>JALMQS010000118.1:7578012-7812930 GCA_024734495.1 Forficula auricularia
TTTTCTCTGATGTAAAAATATAAATTTAAGTAAAAAATAAATATCGATATATAAGATACAGATTATTTTCATTTGCTATAATCAAAATACAAGATACAATTGTAATTTATAAATTAAACTGTTTTAATTATTATTTGAAATTATATACAGAGGCTACAACCGAAAATTCTATTATGTAAATAAATCGCTTGTAAATATGTATTTTCACATAATAATGCACCAAATTTTAATCTTATACGTGAAAAAGTTTCCTGAACGTATAAAATGCCAATCTTGAAAGGCTTTTGATTATGTGCTGAAAATTGGTACGCAAATATCTTAGAATGCACCAAATTTAAGCTTTTTATCTGAAAACGTTTCCTGAGAGTACAACATGCCAATTTTGAAAGGGTTTAGCTTATGAGCTGAAAATTGGTACGCAAATATCTTAGAATGCACCAAATTTTAGCTTTTTACCTAAAAACGTTCCCAGATAATATAAATTGTCATTTTAGAATAGTTTTAGCTAATGAGCTGAAAATTGGTACACAAATATCTTAGAATGCACCAAATTTTAGCTTTTTACCTGAAAACTAGAATGCACCGCTTGAATCATCTTTGGGCAAGTAGACATAATTAAGTTTCTGCAGTTAGCTATTGTATATTTATCAAATTTTAAATATATTCCTGATAACAATTTTTCATGAGTAACAGCTTTTAAACGTCAAGGATTCATTTCTAGCTGCGGGACTTAACCTGTTTCTCTTTCTTCGAGTGACAACTTGCTGGATCATTATCCAAAAATTATTATTAACATGTACTGTTTCTAAACGGTGGTCAAATTATATAATTTGATTTTTTGAGGATTTTTGAGACATGTTCAAAGGATAATTGCGATATAAATTGTTTCGTAATTTTAATATAATTATTTAATTAATATCTTCTTGAATAGAAATAAATTGACACGTTCTGATGTGGCCGTCCAGTTGACTTTACCATACAGCATACACTTCTGGTTGTGTTTGGTACAAGGGCCTAGATTTTCATTTTTTGACCCCCACCCTCCCGCCCGCCCCATTTTGGGCGGTTTGTTTTTTCATTTTTAGTGTTCTGTGGGCCCTGTGGATTATGTATACAAAATTTGGTTGAGTTTGTTCAAATAACCTAAATTTTTATTTTTTGACCCCCCCCTAATTTTGGTGCCAGAAAAAAAATATGTCCTTCAATATAAGTTCATTTTATAGTATATTTCATTTTTCTTCTTCTTTTAGTTTGAAAATATTATAATTTTGAATTTTTACACCCCCCCTTCCCCCTTTAATTTTGGGTCGATATCGACTAAAATCAAAACAAACTTAATCTCAATACACCAAAACTACGTGTAAAATTTGGATTCGATATTCACACTAGTTTTTGAGTTAGCTCGTGCACAAAATTTGTTAACGCACAGACTAAGAGACGTTTTGACAAAACAATTATTATCTCAAAAAATATAATTTTTTCGATGATCACTTATTGGAGCTTATTTGTAGACCGAAATACCACGGTTTCACCCAATTTTTTAAATCAAAATAGTTTCAGCCGTTTTTGAGATATTTCAATAAAAAGAAGCAAAAAAAACACACTTTTTTCATGCACGATTACAATACATGACCATACCCTGTATGGTAAAGTAAAAAATAGAAAGACAAGAGAAAGTCAGTGCCAAACTTAGGAGTCGACCGCTCGCGTGTAAAGGCCTAATGTGCTGCCCCTCTAGAGAAATTTTCATATTTTGACTATAACTTAACGTTGACGTAATAAAATCATCTACTTATAAAATCTTCTACGTATAAGATAAAAAGTAAAACATTAATAAAAATGCAAATAAAATTTTAATTGCAAAACTTTATTTTTTAGCCAGCTAATAGGTTATAATAGCGGCAAAATACTTTTAACAAAATAATAAACTAACAAAAATATTACCTCTTCTTCTTCTTCTTCTTCATCTTCTCCATAGGCTTTCGCCTGTTCTTCCAATAAGAAAAAAAGAATAAAGACTTAAGTTAGTTTCTTGCTGCGACATCTTTCCATCTTTTTTCGGCCGCCCTCTGCTCCGTGTGCCACGTGGGCGATTTTCCTTCACGATTTTTGCAAGGCGGTCATCCGTCATTCGTTCCACATGTTCCCCCATCCTCTCTTTCTCACATCGATCCATTCCACTATATCCTGGATTTCGCTTAGTTCTCTTAGATCTTTGCTGCGGATTCTATCCCTTAATGTTTTTCCATGTATAGCCCTTATTATTCTCATCTCTGTTGTTCGGAGTAGTTGTTGGGTGGTAATTGTTGATGCTCTGGTTTCTGCTGCATATGTTAACACGGGACGTACACAGGTCTTATAAATTCGTACTTTGCTTTTTGCTGACATATATTTGTTTTTCCAGACCAAACCATATAGACATCCAGCTATCCTAGCTCCTTTTGTTACTTGGGTTTTAACCTCTTGGCTGAGATCTCTGTGCGCCGAAATCTCGGCTCCCAAATAGTTAAATTTTTCAACTTGATCTAATGTTGTATTTTTAAGTTTGATTTCACACTTAAGCTGTTCTTTCGCTATCACAATACATTTTGTTTTTTCAATGGATATTTCCATATTTAATCTTTCTGCAATTTGATCGAATTGAGATAAGAGAGTTTGCAGATTTTGCTCGCTGTCCGACACCAAAACCACGTCATCAGCATAACACACAGCCTGTATGGAGTTTTCTCCCATTTTGTATCCAAGATGGGTCGTCAAATATGCTAAAATTTTATCCATAATGAGATTGAAGAGCAAAGGACTTAACGAATCGCCCTGCCTCACTCCACTTGTTATTGAAATAGATCCCGATATCTGGTTATTCGATTTTATTTTTGCTCTTGTATTTGTGTTTAAATCCTTTATTATTCTAATTAATCTTTCTGGAACCTCTCTTTCTCTGAGACAACCTATTATATCTTCTAATCTTACCCGATCAAAAGCTTTTTTAAGATCTATGAAACATAAGTATGCCGGGCTGTTGAATTCGATTGCTTTTTCAACTATTTGTCGTATAATAAATATAGCGTCAGTTGTTGAGCGGTTCTTTCTAAAACCCTGCTGTTCCTCTCTCGGTTTAATGTAGACCAGCAGTTTGTTAAGGATAACTTTAGTAAAGAGCTTTAGGATAGTATTTAGTAAAGTTATACCACGATAGTTATTAAGGTCTGCTTTACTACCTTTCTTAAATATAGGAATTATTAAGCTCTCTTTCCAGGACTTAGGGATTTCACACTGTGTCAAGATGTTCTGAAACATTTGAGTGATCTTCAGGACAAGCTCGCCGCCACCATACTTTACATCTCATTGGATATGTTGTCAGGGCCCGGGGACTTTCTATTTATAAGGGTTTTTACTTCTTTTTCTATTTCTTCCTTGGAAAAGAAGATGTCATCAATATTATAAGTTAAAGGTTCGACATTAGGGCATATAGTGCTCGTGTAAAGATTACCGAAGAAAACTTCCCATTCTTCTATTGTAATTTTGTTGTTACCAACAAATTCATTCATCTCTTTTTTATTTTTCTTTATCATCTTCCATATTTTTTTTTTGAGCTCCATATATGTCATGCTCCATGTCTGCTGTGAAGCTTTCCCAAAAACCCTCTTTGATTTTCCTTATTCTAGAATTTACTTCGTTTGAAATAAAAATAGACATTTTATAAATAGAAATGCAAAACAACAGTATTTACTCATAAAATATAATCTAATAAAAAAAGTACTGCAGCATAAATCTCGTGAAACGAAAAGTAATATAAACCAGTCCTTCTACAAAGACTATCTAATAATTAACTATAAAATAACTTTTCTGACTTTCTGAAAAGCAAATTTCTCAATAATTTTGGCAAGTTTTTCAGAGATTTCGGATTCAATAGAGATGATGGCCAAATCTGAAAGCCTTTCTTGTGTCATATTATTTACCAAGTAATTTTTAATTATTTTTAATTTACTGAAACTTTATGCGGCCTGCGGCCGCCCCTTATTTTGGCAGCCCGCGTGCGGTCCACGTGCTGCACACCTGCCAAGATCGGCCCTGGGGAAAGTACAAAAATGTCAAATGAAATAAGAAAAAAAAATAGAAATTTATATTCTTAGAAGCCAAGGGGAAAAAACATTAAATAAAGTAAAAAAAAAAAGGTAAATGGCAAAAATAAATAGAATCTAAAAGTTTCATCTCAACTAAGTTTTAGAAAATGTCCAAAGTTTCATTTGAAAAAAAGAGATATAAAAAAGAATTTAATTAGAAATTTGGCCTCAAGTAATAAACTAACTAATAATAAAATCAATTGATAATGCAACAGGATTATTGCCATCTTGAAAGCTACTCATCCTATGGATTTAAGAAGTAAATTAATTAATATCACGGATAGGTAGTTATTAAATGAGTTGTCTTTCAATGCACACATAGGTACTATTAATAATTCCGAGTTATTTACATATACTCAATCATTCTAAAATCTGAGTCGAGTTGCTAGTAATTTGATTCTAAAGTTCTGAAAGAGTGTAGTGAAACAAATTAGTGTAGATAGGACCATAGAGGAGCCCTCTTCTAAGAAATCCTCTAGCTTCACGGTTCCTAACCTGGGGGTAACTAGCCCCATGTGGGTATAATAGCTACTTGAGGGGGATTATCAGACAAATTACGATAATGTGATAATTTTCATATTTATAGAGTAAACCAATAACCTTAATAACTTTTCCGTTTTACTTTCTCATATTTTTGTTTAAGAGATAAAGATACAGACAGGGCTTGCTTGGTCATAGGGGTAACGAAACTGAAAAGATTAAGAACCACTGCTCTAGCTGATACTATATGTAACACAAGAAAATATAATACAACCATTTTTTAAATTTTATTCTAAAGAGTAATATGTAGTATATTTTATTCGAATATTTTCATATTAATAAATAACTACATAGTCCAAGAGCTGGTGACACATTTTTGAGTACGGATTTGACCCAACTAGAAATAATGCATAATAGTACCATCTACGATAGTTGTACAAGGAATGGCCAGTCTGGCTGGTCTACGCAGGTGGACCAGGTACTGCGCATGGTGAGTGCGGTAAAAAATACATATGTGTTAACAAATATTTTTGACCCACAATGAAATTATAAAAATTATAATTTATAGTCAATTAAAAACATAATATATTCACTCCAGACCATTTGAGTGATGGGACGTGGAACCAGACCACCCAAAGTGTATTTTTACAACATGCAAAAAATAGCATCATGCTATTGGTCTGGTTCCACGTTCTAATAATATACAAGATACTGAGAACCTAAATCAATTCTAGCTTTTAAATTCTTCTTAAATAGTCTGAATCTCTTGAAATCATTAATGTGCCTAGAATCCGTACACCAAAATATTTCACCAAAAATAATTTTGTTTTTAGGGTTCCGTACAAACATAAAATGAAACCCTACTTTTCCAAATACGATAACGGTGAAATTTTAATTTGATGATTATTTTTTGGTAGTTTAAAATCAAAAGTAAATACTTTATATCTTTATTCAGAGCTGTGTGAAGTAATGTTAAGAAATCATTAAATAGGAGTTGATTGTCTCAAGGGTCTAGACTAGTTGCCCGAAAAGCGTACTAGTGCTTGGGCTCGACTCCCGAGGGGACAAAACCCTCCTACATGCAATATAAACATATCTATTAATATCTTTGTTAAATGACCTAAATTCATGTTCTTAAAATTAATTGATTCAATATCACAAGTTGATTTTGAGAAAAAACTCAATCTTTCTTTCTCAAATAGATACTCAATTCTTTACATAAATCTGCCTTCGCATTGGTCCGATGCTGAATCTTCATTTCAGTTAAGCATTAATTTTTTCTATTCCAATCGAGTAGAATGGAGTGAAAATTATTGGCTTTCGTTATACCTATATTGCATGTTTGGAGGTGAGTGTCTCAAGGGTCTAGACTAGTTGCCCGGAAAGTGTACTAGTGTTTGGGTTCGACTCCCGAGGGGACAAAACCCTCCTACATGCAATATAAACATATCTATTAAAATCTTTGATAAATGACCTAAATTCATGTTCTTAAAATTAAATAGGATATAAAGTTTTATTACTTTAAAATTTAATAAATTTCTTCCAGAACTTAAGTGACTTGATTTAAATTTTTCGTTAAATTGAAGGGTAAAATTTAATTGACATTAAAATGACGGTATACGAACGGGTGTGACATATTTTACACCGAGTTTATACTTCTTATATTTCTGAAATTTGAATTTGTGAAATATTGCTATGTTTATTAAATTATAATTGAGTTCTCATGAAAAAAGACGTGTGCATGGATTCATTTCAATAAAATATATCGGAAAAATACCGAAACCTTCTGATTCCTTATCTTATCTTGTATTAAGGGAGCTATTTTATTTTTTCGAGCTCCTCCTTTTCTTTATGAAAAGTTATTACGTACCTTTTTTCCCTCGATTTTTATTGGTTCGCCATTTGAACCCGCCTTCAGACGAGAAATAAAAACATGATTTGAACTAGAAATAAAAAAAATATATATCCGTTGTAAAAGAAGGATGTTCGAAAACTGCAAAAGAAGCTCGAGCATCAATCGGAAGTAAAATAAGGAAAATGACGAGCGATATGGTTTCAAATTGTTGGATTTAATCCGTAGGAGTGGAAGCCGGGGAATCCCTCTGCCCATTGGTTTTATTATTGACGCAGAGAAGGCTTAATTTTTCTTATAAATTTATTTAAAAAATATGCTCTTCAAGAATGTATGATTATATTTCTTAAGATAGCGAAAATTTAAATTGTATTTTATATTTATTTGGCCCCGCAGAATGGGTCCTCCTCCTACAACAGATTAGAATTAATCACAAAATTAGGTTTCAAATTGGTGGTGTTTTTTTTTAATGAAAATGATGAGAGTAGGAGTTACACCAAAAAGGTGCATCCCCTAAAGGCCTGGGTTGGCCCCTCCATCGTGAAAAGAAGAAGAAGAAGGGTTTTTATGGGCTGGGTAGAGATCGAAGGTATCTATGGATACAGGTTTTACATCTCTTTCTCTTCCTCCTTATTTACAGTAGACGCAAGTACTTATTAAGGTAGTTGTTTCGAGACAATACTAGCAAAAAGTTAATGCTAGAGTATAGTATATAGAACAGACAATAAGGATTCATAATTCATAAGCCCAAAACTTTTTGGTCTTTATGTACCACTTCTAGCCAATCCGTGCTCGTTTGACAAATCTGGCATCATTGTCAGAGCTTGAATATTTTTATCATAGAAATGACAGATAAAATACATTATAAAGGTCGATTTATAAAACAAAAAGTTCTATAAGCGATTGAAAGCTGTTGCGACAATGGCTGAAGCAAAAAAACGTCAAAAAGTACTTAGTTAACAAACTTTTAGGTTAAACACATGCGTTGTTGCCAGCTTGTTTTTAGTGTGAATTTTTCATTATACATTTTTCATTATTTATCCATTATTATCTCAGAAACTGTGTTGTAACTATGAATTAAAATGTTCTTAAAAAATGTATTAGTTATTGTTTAATGTTGGTTTAGTTTTTTATAACAATGGTAAGAAGAGTTTCTTAATTATTTAAAATGTATGTAAACTTCTCGATATCTCGTATCGTGCAATGTATAAGAGTCTGAAAACTTTCTTCGTAATTTAATATCTCCGGTACAATATTGTTCATAAATTTCGTTTTTCCACCAATCGATGCAGAAGTATTTAAATAATAACCTATCTAAATTTCAAAAAAATCCTAAGAATACCCATATGGTGAAACAACTACCTTAAGATATTGGAAGAAAAGTGAAAACTTTCAACCTCGACACGCTTCCATATTTTTACTGATTATTGTTTATCACTAAATCGGTTGAACTAGAAAGATAAACTTGTCAGATAATAATAATGGGAGCTTAATAATATAAATTTTTATGTCAAATTTAAACTTATTTGCCATTTTTCTATATTTTTAACTGAAAGTCCTGAAGCCTAGAAAGCCCAAAATCTTATCAATTCTTTGTTTTCAAAATTCAAACATCTGAATGAACATTCAAATACCTTCTTTACCTTTGGGTATCAGAATATATAGACATAGCAATAAACGAAAAAAATGCCCGAATTGATTTGAAATTAATATTTAAATGTGATGAAAATATTTATGCTAGAATCTGGACACAATAGATTATTAACACAAACTTTTATGTTAAGTTTCAACTTATTAGCTCCATTCGTTTAAGTTTTTAATACATTGAGTCAACTTTTTTTAATTTACTGATTTTTTCATCTGGATGTAGTCAAGCTAGTCAGTGTACTAAAATCAACTTTCTATAAGCACCCGCTTTCATGTTATTGTGAGTAGCTAAATCGAGATATTCTATCTGTTATTTTCCATGGGTTGAAATACCCAATTAGATGTAGGTAGATAAATTGGTTTTGTTGTAATATTGTAATAAGCTGGTCACTCAAGATTCGTTTGTTGTGTGACCAGCTTATTATTACAACAAAATAAATTTACCTACATCCAATCAAGTATTTCAACCCATGGGAAATAACAGATAGAATATTTTTAATTAAAAAGACAGATGATGATTGATGAAGGTCAAATCTTTGAAAACATAGTCCAAACAAATAAAATATTTATATATACCTATATATTCATTATATAAATGTATCAGTGTCGTGCGGTCCATGGATGCTGTGGATCCGGCGCATCCCTTCAATTTCAAATATCGAGAGTATTTTCATAAATAGTACATAAGGTCGTCTTCAAAATTTCAGGAGGATATTTATGTTGTTGTTATCCGTTAATTCAAATACTTCTATAAAAAAGTAAAAACATTTTTTGTTTTGAAATGTATATTGGTTCTCGAAATGAAATAAAATTGTTGCATAGTTTCAAAGGGAAAATTCAAATTAATGATTTTTCCGAAAAGGGTGCTGATAGAAGGTTTGAAGTCCCTGCCTGGTATATCTTCCAGTTCAAGCAGACAAGTTCAAACGAGTTTTAGACGAATAAAAATTGTTCTCGCCGAGGAAATATTAAAATAGAAATAATACAAAAAATGGAATAAATAAAGATGATTCGGGAATCTTTAGACTAATGCATTTTTAAGAACTCGTAATATATAAGATAGTGCTATATAGACAAGTCATTGCTTGCCTATTGAAATAAAATTAGGAGATTTTCTTATATATATATATATATATATATATATATATATATATAGGAAATGATTAAGATGATGGATGATTGATTTTATTATGTTTGGCTCGAAGGGTTAGTTGGGAGGAGATTTGCCGGGCTTGGATGGGAGATGATCTTCAGAGATGATAATCTCTATTGGCGGCCTTAGAGCCAGTTAAAAATGCTATTTTAAATAAGAATTCGCACAAGGCAGTTGAAAATATGCTTTTAACAAAATAACGACACAATGCCCGCATTTATTGCTTCTTCTTTACAGAACGTGTATACAAATTACTTCTTCAACACAAGCCGTTTCGTTCCAAATCGTTCCAAGGTGATCGCAATCACCCCGGAGAGCTGCTCATTCAATGAGTTTCAACAAGTGACAACTCACACATTACAACTGAATGATAACAACTGAATTCGCTTCGAGGAGCTGGCTTCTTTTATAACCTAATTAGCTCTAATTAGCAATTAAGCTGATTGGTTAATTCTTCCCGCGTTTTACGTGACGTATAGATAATTTTTCCCGCGCTCGATCCTTTTATAAAAGGGGCGTGTCCTTGCTGCTCACCTGTCATTTTATCGAAAGATTTTGACGGGCAAACAACAAACGTCTTTCTCAAGGCGAAAATGAATCCCTATTTTCAAAAGCACTTTACAGCGAAAGAGCGGAGAATGAAATCCCACATATATATATATATATAGGACAGGATGGTATACCTTCCAGTTCAAGCATGTCAAAGATATTTCCGGACGAATTTTGGCTCGCTGGGGAACTATTAAAATAGAAATAATACAAAATAGGAATAAATAAAAATGATTAGAGACTCTTTGGGCTAATCCATTTCTAAGGATTCTCAATATTAGTCCAAGATCCCGATTTAGGTCTACCTTCACCTATCGAGTTTCCTAATTAAATTAATATTTTGATAATATAATGGATTAATAAACAAAACTTGATAGGGCCGACAATTTCCCTGCATAGCAATTTTTAATAAAAAATTAAAGTTGTTAATTTTATTACATAAATGTAGTTATCGAGTTTCCAGATAAATATATTACCAATCGAGAGTAAAATATGTATATAAAATTCCAAAGTTGTGTCGCCATCTTTTTTCCCTGCATAAGTCCAGGTAGACAGGGTATCAACAGGTAACCTCGAGTAGTATTTTGTAGTTATAAAGTTTCGTTTATTGTTATGTATGAAAATGTAGATAATTTTATTGTGAACACGGTGGTATTTGGTCATTACTACATTTATGAAATAAAATTAACAACTTTAATTTTTTACTAAAAACAGCTATGCACGGAAATTTGATGTCGACCCTATCAAGTTTCCTTTATTAATACATTATATTATCAGAATATTAATTTCATTAGGAAACTCAATAGGTGAAGGTCGACCTAAGTCGGAATCTTGTACTAATATAAAATAGGAAATAACTAAAAGTCATAGCTTGCTTATAGCAATAGAATTAGGAGAAATTTAAAATTTGCTATAGGACACGCTGATTCATTGTGGAAGATGATTGATTTCCATTTCAGGGAGTTAGGACACAAGAATAAATTTTTGGCTCCTACCCTCACTCACACAAAGTAGTATCCGTTTGGGGCGAGGATTCCAAAATATATTTTTAAAAAATCTAATGTTAAATTTGAAAAATAACGAAAATAATGCCGATGAAATTTGAAAAAAGCGAAGTTTAAAATATAATTTCAAAAATGAAGTGTACTTTTTTGAACATCATCCCCTGGTTGAAAAGTCACCAACCGCCAGCGAAATGTATATGTTTATTGAAGGAGACAATAAAAGAGTGTGTCTTCTGCTGGAATTATAAATTTTATTTATAACGAGATAATTCCTCTGAATCAATTGTAATAGACTGATAAAGAGGGCAAAGCCCTCTGAATCAATTTCAATAGACTGATAAAGAGGGCAAAGCCCTCGAAACTATATAGTCTCGTTATAAATAAAATTTATAATTCCAGGAGAAGACACACTCTTTTATTGTCTCCTTCAATATATAAAAATTCTATAATAATAAAACATGAGCAAGATGCGAGGTAGGTTTCACAAAAAAGAAATAAAACAAAATTAAGTTTTGAATTCGATATATTTCGGGGGTGAGCCCATCATCAGGAGTCAAAATAAACTAATTATACAATGGAAAAATAATTTTACAAATAACAATTTTTTTTAATATTTTTTTAATGTATGTGGTGAGGGGAAAGTTGGGGTAAGAAGGGAAGTTGTTCTAAGAATTAATATTTTAGACAAATGGAAAAATTGAGTTTTGAACCAGCTGAAGGGAAGCTCTACCTACTGAGGGTACAATTACCTTAATATATTCAATGTGCGAATAATAGAGAATGTTTAGTTAATTTATTATAATATATAATCAATAATTGTATTTTTATGCATTTCTAATTGGTTATTTAAAATATTTGAATTATTTGATAGGGCTATTTTAATTTCCGTGGATTCTAAGAGATCCAATTTAAGACCTTTTCTTTCGAAATGAATGGGGATAGGGTTATTATTAGCGGTGGAATGATTGAATTCATGTAAATGAATTGCGAAGGCTGAGGTGAAACCTACCTCGCATCTTTCTCAAGTTTTATTATTATATTAAAATGTTTCACCTAGAACCAACACCTAACTCCTTAAAAGTTATAAAAATTCTGCTACCCTTGGCACAAAAACTTTCAATTTAATGTATATGTTTATATTTGCATCAAGCAGAGGCCAATCATAATGATGTTTCCTTATAAAATTGTATTTTTTTTTCTTTTTCTTTTTTGCCTGTAAGTACATATTTTTTTCGTTTGAATTTATTTAATTATTTCTAAATTTTTAAATAAATGATAAGTATGGTATATGGAAAATAAATAATTGATTCTCCTCCTCTTATGAACTTTACGCACATGAATTATTAGTTGTTTTATTTATTTTTTATTCCAAAATCTGCAAGTTTGATTTTCATTTTAATGACAATCTGACAATGTCACATATCCACCCACTGTGCCCCTTCAATCCCTTCCGCCCTCTCTATCTACCGCCCCTAAGTGGCGACTGTTAATTTTTAATGGGTGTTTTATAAAATTGTGTTCCAATGTCAAAGTTTGAAAATGAGAATGAATGGATGTAAAAACTGAAGAGAAAAAAATATTTACACATTTTCATCAATTATTTATCTTTGGCAGGTGTCGCCATCTGGACAGCTGTTTCAAAAACCATGTTCCTCATGTTTTTCCATCATAAATGAGTGACTAACAGAGAGAGGCGTTCGATGTATGTACACACGTCTCCCACTGTAGTTAAACGATTATAAAAATAGACAAATAAATAATTAAATTCTTGTGTAATTTTTTTAAAAACGGTTTCAAAAATAAACAAATTTCCCCGATTATGTTAACCCTGCCAGATTTTAGACCAAAGTTGAAAATGACTTATTCTATTGATTGTTATCTATTCCTGTACTAGGGGGAAATATTTTTATGTAATTTTTTTTAAAAGCGGTTTTAAAAATAAACAAATTTCCCCGATTAATTCAACAAGATTTTAGACCTAAACTGATAATGACTTTTATAATATTGATTGTAATCTATCCCACCACTAAGGAAAAATATTTTATTAAGAATAGAAACGTTATATATTCTAATAAGGATATTTCATCAAAAATATACTATCTTATTATTTCAGAGCAATCTATTAACTAAAATACTACAACTGAAACCTTATTTTATAAATAACTTTAAAAACTATTCTTGCAGTCTAGTAAGAAGGAAGTAACAAGTCTTCAAAAAAATTGATTCTAAGTGTCTCTACAGTGTCTGTCTGTCTGTCTGTCTGTCCGCCTCTTAGACCATCGTAGCTTATAAACTACTATAAAAAAGTTATGAACTTATATTTATTTATTTTTCTGCAAATCAAAAATTGTATTCAAATATAAATCGGGGAGTAAATTTTAGAGGGAATGCGTTAGTTCAATCTACTTTTAGAATATTGTTATTAGATTAGGATTAAAAAACGTCGTTTCTCCTAATTTGGGGATCCCCAAATTGAGGAAGCTTTTCTATTAAATCGAAATTAGGAGGTTTTTTAGATGGCTCCGATACTTGATAAAATAATCTGTTTATACTACATTTATACCTAAGATTAAAATTATATAATGTCCAAGCCTTTTTAATTTTAAAAGTACTCTACTTTTCAAGAATTGTTAATTGATACTATTATTCCTATCAAAATATTGTTTCAATGTTACTTTCATTCATATTAATAAACTCAATAATAATATTCATTTTAAACACACATATTTTTTACTTTACCATACAGGGTGTGGTCAAGTATTGTAATCGTGCATGAAAAAAGTGGTTTGTTTGCTTATTTTATCATAGAATATTAGGTAGGATTATATAATTGATATCTTTTAAGTATAATTAATTGTTTTAAATTTATTTTAATTTCGAATCACGAGGTGAGAGAGCTAACTGACCGCTTTAAGGTGATTTTTGAACCTTTTAGCGTTTGGAAACGGCTTAGCTTAAAAAAATTACACGACTTCACTCATTGTCTTCTTATCAACGAGAAATAAGAATTAATTTGATATCTTAAGTATTTTGGAAGTTACTATAAAAGTATGAAATCCTCCAGTATGCAGTCCGACTCGCACATGGGCTGCTTATTATTATTTATTTTCTACGATACCTGTTTCGTTCGGACGCTATTCCTCCATCTTCAGTGATTTTTTTAATTACAATATAAAAATAAATACAACAATTCAACAATATATATTGTCTCCTTCAATATAACAACTAATTTCATAAACTTTTTAAACACTTATACATTAAACTGTGGGTCGGTGGATAGAGTGTTGGGTCGCTGACTCGGAGATCGCTGATTCGAGACCGAGTCTCGGCAGATAGATATTTGCAGTCGCCTCCTCTTGGAAAGTAATGGCCTACCAAGAGTATAATTGCCAAGTGACCTCTCCAAATTAGCCATTCGGAACCAGCGTTAAAAAGTAGGTCCCGTATATCTGTGTAAAACAACTAAACACACTCAACACAGGTATATGTGGAGAGGCGCCGACACCCGTTTCGGGTATGGCACTCGAAGAAGAAATTAAATTTTCGAATTTCGAAACTCATTATTGAATAAACAACCCCTCTGGTTTTGTTATATATCATTGTTTGAATAATAGATTTGCAATCCATCTGATTTACCGCTTCGCCCACTTTATTCAACCCCCATATCTACACTTCTTTTTCTCAGCATACCTTCCAGACTCTGGTGCCTTAATGCACCTCTCACTTGCTACATAATTTTTTCATCGCTTCATCTACATCAACCGCGAATTACATTTTCTACGATTGAATAATAAATATACTCTTAGGCATTAGTGAAGAAAAAACAATACAAGGGAAGTCGATTATTAAAGGAGGCAGAGATTTAAAGGAGAGTGTTATAAAACAAGCCAACTTCAAGAGAGTTAATATTTAATTCTTATATAAGATTTTCAATTTTATTCCACATCTTATATTTCTCCTAACAGAAAGACCAATCTTTGCTTTGAAATTTTTTGTTTTTAATTATTGTTCATTTAATCAACCTCTTGTTTTGTTTTAATTCAACCACACGATTCATGTTTATACATTTGCCTGTTAATAAAATTAGTTTTATTAAAAAACCTATCAAATTATTTTTTCCCAAAATTGAGACCTGGTTATATAATATGCATTTCCATTATAAAAGATATAACTTAATATAGGATCTGCGTAGGATCAATGTAGACTGTCTATACAGTTTCAGCATGGAACCAATATAGTTTCGATTCAGGATTTTGTAGTAAAAACCCGTTTTTTAGTAAGAACGGGTTCTTTCTAGTTAAAACGCGATTCACTAAATACCTTTTGTGGCAGCTAGAGTTTACTGATGTTGGTTGAGTTTGGTTCAAAGGTCTAAAATCTTCATTTTTGACCTTCCGCCTCATTTTGGGTGTTTATTTTCAAAAAATTTTAAACGAAAATGACAGAAATTACATTCTCTACAACTTTGCTTCTAATTTTTGACATTTGCGTTTAAAATTTTTTAAGAGAAACACCTAAAATGAGGCGGAATGTCAAAAATGAAGATTCTAGATCTTTGAACCAAACACAACCAACATAGTAAACTCTAGTTGCCACAAAGGTATTCAGTGAAACGTGTTTTACTAGTAAGAACCCGTTCTTACTAAAAACGGGTTTTTAATGCTACATATGCATGGGGTCGTTGTAGGCTGCCTTTATGGCTTTGCTACACTATCCTTGTTTCATTTGGATGTAGTTTCGATATAAGGTAAACTTTGTATTTCTCATACATTTTGTAAGGCAACCTAATTGGTTTATCTTTATAAAATGATACCTCCGTATTGTATTATGATAAGAGATGGAATTACATGAAATATTTTGTGAAATAATACCGAAAATCCGACGATAATAGAATTAAATAACAAATTGCATAGGGTGGATTATTTTTCTTCGGGTTACAATTAACACCTGTCAAATAGCTAAGTAGAAACAACTTTTGGAAGCACGTTAACTCCGATATTTAAACAACTCCTTAACAAAACATCGGTCTCTATCTCTGTATATGTAATTTCGTTTGATTGTAAAGGATATAATAAAAAATAAATACTTGGAGGAAGAGGATTAAGGGCAAGCAAAACAGTGGAGAAAAGAAAATGGCAAGCGATAGTAAAAGCGTACGATTGTTGCTGATATGTCTCCTTTTTACATTTTCTTTGATCATCCCCTATGGTCCTGTCCAGGAGCACCCCATGCAATAAAATTCGTGTAAATATGACCCCCTCCATCTGAAGCGGGTAATCATTTGGGCGTCGGAGACCATAAGGGTCCAGAGTGGCTGCAGAGTGACTGACACCCTCCAGAACCAAGTAATAAATACAATTGCAAAAGAGACGAGTCGAGAGAGAGAAAAAGGCATAACCAATGGTTCAGATGGGGTGCCAAATATAGAAATATAATTCATCTACATATTATATATGCAATTCTTCGAACCCCGTTTGCACAATGCACAAGCAAGTATTTCGACTCTGACCGAACCGAAGTCTTAAAGATTCTTAAACTTCTATCTTGCTTTCTTTCCGTCTAAGATACAAAATGTAAATTTAACTTATAGAGTTAATTTCTCGCATCTTCAAAATTAAAAATGCCTATAATTATAAGAGACAAATATAAAAGCAAATCGTCACTGTTATATCCAAATGTCGTCTATCAAAATTACCAAGAAAAATTTTATTGAAGGAAAACACTTGAATTTGTTAGCTACTAGCTCTTGGTGCTCTCAGGTCTTCGTTCTTTATGGATCCCCCCCCAATAACTGATACTCCTTACTCTTATTTGCTTTATGTCATCTAATCTTTCTCTACTTTTTTCTCTTCTTCCCCCATAAAATTTGTGTATTGGTGAACTCTTTTGCCAAATTTGTAAAATATTGTTGCTAAATTATGTATAAACACTAGGTGGGACCTAAGGTCCTATGTTTGTATACTTTGTTAAATAAATAAATAAATAAAATAAATAAAAATAAATAAATAAAATAAATACATCTGATCTCAAATTGTGGGATGTTATCAGGTGATAGCACTCAAGATACAGATTAAAAACAAAACGCCAGAGGTATCAAGTATTTAGGGTTAATGCTAAATGAAAACAGAGCTACCGGAAAGTGTAGATTTATACATAAGACATTTTGATATAACAGTGACAAAATTCCGATATTACTATAGAAATTCAACAGAGATGGTCTTCTATTAGATCCGAGATGTTTTGGATTATTTTAAAAAATATTTAGAATTTAAGGCGATGTCATAATGTAATTAAATATCAAAAAAACAAACAATTTATAAGATCAAATCTAAGATTTTAGTAGATACATATGTTTATATTGCATCTCAGAGAGTTTCGTTTCCTCAGGAGTCGAACCTGAGCGCTAACTTGCTTTCCGGTTAGTTAGCCTGACCCTTGAGAGAAATTTTCCTCCGACATACATATATGGTATAAATGTAAATATTTAATAAATGAATTTAACTTTTAAGGACCAATCATAGATTTTAGAGAAAATATTTTTACATTGCATATCAGAGAGGTTCGTCCCCTTGGGTTGGATTCCTAAGGGGGCGAACCTCTCTGATATGCAATGTAAAAATATTTTCTCTAAAATCTATGATTGGTCCTTAAAAGTTAAATTCATTTATTAATATTATAGGTCTGGGTTGATTTTTGAAATAATTTCCATCTTTTTTAAAAAAAGACACTCAAAAAGATACTTAAATCTTTGCTTTCACTGTAAATATTTAAGTTTATTATTAATAACTAGGGAGTCATAGCATACCAGATCTTAAAAAGTTTTTACTTTTTTTATTATTTAATAAATAATACGGGTGTGTGATTCTTTCATTAGAATCTGAGCGCGGAAAATTACTAAAAAGGGTGCAGATCTATTCCTATAGAGCTAAGCATTACAAGGATGCCAAACACAAGTCCAGATCAGTTTCAGACTATTGGAGATTAATTTCTTAATTTCTTTTATTCTAGGAATGGTCTTTTGCTTTTTGAACTTGGGTTAAAACGAAACTTGTTATAGAAAGAGAGAGAGAGAAAGAAAGAGAATATTCAATTGGACTTTTAAAATTAAAAGAAAATTTTTTTTTTTTTTTTTTTAATGCAATCGAATGCAAGAAGGGGTGCACCAGTAAAGGTGTAGCCCCTATGGATCTCGAAAGACCCTTGCATTACCGAAGAGAAGGGAAAGTTGATTAAGTGAGAGGTGTAGACGTAGGTGTCTATGCACCCTGGTTTTGAAGGTTTGAAGATCATAGGTGCTGGGAAAGATAGAGGCTGGGAGAGAGTTCCAGTTCCTTGAAGTCATGGGGATATATGTATTCGCGAATGAAGTGGTCCGGCACTTTTCCAATTTGACCGCAAAAGAGTGTTGGGAGTCGGCAAAACGTGTGCTGCGTGCAAAGTATGCTTTGGGGGGAATTATTGATTTTATCTCATCAGAGCATCTGCCGTGATAGTATCTATAGAAAAGGGAAAGGGCAGAGACATCTCTTCGATGAGCCAACGAGTCGAGGGAGTCGGTGAGGGTAGAATCGTCAATTAGCCTGACGGCTCGTTTCTGAATTGCATCAAGGGTAGCAAGAGAATATTTTGAGGCTCCTCTCCACAGATAAGAGCAGTATTCGAGATAGGGGCGGATTTGGGCCTTGTAGATGGTGAGAAGTTGTGGGGGTTTGTAAAATCGCTTGGACCTGAATAAGAAGCCAATCTTCCTTGCTGCAGATTTCGCCACAGAGGAGATGTGTTCATTCCAAGACAATGTAATAAAGGAATTATTTGCTGGCAGTCTAACTGGCGAGCGTACCGAGTATTTAATTTTTATTTTTACTTTTTCCTCAATTTTAATATTTTATAAAATTTCAAATACTTTTATTTGTACAGGATTTTTTAATGCAATCGAATTCAAGAAGGTGCGCACCAGGAAGATGCAGTCTGCTTTGGAGGGAATTACTGATTTTAGCTCATCAGAGCACTTCCCGTGATTGTATCTATAAAATAGGGAAAGCGCGAAAACACTCCTGCGATGTTCCAGCGAGTCGATGGAGTCGGTGAGGGTCGAATCGCTTCTGAATTACATCCATTTTAATATCTTATAAAATTACAAAATCAAAACTTTTATTTGAACAGGAAATAAAAGAGAGTTAATTGTAAGTTGTAGTATAAGAAATAAACGTTTTTCAGACGACCTTAGATTGAAAAAGTTAAAAAAAAAATTCTAAACCAAATAATAATCCGGCCTAAGCAGCATTTCATGAAATATTTCCCAGCCACTTTTCGGCGAATTTTTCCCTCCCTCTAAAACGGTTTATTATTTTAATGCATTTTGCGTAATAATCCGCTTATGCTCTTTTTTTGTCTCTGTGCATTTTCATCTGTTTCGGCTGTGGCATATTCCCCGGGAGGCGGAGGTTTTAATTAATATCCATCATCATCTTACTATTTTAATGGACTCCATTTGTGTTGGCGCTTGCATTTTTTTAATCCTCTTATGTACATCCATAAGCTATTAGCTGTAAGTGGTTTATATCGATGGCGATGGCGACATGTCCATATTCCATCGGAAGGGACCATCTGGGTCTTCCGCTCGTTCAATATTTAACCAGCCAAGGGGTCAGTTGGGATCTGATGACAGGACAAAAGAGAGACACCCTTCGAGGCAGCGCAACCCCTCCCGCTTCTTGTTCACATCAATAGCGAGAAATCCGTGAAAAATCTCACCCTCAGGAGGAGATTCATCGAGGAGGGTTGATACATTCGGCCCTAAAAAATGGACCTATATGCTTTTCAAGAACATTGCCATATTACTTCAATCGATCAAGCTTCAACATAATTAAGTGCTTATAGAAATATACTAGTGAAGGAGTGGGCAACCTGTGGCCTTTTAAGGTCTTAAGTGCGGCCTTTGTCACACAGGAAGAATTCTTCTTCGTGCTGTACACAATTAGTATGGAGACTATCCTCTCCTAATTTTCCTGGAGAAATTGTTAACATGGGTGGTTTCCCGCTGCCTTCCCCTAGATCAGGGGTCCCCAAAATACGGTCCGCGGGCCAAATCCGGCCCTTGAAACTTTTCTATCCGGCCCGCGGCTAATATAGAATTAATTTACAAATATTCGCTATATTAAATATTTATGCCATATAATAGCGTTTTATTAATATACTAACTATAATTTCCATATAATATGTAATATCCGCCCCCATAGCTTACAATGTTCACATGTGGCCCTGTCTCTAAAAAGTTGTGGGACCCATGCCCTAGATCAGAGGTCGGGGAACTTTTTTAGCCATTACCCCAAAATATTTTTACGTAGGTCGCTATTACCCCATACATTCTTATAAGCAAGCCTTCGGTCCGGCGTCACCTAGACCCTAGCTCCTGGCGGGGAGCGTCTCGTTTTATGGTTAAAATTTATATAGATAATATCTGACCCGATTTTTTAAATATATTTAAAAAATAATAATAGTTTTGAAAATAAATTGAAAATGTAAATAATTATAGAGGAGGTATTAAAACAGTAAATAATTTATATATTACTTGTCAAAATTGTTCCCTTAACCAAAAATAATATTGACAGTTGAAAGATTTCCAAAAAGCTATTATCGGCCATCTTGTTTGTTTGCTTTTACCCCCTCTCCAGAGAGTCGCTGGTGTTGTTTCCTCGAAAAATATTTTTTTACATGCCACAGGTGTGATATCTATAAAAACACTCGTGTATTTGAAGGGAATGCTGTATAAAAATTTCAAAGAAATCGGTGAAGAACTTTCGGAGATTCTTCAACGTGTCACATAAGCGTAACAGTACATTTTTATTTATATAGATTATTTATTGAATTAATTGGAATTTACATGAAAACTATTTGTAAGTAAATAAAAATTCTAAACATTAGCATAATTCAAACGCTTTTACTATACATTATAGTAAAATGATGTTGTTTCATTTTCTCTAAAATGACTTCAAAAATAGGACTTTTTGACGTGAAGCGCAATTTGAATACAGTCCTCGGCATTCAGCCGATTTCTGTTGATCGTTTTTACGTTTGATAAACTCGAAGTATTTTTTTTTACTTTTATTAATTTTACGGTTTTGAATTCCTGGAAATGCAAAGTAAAATAATAGTTTATAAAATAGAAATTTTAAAAAATGTTCTTATTACTCCAGATAGTTTCATTGTTACCCCATTTGGGGTAATTTACCCCGGTTCCCCGACCGCTGCTCTAGATGATTTAAAATCATTAAATAATCGTAAGTTGATAATTTTTTATATCCAGCTTAATAGTCCAGAAAAGTCAACGCATACATATAATGTGTGAATTAAAAAATGAAATCCAAAATCATTTTTCAAAATATTATTGTGGAAAATACGCAGAGGTGCAAATTATGCTAGAAAATATACGGTACATAATTAAACATAGCATAAAATAATCAATTAATTACTTTCAGAAAATTCTACGATGGAAAATCTATGTTCTAAATTTCAAGCTATCCGAAAAATCTCCCCCTAGTAAAACCCGGCAATGTACTAGTACTTGTTTATATTCCATTCTAAAAGATTCCCATTTTTGCGCCCAATCTCTGTACTTGGATGTATTTTTTCTTTTAAGATCCTCGAAACATTCCGGACGGCTATATTCCAAGTTTTTACAACTCAAGTATAACCAAATAAATAAGATAAGGAATAAAGTCAAAACTAGAATCGGATCGTAAAAATGTTGTTTAATTAAGAGAGAAGAAGAAAGGAAGGGTGCGAAACAATTGAGTACTGAGAGTTCAACAAAGAAGAAGGAAAAACCAAGAGAAAGGGAAGCGGAAAATAACAACAAGGTTCTTTATTATTTCTCGTAAATAAATTATAATAAGTTGCTAATAGCGATATCAAAAATTATCACAAATTTTAATATAAAATTATAATAAGATTGGAGTAATTTTTGGAGACGGACTGATAAGTGAAATTGAGTGGATATTGATGAGGCAGTCCAAAAAGAAGATAATTTATACATCTTTTTATTCATAAACCGACGTTTCGGAGGCTATTCCCTCCTTCTTCAGGGTTTTGAAAAGTCAGTGAAGGAAATCAATGCGACATTCCCCTCTGACTCCTCTTTCAGTGGCAGTAACAATAATATATTGTATTTCATTCTCAGCACAATTATAATGTAGTAATGTTATAATGTACTACGTTATAATTCTGCTGAGAATGAAATACAATATATTATTGTTACTGCCACTGAAAGAGGAGACAGAGAGGAATGTCGCATTGGATTTCTTAACTGACTTTTCAAAACCCTGAAGAAGGAGGGATCCGAAACGTCCATTTATGAATAAAAAGATAGTATAAATTATCTTTTTTAGAATGCCTCATCAATATCCACTAAAATTATAATAACAAAAAAACAATAGAATAATATATTTCTAGTAATGAAGCTATTTAAGCTTTTATTTTTATTAATTAGTAGAGATTGTGCTGTTGGAGCAAGGTGAAACATCTTTAATAAAGATAAGAGTAAATAAATATTATATTTAATATTGAATTACTATGAGTTAAGGATTCTATGTCACTTATTTCACATTAAAATTAAAAAAATTAATTTTTTAATTTTAATCTGAAATAAGTGACCTAGAATCCTTAACTCATAGTAAATCAATATTAAATATAATATTTATTTACTCTTATCTTTATTTTATTTTTATGATTAATTTCATTAAAATTTGAATTTTTAGTGCAATCACATATAATTATATATTGGACAAGAACAAATAATACACTACAACTACGACGTTTCGATGGACTTATTCTGCGATCGTTCTCAAGTATGAGCACTAGGGTCGTCCTTAGTTATACCTGGTGAATTTTTTTTTTCGGAAAAGCTTTCGGGGCAACCTCTAAGGTTGGTTAAGAAAATAATTCATACAAAATTTGAGATCGATCGGACAACCCTTTGAGGTGGCTCATCTCATTTGAAAATTTAAAATTTTAAGAATTTAAGATATTATAGAGTAGAATCGCTACATTTTCAAATTTTCTCGATATACGCCAAAGAGTTAGGCAAAGTAGACATCATATAGAATTCACTTGATTTTTTTCTTTTGCTCTATGTGTTTTAATAATTAATGAATGACAAAGGTAGGGGCGGGATTTCACAAAATAATGTTTACTAATTTCATTGTCATCGATGTTTTTATTCTTTGTTTCAATTTAACGACGTATAACAAAATATAGTAACCGAAGAGAGCGAAATTCTTAAAATTTCAAATGAGATGAGGCACCTCAAAGAGTTGTCCGATCGATCTCAAATTTTGTGTGAATTATTTTCTTATCCAACCTCATAATTAGAGATGGTGTCCCGAAAATATTTTCATAGTCGTAAAATAAGGACCTCCCTAGTTCTCATACTTGAGAACGATTGCAGAATAAGTCGATCGAAACCTCGTAGTTGTATTCTATTATTTGATCGTCTTCAATAAATAATTAAAATTAATTATATGTGATTTCACTAAAAATTCAAATTTTAATATGTTTCTAATTATTATTTTCAAAATTATAAAAAAATCAAATTTGAAGGAAAATTCTTGGTTTGTTTTCATTTTCTCTTGTTTCAGATATTTCAAAATTACTTGCTTCATTAGCTCTTGTAAAAAACATGCACATATAATATTAGAGTTCAAATTGCTGCTAAGCCCTTGAATTCAGTCATATCGGAATACGTACCTTTAGTAGAATTTGAAAACAACATCAGAATTTGTAGTCTACACATTGTTCATTCAAAAATCATAATTATATTAACGAAATCCTTGCTAACATAACTTTCAAAAACAAAACTTCAAGAGTTTAATAGAGTTTTACAGAAGCGAAATTTGGACCTAAAATAGAAAAAAACATTTTAAATTTTCTAAGAAAATTTCAGATCCAATACGCGTCAAATTTTGAAAAAATTCAAAATTCGAAATACTCATTTATCTTAATTTAAACTATAATTATGCTACGTCTATGAGCTAGGGTTGCCAACTCTGTAGAAATAAATTACGGGAGCTAGACAAAAATAAGAAAATTGAATAAAAATATTTTTTATTCAGCAAAAAATAATTGATAAATAAACTATGAAAAGCAGTATCATTTGACATTTAAAAACCTTGAAGCCTCACCAAATTTTAGCTCGATAAAAAAATTTTTATAGGCTGCTCAAGAATTTTGGAAATCTCATAAATGTAACAAAATTAATTTTTATTTTCTATAAGGAAATTCTCTCTATATCTAATAAAAATAACCGCCTAAAACTTTTAGCTCAAAATATGAATTTTTAAAGATCACTCAAGAATTTTGAAGATATTTTAGTGATTCAGTGTCTGAATTTTTCGACCGACCATTAATATTTTGGCTTGATTTTTTTACTATCAATTTCCAAAATAATAAATAAAAAATAGATGAGACGGAATGAAATAGATACTAACAGATTTTTATGTATGAATCAAAAAAGAAATAATATTTCTCTTTTACGGTAAATCACTCGCATCCATAATAAATAATAATTAAAACAGGATAAGAAGGGAATTGGACAATAAATAAAAAACAGACTTTTTATTAAATGGGCCAGACGTTTCGTCGATTTATTTCGACTTCCTCAGTGGCCCATTTTATAACTCTTTGTCAAAAGACAATTCCACTATGCGACGAAACATCTTTAATCTTTTTTATTGTTTCTACAATACATTCTTGGTTTCAATTACTCAACAATCTTGAACTTTTTCCCCTTTTCACAATTTAGAAATCAAAAATTTATAAATTTTTTAATTGTGAAAAGGGGAAAAAAGTTCAAGATTGTTGAGTAATTGAGGCCAAGAATGTATTGGAGAAACAATAAATAAACTTCAACGGATCGTTGCTAAACTTTATCCAAAGTTATTTGACATATTAATATGTTCATTCCAATAATATTATTCATATATAATTATATAATATTTGCAATAAAATTTAAAGAATTTAACTATTACTATTTTCCTCTAGGGAAAAGTACTTTAAAATATAATTCTACTAAAAACTTTATTCAACCTTTTTTGTGGTCCCCAAGGTCCTTAATTTGAATATTAAATCTCATCAAAATTAGTCAAGTCAATTTTCAAGATATTTAGAAAAAACTAAAAAAGTACTAAAATAAAGTACTAGTGTTTGTGGGCCGATATGAACCAAAAACTAATCTGCGCTTTATTTTGTTAAAATAATGTTAGGTTTTTAATTTCATTTCAATCGGTTGTACGGTGTGGAAAAAATCGTCGACGAAAAAAACGATAACATACATCCATACATCCATACATCCGGACGCACACAATGAAAAAATCTCACTTTTTGGACAGTGGACGAGATCCCAAGTAATTTTTGGCTAAACCGTCACGTGCTAAAATTCAACCTAATTAAATACTACAATTTGTGACTTTAATTGAGACCATAGGTTCCGTAGTCTTTACCTGAGGACTCTTTGAAGTTGCGCTTGCTGCGAGACCGTTTACAATACTTTATCCTTGCTTCGCATTGGATAAAGTAAAAAGATTAATGATATTGTGTAATTGTCTTTTGACAAAAAGTGATAAAATGGACCACAGAGGAAGTGGAAATAAATCAACGAAACGTTTGGCCCATTTAATAAAAACTCTGTTTTTTATTTATTGCCAATTCCCTACTATTCCTGTTTTAATTTCTCTTTTAATTATTTTTCCTAAAAATAAGTTAGAGTACAATTGCCTATCGCATCGATTATATAATATCATGGATTGATTTCAAATTCCACTTTGACTTCTCTCCCCCCACTTTTTTTGATTTCCGATCCTAAACCTCCACTCTATTTTAATTTGCATTTAACACTGAACCTCTCTTTCTCTTATTTAGGTTTCATTTCGTTTATTTATTTTTTTTTTAGTCCCCTGTTAATTTTTTACAAACAATCTAATTATCAGAGAAAAATCGTGTTCATAAAATTAGGGGGATGGCAAAAAAGAGGATTAGGAGTTGGGGGTTGATTGAGGAAAATGCTATTATTTTAATGAATCAATTACATTGTTACATTGTAAAAAAAAGTACAATTAGAATTACGCTCTCAACAAGAGAGACGTAATTATTCGGATCAATTTTAATCCAGTAAAAAAATTAGCTACCTATGCGTAGACAATTTATAATAAAATTATATCGGTTAAAATGGCACCTCCCCTGTCGACACGGAGTCTTATTAAAAAATAAACACAATAAATAAACGAACGTTTATTAACGTGGATTTGTAGAATAAGCTATAAATTATGGTGAATTAGTATTTCAAATATACCATATAGTAGAACTGGAGAAAAAGTCTCGGTACGATTTCCAATTTTTTGTCAACATATTGCTAAAGTTAGAAAGATGAAACCGGGAAGAGAGATGAAGTTTATTAACACAAGAATGTTTGCCAAATTTCAGCTCATCAATTTCGATGGCTCTCCATTCTATTTTTTCTCATTTTCCGGAACCGAAAGCTCTAAAGATAAAAAGCCCCAAATCTATTCATTTTAGGGCCAGATTAAGCCATGTAGATGCCCCTAGGCAATACAAGTCTCGAGGCCCCTCTCCCCTTATGTAATTAGGTCTCTAAGTAGGTAAGTAACATTTAAACCTTATAACAACACCAAATTTTAATATCTTGTTACTAATGAATGTATAGGAGTCAGGTTGGCCGAGTGGTTAAAGGGCGTGCCTTCTACTCAAGCTAGGCGCGGGTTCAAAGCCGACTCGATGCAAATATTTGACTGGCTTTAATCAGGGGAAGGCAATGGGAAACCACCCCTGTGAAAAATTTCTCCAGGAAAATTACGATGGGGATACTCTCCATAGTAATCGCCGACGATCAGAATCGAGTATGGCACTTGAAGAAGAAGAAGAATGAATGTATGTCATTTATAAAAACAAAATTTTTAAAAAAAATGGACCTAAAACCTTTGTAAAACGAAAATGAGAGCATCAAATTTGAACTATGACTTATTTTTCTCATGGGCCCGTTGGCAGCTGACTGCATTGTCTATTGGATAATCAGGTCAGTTCCTTATTTTGGAAATAGAAATATTTTAGCACTAGAACAAATTTTCTCTGACTCACTGTTATTATGTGAATCCATACAGACAGACATAATGTAATGTGGCCAACGACATGATTTTACCAAGCTTGAGTTGTTTGCCATAAAAGAATTTAATCTTTTTGATTTTAAGTCGATACTTCCACGTTTTCAGTAGAGGTTGCCATTAATAGTCAAAACATCAAAAATGGAATGCAATAAGGTTATTCCTCTAGTATTAGATAAGAATTGATCGTTATTTTTGATTTTAAGTCGGTTCCTCCATGTCTTCAGCAATGGTTACCAATAATAATTGAAGGGTCAAAAATCTAATGTAGAATTATTATTCCTCAAGTAATAGATGAGAATCAATCGCTATTTTTGATTTTAAGTCGATTCCTCTATGTCTTCAGCAATGATTACCAATAATAACCGAAATGTCAAAAATCCAATGTATTGTTATTCCTCGACTGTTAAATGAGAATCGATCATTATTTTTGAATTAAAGTCAACATGAACTGCAAATTGCAAGTGATATCTGATTTATATAAAGGAATAAACATATTAATATTTCAAATGAATTTGGATAAAGTTTAGCAACGATCCGTTGCAGTTTATTTTATTTCGAAATAACAAAACAAAACAAATAAATAAATATAGTGGATTCAATACTTTAATCCGCCCAATATGCAGATCTACCTTTTGAGCATACCGAGCTAAATATTTTGAGACACCAATTAGTAGATGAAAAAATCTGAGTAAAAAATAAAATAAATAATAAAATTGATTTCATAATCGAACAGCTCATCTGACTGACGAAGATAAAATGATTTTTTCGAAATTTGTTCTTTTTTTTCATATTTGTATTTAATATTGCCCGGAAAGTAGAAAATACTAATTATCAATCACGCTTTTTCTGTCTGGATTCCAATACCAAAGATGAACCGAGAAAAATTCTGGTAAAATATAATTTATTTTCAATTGATCAATGCGCACTGAAACGGATTATTAATTTCGAATTTGATCAAAGAAGGAAATGAGAATTTTTTTTCTCAAAAGGCCACGTATAAAGGAATCTCTTTCGATTATTTGTTAACATCTAAGAAGCTGTAAGGATGAAAAAGCAAGTCTAGACAAGTTTCGCTCGAATAGAAATTATTCATAATTTTTGTTATTCCAAAATTTAACATTTTCGTAAATTTTTGACCAACAAATTAGGTTTATTATTTTTGTATAAAACTCTAGGCTGTGGTTTACATCAGTAGAGTCTTATTTTTATTTTTTCTGAAATTGTTTTCTACTGAATTTGGGATTTAAAAAACATGATTTTTTTTATTTATGGACTTAATTGGCTTGGCCTCTGAACGGCTCATGCATAGACGTATAGATATATTAGACCTATACATAAATTTGTATAGGTTATTCCTAATCAATATTAGAAAACATTTTAGATTATTCTTAAACAAAATTCTAGCCTTGTAAGCATCATACGCCCGAATATAGGCAATCGATTCGTCACCTCGACTTGAAAGCTGCATAAGATTAAGGGTCTACCGTAAAGTACCATTGTAAGATGATGATTATTATTTATTGATTTATTTTAATAATTTATTCATTTGTTATTCAAGATAATACGGGAAATATAATGAAATAATTAAGGTGGCCAATTATCCTATTTTTCGCACAAAAAGAGTACGCCGGCCGCCAGAGATTTCCTCTCAAAACTGTCCGAATATTTCTGAGCCAAGAGCCGAATGACATTTTTTAGGCCTCGTATTTTATATGACATGAAATGAAAACGACTATATATTTTTAAAAGTATATAAAAATAGTTACAATAGTATAATTATAATATTTTAATTATTTAAATCATATTTTCAATTATCATAGACAATATTTTAGTCACCTTAGTATGGTATGTAACTAATTAGTTTTTGTATAACTAGTTTTATTATCATTGATGATGAAACTGGTCTAGGTTTCAAAACAAATGTTCTACTCTTAAATGACAAAGTAAACTTAGGTTTATTCAAAAAATAAAATTTCCAAATTTTATTCTTCATTGTTGGCTACCATGACAGTTTTCGAGATAAAAATCCACTCCTCTTTTAATAAGAAATTATAAAATATTTAAAAATATTTTTTTGTCTTTATTTTCTCTCGTTTTTTAAATACAATCAAGTGAATCGAATTCCTTTTGGATTCTCTTCTTTACATCAAAATGTCATTGATTCGCTCTCTGTTCCGTAACAAAAAAAAAACAAAACAAAAAAAAGTGTTATTTATTATTAATTTTGTTAGTCTGAACCGTGAAATTAAGGAGTGTCGTAAGCAAAGAGATGTCTAATTATTGCCCAAAAGAGAAATGTAGAAAAGGAGAAAAAAATGGAGAATCTTACTTTGGCATTTCTCAAGAGTTTTAAACGAGATTTTCCGCCAGCTTCATTCCCTTTACTGTTTTTCTCATTTACTCATTTGGTAGAAATCCATTTCAAGATACATACATTCCCATAGCTAAGCCCTCGTTATTTATAATATTCAAAGAAAAATATAATAACTAGGAAGATTGAAATTTTGGACTAAATTTGTTCATATCAGCTTGTTATGGTTTTCGAGTTGATAACTGAAAAACAAAATTGGTTGTACTAGCCATGGTTAAATTAGAAAATAGATTAAATTAATAAAACAATTTTTAAAGATATTATTATTGAAGATGCCATCTGAATTTTTTTCTTTCACTGTTGATATATATATTAAATACATTTAATGATTTTGTAAAAAAGGATGTGACTGCCCTTTAAATAAATAAATAAATCCGGGATTTTCGTCACAATGTCTTCGGGCTTGACAAGATTATAATGTCAAAGTGACATTCCAAGCTTTTTCACTGCGAAAGTATACTACTGACATAATAAGGGTCTTATTATTAGTATAGATATAGATAGATATATATAGATATTTCATGTCTTGATTGGTCACAGTCTACTGATAAGAACCCAAGTATTAAACTTAAATTACTGATAGTTGACTCAAACCCGATATGTATTATGCATATCTTCACAGCTATGAAATGTCTTTTCGAGGTACATACCTACATTAACTGCAATATTCCCTGCGGCTGGTCAAATATTAACTTTATTGGCGTATTTTACACTGAATAGTTATACTTCCTAGATATGGAAATATAATAATAAAAGTTAGAAGCATATAGACTACTGTTCAGCCAACTATCCAAGTTTAGTACTTGGGTTCAACTCCTGAGAGAATGGTATACCTTCTGAAATGAAAATCGCACCTAAATAATAAAATCATTAATATTAAATTAATTATTTTATTAAAATATCGTTGAAACTATAATAGAGCCTCCAGAATTTGAATTTTGAAAAAGTACTTTTTTTTTCAAATTCAACAAACTCACTTATTTTTAATAAAAAAAATTCCAATTTCATCATGGAGAGTCCAACGCAGTTCAATGTACTAATCAATCAATTTCTCTTGGTATAAATAAAACGACTTAAATTGTGAATTCATTTATCAAAGTCTTGGTTTATAAATTTATAATATATCTTTTTTTATTATTATAATTTTTGTTCTAATGAAAAGAATATCTTTCAATTCTAATCGACCCTTGAGAGAAAAATAAATAGAAAAACATGACTAATATTTATTAAGTTACTTTATGATAGATTTAATAAGTTACATTAGGCAATATACAAATCAATAATCCTCTTAAAGCCTCATTTGCTTGCATGCAAATTTGTCGAGTTACATTGCTTTTCAAAATCGACTTTTAATATCGAATCAAATTTATATTTTGAAATATATTGGGGAATATGGAGAATAGGAGGCCCTTATAACTAGCGTTGCCAACTATGTAGAAGAAAATTCCGGGAAATAGGCAAAAAATAAGAAAATTCACGGAAAGCATATTTTATTTAGCAAAAAATAACTGATAAATAAAAAAAAAAACTATGCATTATCACTTTTATTTAACAGACTCCACGAGATTTTTAATGAATTCCGGGAGAGGGGGACTTTCGAAATTTGTCGATGGATTCCGGGAGAATCCTAGAATTCCAGGAGGGTTGGCAACCCTAGTTTTAGTGTAAATAATTTATAATTTTTCGTCCTGATAAGAAATTTGAAGTGTGAAATTGGAAGAAGACATTTAGGGTCATTAGAAAATGGCAAATTCTTGAATATCACTTTTTAATAAACTCTTCATATTTCAATTGGTATTTTTCTTTGAACTGAGCGTTTTCTTGAATGGAATTCATCTCTCCTTAAATAATTCTTCCTTTTTCTCTCTCTTTTTCTAATTGAATAAAAGCGAAAGTCCATTCAAGTGCGACGGATGACTTTGTAAGTGCATTTGACCATGATCAAGAATGATGACGACGATGATGCTCTCTCTCGTAGCAGCTAGCAGGTGTCCTATCCATATCCGTCGTCTTATCATTTTTTCTTTCTATATCTCTCATAAATGCGTGACTCGTTCACTGGATACAGTTCAGGCTTCATTTATTTCAAATATTCCATAGTTAGAAAAACAAAATATCAGTGGCCGCTAATGGCCGTATATATAGCTTAGATCCGGTCGATACGGATTCGAAAAAATTTTATATTTTAAACTAATTTAATATTTTAGTAGAATTGAACAAAATGTTTTTCATCAATATAAGTACTATTTGTAACAGGAATAGCAGGGAATTGGACAAAATTAAAAACACAGAGTTTTTATTAAATTGGTCAGACGTTTCGTCGATTTATTTTGACTTCTTCAGGGGCCCATTTTATCAGTCTTTGTCAAAAAACAATTTCACTATACGACAAAACATCATTAATCTTTTTTTAACATATTCTTGGCTCAAATTAATCAACAATCTTGTACTTTTCTTTAACAATTAAAAAAACGTTTTTGTTGTTTTTATACAGAGATAGCATGTCAAAGAATGATAAAATGGGCCACTGAGGAAGTCAAAATAAATTGACGAAATCTCTGGACCATTTAATAAAAACTCTGTGTTTTAATTTACCTAATTCCTCGCTATTTCTGTTACAAATTTATTATGGATGCGAATGATTCAACATAAGTACTATTTTGTTATTTATATATTATTGTTTTTAATAAATAAGACAAATCAAGGAGAATCAGTCTTATAAACAACGCCCTCGCACCTTATGCGATGTTAAAGGGTGCAAGGGCTGCGGGGGCACAGTGCGAATAAGCTGATTAAAATATTTTAAAATATAGGGTTGGTGATGGGACACTTTATTAAATTTTCTCCCTTGACTAAGGATCCAAAAAAATATTTTTTATAAGATATTTTATCAATATTATATTTTTTAATATAAAAGGCAAATAGCGATAGTAGTGATTAAAGATTTCTATAGAAAATCAAGAGAGATGGTCAATTACTAAATCCGAAGTGTAATGAATTATTTGGATTGGCCATCGAGGTGTAACCGCATTTGATCATATAGCACGAGTAAAATTTTTCATTTATTTCTTATTATGAATCTTATGAAATATTGAAATTCTATGTATAAAATAATCGAGTAGCTAAATAAAACGCGAACTAGCCTGTGCGAATTTTAGTAAAGCTTAAAATTTAATTATCATGTAATTGAATAGGACTTCTATATAAATTGAAATCAGTGATGCTGCCCTCTGCTTGATGCAAATACAACGAAACCCCTCCAAATTCGAACCCCGGAAATCCGAACGAGTTATTTCGGACAAATTTATAAAACCTGAAATCAACAAGGTAAGTATGTAAACAGCGAGTTAATTAGGAAAACGAGGAAGTAACTAAGAAAACTGAGTGTTAAGTATTTAAACCTTGAGTTGAGTATGAAAACAGCTAATTAAATATGAAATCAACAAGGTAAAAATGTAAACAGCGAGTTAATTGGGAAAACTGAAAGTTAAGTATTTGATCCATATCTAAGTATTTGAACCGTAGTTAAGTATTTAAACTGGGGTTAAGTATTTGAACCGCGGCTAAGTATTTAAACGGGGGTTAAGTATTTGAACCGTGGTTAAGTATTTGAACCGTGGTTAAGTATTTGAACCGTCAGTTAAGTATGAAAACAGCGAGTTAATTAGGAAAACGAAAAGATAAGTTGGAAAATGAAGAGTTAAGTATTTAAACGGTGAGTTAAGTATGAAAACAGCTAATTAAATATGAAATCAGCTAATTAAATATGAAATCAACAAGGTAAGTATGTAAACAGCGAGTTAATTAGGAAAACGAGGAGTTAACTAAGAAAATTTAGAGTTAAGTATTTAAACCGTAGTTAAGTATGAAAACAGCTAATTAAATATGAAATCAACATAAATAAACACGAATTCGATATCTCAAGTATTTTAAGACTTATAGACGGGTACGAAACTCTCGACAAACAGTGGTCCGACTCGCACTAATCCGTTTATATATTTATTTTCATAATTTTGATCACTGAAGGTGAACCTTTGCAAAGTTAAACTTCTATAAAAAAGTAAATAAAAATTGTTAAATTGTTATAAATTATCGTATAAGCCACAGAATGAAAAACTTCTAAATTTAGAAAGATGAACTCCACAGTTGTAATTTTTCAGAAAAGAAATTTTCCTTACAATATAATATTATAATGATTAGGAATTTCATTTATAATATTTATTTAATAAACAATTAAACATATATGTTCATGTTGACAATAGTGAGACTTAAGATAATACCTTGCATGCATCTCAACTTAAAAATAAAATAAAATAAAAGGTATAAAATAATTATCTTATTTAGTTACAACTAAACGACGAAATATTAACACGAAATTACTTTTTGAAGTCGGTGCCAAACAAACTATATAAAGCGAGCTTACCCGCCAGACGTACAAAGATCAGTCTAGTTCGATTCATAAAATGTATCTGTTTGGCACCGACTTCAAAAAAGTAATTTCATGTTAATATTTCGTCCTTTAGTTGTAACTAAATAAGATAATTATATATTGAAGGAGACAATAAAAGAGTGTGTCTTCTGCTTGAATTATAAATTTTATTTATTTATAACGATTTATTTATAACGAGTATATTTTCTTAACCTAACCACATGAAAGATTTTAAACTTTCATTCATAAATTAATTTCTGTGAATACATTGTAATAGACTGATGAAGAGGGCAAAGCCCTCGAAACTATAGTCTCGTTATAAATAAATAAAATTTATAATTCAAGCAGAAGACACACTCTTTTATTGTCTCCTTCAATATATAAAAAGTCTGCTACTCTCGGCAAAAACTTTCAATTTAAGATAATTATAATATACCTTTTAGTGTATTTGATTTTATTTTTAAGTTATTATTATTTTATTTGTTCCATTTAATTTTTTTGAAGTCGGTTTTATTTTTTTATAAAAATTATTTTTATTTTACTCTTTTAGTGATGTTATTATTATAATAGTGACTTAATATAACAACTTGCATGCATCTCGTAAGAGAGAGCGTCGGGCGAATGAATCATAAAATGATAATAAAATTCAATTAATAAATATATAAATTCCCTCGAAACGTTTGCGGGTTTTAAATGAATGTTTTAAGATTTGTTTATAAAAGATTTTATTTACTATAATTTCAATTATTTGGTCAAAATAATTGGAGATTTACGTTATTTTGTCATTGATCATATCTTCAGAACTTGACCAAATTAATATGGTACCACTCCTAAGGTACCCTCTTTCGGATAAAAAAAGAATCATTAAAATCGGTTCATAAACAAAGAAGTTATGCCTAAACAAACATATCAAAAAGGTCCAATACCAATGAAATAAATATAATTTTTAAGAAAAAATAAAAGCGACTTCAAAAAAATTAAATGCAACAAATAAAATACACTAAAAGGTATAAAATAATTATTATCTTATTTAGTTACAGCTAAACTAGGAAATATTAAGATGAAATTACTTTTTTCAGTTGGTGCCAAACAAACTATACCTATAAGCAAGCGTACCCACCAAACGTACTAAGTAAGATCCTTCGAGTGTGATTCATAAAAGGTATATGTTTGGCACCGACTTAAAAAAGTAATTTCATGTTAATATTTCGTAGTTTAGTTGTAACTAAATAAGATAATAATTATTTTATACCTTTTAGTGTATTTTATTTGTTGCATTTAATTTTTTGAAGTCGGTTTTATTTTTTCTTAAAAATTATTTTTATTTTTCTCTTTTTAGTGATGTTATTAATAGTGATCATATCATCAGAACTTGACCAAATTAATATGGCACCATCCCTAAAATACCCCTTTTCCAATAAAAAAAGAATCATCTAAATCGGTTCATAAACAAAAATGGGACCAATCGGAAGGTAGACTGAACCTAATGCAATTTTTTTTTCAAAATCGGTTCACAATTGGCGGAGATATGAGGTAACATAGGCACAAAAAAAATAATAATCAGTCGAATAGAGAACCTTCTCCTTTTTTGAAGTCGGTTAAAAAAACGGGACCAATCGGAAACTAGACTGAACCCAATGCAAAAAAAATCATCAAAATCGGTTCACAATTGGCGAAGATATGAGGTAACATAGAAACAAAAAAAAAAAAAAAATTCAGTCGAATTGAGAACCTACTACTTTTTTGAAGTCGGTTAATAAGAAAATATATATTGGTATATATTTATTTTTTTTGGCGAACCTAATATTTATTGCATCAAGCAGAGGACAAGCTCATTGATTTAACTTTCTGAATCAACAAATTTGCTACTCTTAGCAAAACAAAATCTTTTCAATTAGTACTTCTATAATTCCTAAAATAAAAATCGGATTTATATTCTTAAATGCCACGCCCTTGTAACTTGTTTCGTGTTAATAAGAGAGAAGTTAGCAAGAGAACAGAAAGCAACACACGCCTCGTCTTTCTATGAATGGTGCCTATCTTAATGATGAGGACGAAATCACCGACACAAAAGGGAGCAGAGCCAAAATGAAAGGCTCTCTTTACATATATATTATAAACTGTTTCGCTTAACTTTAATCTCACATGATTAATAATTCACATGCGCTTCTCTCTCTATTAAAGACAGGGAGTGAATAAAGTCATTTAGATTGCCATCCCTTGATGTTCTCAAGTAAACATTACGATGTTTTTGCTATTTTATTAATCCTATAATGGAATAATTAATTTCAAGGGAATATATATGTTTAAAAGTTTTTCAGAGATAGAGTCTGGCCTTGGAATGTTAAAAGAGAATTCTCATAGATTTCGAAAATTAGGCATTGGTAGTTAAAGTAAAGAAAATTTTTTGAAAAATGTTTATTTGGAACTTTTTCAAAAATTTTTTTAAATATAAAATACTAGGTAGGTTTCAAATAAATAGAAGATCAGATTCTTGTTTAGCACGACTCAATATATATTTCGGGGTATAAGCCCCAAGCATCTGATCTTTTATTTATTTGAAACCTACCAAGTATTTTATATTTAAAATTTTTTTTGAAAAAAGTTCCAAAAAACATTTTTCAAAAATGTTTCTTTACTTTGTGTGTCCTTTGTGAACTCCTGAAGATGGGCTTATACCGCGAAATATATATTGAGTCGTGCTAAACAAGCATCCGATCTTTTATTTATGTGAAACCTACCTAGTATTTTATATTTAAAAAAAAATTTGAAAAAATTGCAAAAAAACATTTTTCAAAAAATTTTCTTTACTTTGTATGTCCTTTGTGAACTCCTGAAGATGGGCTTATACCCCGAAATATATATTGAGTCGTGCTAAACAAGCATCCGATCTTTTATTTATGTGAAACCTACCTAGTATTTTATATTTAAAAAAAATTTTGAAAAAATTGCAAAAAAACATTTTTCAAAAAATTTTCTTTACTTTGTGTGTCCTTTGTGAACTCCTGAAGATGGGCTTATACCCCGAAATATATATTGAGTCGTGCTAAACAAGCATCCGATCTTTTATTTATGTGAAACCTACATAGTATTTTTTATTTAAAAAAATTTTTGAAAAAGTTGCAAAAAACATTTTTCAAAAAACTTCCTTTACTTTATTTAACATGTTTCACCAGAACCTATACCATTCTCCATCAACAAAAATGCATTGGTAGTTGATGGATAGGTGATTGTCTAGAAACAGAGAACAGTGTTATGGGCAAGGGCGTAGCCACGGCGGGGAGGGGGGGGTCAGAGCCTCCCCTCAAGGGCAGGGCTCATGGGATGAGTAACGGCAATGACAGACCGTTTCTTATGGCAAACTATCATATGTTTAATCAAGAATTATGTTCTTTTTTAATTTCTTGAAGTTGTCTTAATAAAAAAAATTCCCACTGAATAGTTTGCTTTGTGGATTGACCCCCCTCCCACCCGATGAAAATTTTCTGGCTACGCCACTGGTTATGCATGATCCAATCACATTCGTGTTGATTGTATGTTACTGGAACAGTTGATTGATATGACATAAAGAGTACATAATGAAAATTGGTCAATTTTATTATTATGATGATCATGTGTTGCGCACTATCTTGGAACTTATAATCTTATGATAATTGTGGGCTGGAGAAGTCGCGAAATATATTCATTCTAGTATCGTTAAATTTACACTGAATTGACAATTTACTTCACATTTAGTGACCTTAGAGTAGACCAGCTCTTCTTAAACTTTTTTCATTCATGCCTCCTTTTTGTCAATGAGATTTTTCGCCACCCCAAATATTAAATTTAAAAGCAATGATGATGCAATGTATGATTTATCACGGTTTTTAATTGTTTCCTTTTTCCTCTGATTTGTTAAATCTAATACTGATTATGGAACTGAACAATAATAATTAAATTTAAATTATACATATGAAAAAAGTAGTTTCAAGTATTCCAAAATTAATTAAAGAAAAACACGTTTTAATAAGAAGGGTGTTTTAGTTTTTTGCTGAATAACAAATTAAATTTTGGTGCAATATTTCACAGTGCTTGACGGAAAGCATCTTCTACGATTTTAAGTAATTTCAGTAACAATATTTGGATTTAATAAAAGCGTTAAAGCTGAAAAGGTCGTTTCACATAAGTATACGTCTAACTTGCTTCCGAAAGGCAGAAAAACTTTTAATGCCATTTCAGAAATTTTGGGAAATTCATTTTTATCTCTGATCCTGAATTCAGTCAAATATTTTTGTAGAAACTCATTTTTTAAGTTTGAGTCCCTGGATAGCTCAGCAAATTCCTTTTGGCCTTTATATTACAGGTGATTAATCTAATTAATGTCAATCAAACATGGTTTACAGAAAATTTATATTAAATTAAAGATAAATATAAATTAGTAAGAGTAATTTTTTTCTTTAAATTCATGTACTGAATTAAATTTTCGCGACCCCAATATTTAGCTTTGCGACCCCACTTGTGGTCGGGACCCATAGTTTAAGAAACGCTGGAGTAGACCATTGGTTCTTCTTATAATATGCCATTCTTCTTCCATTTTATTTTCCAATTTTCACTTCGGCTATTAAATTTATTGCTAAAGAACTTAAAGTTCGCTACCCATTGATTATATACGTACTAATTTGGTATATTTCTGTTTACAGGTGCACGACCAGCTAAAGAGGATGTCACACAAATATTCCCCAAATATTTTGAGATGACGACTCGTAGTGGTAAGTGTTTCTCAATATCTTTAATTTATTGCTTATTTCCTAAGAACAATTCAAAATAGTATAAAAATTCATAAATGAAATTTTATTTAAATTCTTCTTGAGGTTATCGTTTAGGTCTCCATTCTGTAACATAAAATGTATTTTCATGATTTGGAAAAATTAGGAATAATGATGTTCCATTAAATCTGGATTAATTTTTATGTATACCTACCTAAAACTCACAAATCTCACTCCATCTTGGCCAATTTGTAGAGATCTCTTCAAAAAGGTAAAAATTAATCCTCCATGGCGATACTATGTTGTATCTATCTTCTCAATAACAGGCTCAATTTTATTAACTTCTATAACTAGAAACTTCGAAAATGGGTTTAAAGGCACAAGCTTAGAACTAACCACCCGTCCTACTTTGGGAGGACATGTCCTACAATTAAACCTTTTGTCGTCGTCCTACCACCCATCGGAAATGTCCTGCTTTCACAGAAACTACTTTTCATTTGGTGATTATGGTCGCGCGACAGACGTGCTTCTGTGTTGAATAGGAAACTGAACATAACTTTTAAGGAGTTCGGTGTTGGTTCTAGGTGAAACATTTTAATATAATAATAAAACTTGAGTAAGATACGAACTGAACGTTTGTTGTATTAATAATAAATACGAAATAAAAATTAAAAATTAGAAGTCTAATTTTCCTTTTTGTAATATATAAAATATTTTATAACGTTGATCAAATTACACCATTTCAAATAATTTAGTATAGGTAGTCATTAATAATAACAATAAACTTTTTTCATATTTTTATATTAAATAATGGGTACAATTGCAACAAAGAGTAGTTTTTAAAAGAAAAAGAGTAAGTAGTATATCCTATATCAATTTAAGATTATTTACTTATCAATTTTTAGTGTTTCGTCCTGTTTTTACTACCGATTTTTAATGTTTTAAGCTGGGTTGTCAAATGTCCTACTGGGATACGTTATAAGACTTCAATATCCAACTTTGGCATTATCTGGTCACCCTAGTATTGATATACAGGGTGTTTCAGGAGGATTACTAAATATTTTAAGAGATGATAGTATTGACGAATTGCAATAAAAAACGTCCAATAGCATGTGTCCAATTTTTATTGAGTACAGAGATACAGCTGAGTTCAATGCATTTTGGTTTAGTTTGTTGGTACACCGGTTGCTATGGGCTTATTTATCGAATGTCAGTAGTAGAGTGTTGGTGTTCGAGTTGTTAAGTTGTGCTTAAGTTTATATTGAAGTTTTCATTGTGATTTGTTGGCCAAGTCTACTAAACATGTCGCACGTATTTACACATGCTGATTATGCCGATATGGTATTTGAGTATGAATTTTGTAATGGAAACGCTGCTGCTGCTTGTAGAAAATACGGCATATGATTTCCGAACTGCAGACTACCAGATTCAAAAGTGTTTACTCGTGTGTTCAATACACTGCTTGCAGATTGGCTACTTATTCAGGTCCAAGCGATTTTTCAAGCCCCCACATCTTCTCACCATCTACAAGGCCAAAATCCGCACCTGTCTCGAATACGGCTCTCATCTATGGAGAGGAGCCTCTAAATATTATCTTGCTAACCTGGATGCAATTCAGAAACGAGCCGTAATGGTAATTGTCGATTCTATCCTTACCGACTCCCTCAACTCGCTAGCTCATCGAAGAAATATCTATGCCCTTTCCCTTTTCTGTAGATACTATCACGGCAGGTGCTCTGATGAGACAAAATCAATAATCCCCTCCAAAGCATGCTTTGCGCGTAGCACGCGTTTTGCCGACTCCCAACACTCGTTCGCCGTCAAATTAGAAAAGTGCCGGACCACTTCATTCGCCAATACGTATATCCCCATGACTTCAAGGAACTGGAACTCTCTCCCAGCCTCCATCTTTCCCAGCACTTATAATCTTCAAACCTTGAAAACCCGAGTGCATAAACACCTACGTCTCCACCCTCTCACTTAATCAACTTTTGCTTCTCTTCAGTAATACAAGGGTCTTTCGAGATCCATAGGGGCTGCTTCTTTACTGGTGCGCCCCTTCTTGCATTCGATTGCATTAAAAATAAACTGCAACGGATCGTTGCTAAACTTTATCCAAATTCATTTGAAATATTAATATGTTTGTTCCTTTATTATTAATCAGATATCACTTGCAATTTGTAGTTCATATTGACATTAATTCAAAAATAATTCTCATTTAATAGTCGAGGAATAACCATTCTACATTTGATTTTTGACATTTCGGTTATTATTGTAACCATTGCTGAAGAACATGGAGGAATCGACTTAAAATCAAAAATAACGATCGATTCTCATCTATATACTAGAGGAATAACCTTATCTCATTCCATTTTTGATGTTTTGTCTATTAATGGCAACCTCTACTGAAAACGTGGAAGAATAGACTTAAAATCAAAAAGACTAAATTCTTTTATGGCAAACAACTCAAGCTTGAGTTGTTTACCAAAAAAATTGTTATTCCTCAAGTATTAGATGAGAATCGATAGCTATTTTTGATTTTAAGTCGGTTCCTCATGTCTTCAGCAATGGTTACAGTAAAACCGAAACGTCAAATCCCATAGAATGGTTATTCCTCAATATAGATGAGAATCAATCGCTATTTTTGGTTTTAGTCGATACCTCATGTCTTCAGCAATGGTTACCAATAAAAACCGAAACGTCAAAAATCCAATATAGAGTGGTTATTCCTCAAGTATTTGATGAGAATCAATCGCTATTTTTGGTTTAAAGTCGATTCCTCTATGTCTTCAGAAATGGTCACCAATAAAAGCCGAAACGTCAAAAATCCAATATAGAATGGTTATTCCTCAAGTATTTGATGAGAATCAATCGCTATTATTGGTTTAAAGTCGATTCCTCTATGTCTTCAGAAATGGTCTGCCAATAAAACCGAACCGTCAAAAATCCAATATAGAATGGTTATTCCTCAAGTATTTGATGAGAATCAATCGCTATTTTTGGTTTAAAGTCGATACCTCTATGTCTTCAGCAATGGTTACCAATAAAAACCGAAACGTCAAAAATCCAATATAGAATGGTTATTCCTCAAGTATTTGATGAGAATCAATCGCTATTTTTGGTTTAAAGTCGATTCCTCTATGTCTTCAGCAATGGTAACCAATAAAACCGAAACGTCAAAAATCCAATATAGAATGGTTATTCCTCAAGTATTTGATGAGAATCAATCGCTATTTTTGGTTTAAAGTCGATTCCTCTATGTCCTCAGCAATGGTCACCAATAAAAACCGAAACGTCAAAAAATCCAATATAGAATGGTTATTCCTCAAGTATTTGATGAGAATCAATCGCTATTTTTGGTTTAAAGTCGATTCCTCTATGTCTTCAGCAATGGTCACCAATAAAAACCGAAACGTCAAAAATCCAATATAGAATGATTATTCCTCAAGTACTAGATGAGAATCAATCGCTATTTTTGGTTTAAAGTCGATTTCTCTATGTCTTCAGCAATGGTTATTAATAAAAACCGAAACGTCAAAAATCCAATATAGAATGATTATTCCTCAAGTACTAGATGAGAATCAATCGCTATTTTTGGTTTAAAATCTCTATGTCTTCAGCAAAGGTCACCAATAAAAACCGAAACGTCAAAAATCCAATATAGAATGGTTATTCCTCAAGTATTTGATGAGAATCAATCGCTATTTTTGGTTTAAAGTCGATTTCTCTATGTCTTCAGCAATGGTTACTAATAAAAACCGAAACGTCAAAAATCCAATATAGAATGATTATTCCTCAAGTACTAGATGAGAATCAATCGCTATTTTTGGTTTAAAAATCTCTATGTCTTCAGCAAAGGTAACGGATAAGAAATCAACGCAGTTGCTATGGTTACTTATAAAAATACCTCCCAAATTTTTAGCATTTCACAGAGAGAAGCCTATCCATTCTTACTTAAGCAAGGCTAAATGAGCTATATTAAAACTTTCAAATGAATAAATTTTAAAGAATTTAAAAAATTAAAAAAGTACTCTCTTACTCTAGAGTAAAGTACTTTAAAATATAATTTTACTAAAAACTTTATTTAACCTTTTTTGTGGTCCCCAAGGTACTTAATTAGGATATTAAATTTCATGAAAATTGGTTTAGTCATTTTCAAGATATTTAGAAAAAACTAAAAAGTACTGAAATAAAGTACTAATGTTTGTGGGCCGATATGTACCAAAACTAATCAGCGCTTCATTTTGTTAAACTAATGGTAGGTTTTCAATTTCATTTCAATCGGTGCAACGGTGTGGAAAAAATCGTGGGCCAAAAAAGCGATAACATCCATCCATCACACATACATACATCCGCACGCACTAAATGAAAAATGGCACTTTTTGGCCTCTCGACGAGACCCCATGTAATTTTTGGCAAAACCGTCACCTGCTAAAATTCAACCTAATTGAATACTACAATTTGTGACTTTAATTGAGTCCATGGGTTCCGTAGTCTCTACCTGAGGACCCTTTGAAGCCACGCTTGCCCCGAGAGCGATTACAATACTTTACCCATGCTTTGCATTGGATAAAGTAAAAAACAAAAAAAAACAAAAAAAAACACTGCGTGACACTGGTACAGTGCCCAGCAGTCATATTGCATCTGAACTGGTAGCTCTGTATCTCTGTACTCAATAAAAATTGGACGCATGTTATATGGCATTTTTTATTGCAATTCGTCTATACTACTACCTCCTAAAATATTCACTATTCCTCCTGAAACACCCTGTATACGATGATGATGAATTTTATTCATTCCTTGTTATATTTTTATTATGTTAAAATTTGTGAAAAATATACTAGTTTAATACTAATGAGAGTAGAAATAAACGAATTTCCTGATAATCTTCTTTTTTCGTTAATTTTTTTTAACATTGTACCGAAAGCCTAAAAAAAGTTCTCCCTTATTTGAAATATCCCCATCATGCTTCTCGTTCTCTTTCTCGTTCCATCTGGTAATTTTCATAATAAAACCAAGTTGATTTATTTAAGGGATGTTCTCTCGCCCTCCCTTCGATCTTCTAACTTTTTTTTGATGCGGAATTAAATTTAATTTCGACTTCGACGATCCTTCTTTTATCCCAATAGCGCAGTGGTGTCTATTATAATGCCAATGGCCCCTCGCTTCTTTTTTTAACTTCCATTTTCGTTTCTATTCATTTTACACCATTACCAATATATAAATTGGGAAATTGCATATTTATGAAGTTATCTCTCTTATCCAGTTGCCAAGGGTTAGGGCCTGCGCGGGTAAATTTCGCATCAGCAGCATATACACTCATTTTTTTATTATTCTTGGCTTTCTCTTTATTTAACGACTTTTCTTGGTGTCTTCTGTCGAATGAACGAGAAGGTTGAATAGAGAAGTGTGGAGAAGGGGTGGCAAAGAGGATTCCAAAGTCTTAAACTTTTTCTTCAGAAGAGACGAATAAAAACATGAAAAGGCGTGTTAGCCAGAGCAAAGCTTCCTAGCTTCCTATACGACAATTCTTAGGAGACTTGTAGGATTTTTAGAATGCAGTGATAACAAGTAACAGCTGTAAGAGAATTTAACAGATAATAAAAATTATGTAATTTTCTATTTCTCAAGTTTTTTTCTGTTTAGGCGAATCGCTTTGCCTAACTTCAGGCGCACTTGTTACATTATTAAATCTTTTCACATATAAAAATAATCTGGTGTGACTTGGAATCGAATCTTGTGTTTACTCTGCTTTAATAAAAATCTAGGATTAGAATAATATAATATTGAAGAGTTTAATAAAAAATCTAAATTACTTAGAAATTTATTTTAAATCTATTATATACTATTTTGAAAAGTCGATCATTAATAATAATAATAATAATAAATTAATGCCCATGAATTAGAGTAAAGAAAATTTAAAAAATATAAAATTATAGGTATGTTTCACAAAAAATAAAAGACAAGACGCTTGTTAGAATGACTCTATATATATTTCGGGGTATGAGCCCATTTTCAGGAGTCGTTTATTTTTTGTGAAACCTACTTTATATTTTAAAAAATTTTAAAAGTATTTTAAATTGTTTAAATTTTCTTTACTTTATTTAAATATGTTTCCCAAGAACCTACATCATTATCCTTTAACAAAAAAGCTCATGAATTTCTTATGCCTTAGGCCTTATGGTTTCTAGACTTTTCCAAAATATAAATAAAATAAATAATAATAATTTCTCTTCCGAAGCTGCAATTTTTATAAAATATACCTATAGACAACGAAGAACACGAAATTTGTTCTATATACATACTAATATTAATGTTATATATACATTACTGAGAGATATTCTGAAGAGAATGAAATAAGATGAAAACCAGAATTAAAATATTTTGCCTAGAAAATGAAAGGTAGACATTAGAAATATAATCCAGACTATACATATAATTCAGATTCAGATTAAAAAAATATTTCTATTCTAAAATATATATTGTTTATATTATAGTATAATTTCAATGGACCCTAGTGTAATCTGGTTACGTTTTATGACACTAAATTATCCTTACAATAAAATCAACTTTTTTTTATAGAAAAATATTTCATTTTTCATTATTTTTCAAAATATGAGCGATCCACATCTATGTTATTTCTCTTTATATAACGAAAAATAAGTAAATATAGCCCTACGTATTTATTTATATAGCAATTCCATTTCTTTGGTTTATCCTTTAATTTTTTTTTTTGCTTGTCGCTTCAGTCTTTGTTTTTACGTTTGAAATTGGAATTTTATTATCCCCACACAGGGTTAACTTTTTTTTATTTATTTTTATTTTTTTTATTTTATTTATTTTTAAATGAGTTTTTGATGTAGAAAATGTCAAAAACGGAAGTTTGTTTTTATTTTCTCTCTCTTTATTTTTTATTCTCCTCCGAGAAATTAATTTAAACTTGGCATTATGTCACAAAATACGTTTTGTATCTCTCTCTCTCCCTTGCCCACCCTTTTTGCCCTCCTTTTTTTTTTTTTGCTAATCCAGAAATGTTTCCCCTCTTTCACTCGGTCTCGCTCTCATGTTCAATCTCTTTGTCGGTTTTTTAATCTCCCTTCATTTCTTTATTTTTTGAGAAGACGTCACTCTATATATATACAGTATATATGTATATATATATAATAAATTGCCCGCTACTAAACTAATTTTCTTGAGATTAATTTAACATGTAGAGAGATATAATAAATTCATCTAGGCGCTCTCTTTCTCCCGACTCTCATGAAATAAATTAATGGAAGCTACCAACTTGAAAAGTTAAGTTTAGTACTTGGGGGTTAGAGGCTGAGATGGGATGCTGTGGATAGCAGAACCTCTTTATATTATATGGGCCATTAAAGCAAAAAGGTAACATTATTCGATATTATTTACGTGGTAGTGGTCAGATTGTATTTTGGAAATATTTCTTTCCTAAAAGGACTACCCATGAGGAAATAAGTAAGGGATATACCATCTATTAGACAGGGGTGCCTCACCTAGCTTTATGACCCCCCCCCACACACCAGTTTCATTGTAAGTAACGCCCGCTCCCCCAGTTTCAAGAAAAGTACCCCTCCATTTTATTCACTTCTAAAGAAATTAGAAGAGCTTATTATTACCTTTTGCTGAAGTTATAAACTTGACCGTCTTTATTTTTTATCATATACCTAATACTAAAATACAACAATTTTCAACCCAACCCCCCCAGAAATTTCAAAGACCCACTATGGTTCTTAACCTCCCCTTCACCTCTGTGGGTGTTGTTTTATTAATTTTTGAAGAAACTTTCAGCTCATTGATTTGTCTCTGAACCATTAAAAGAACGAGAAGAAGAAAATATTTGGCTGGGTCGGAGTCTAAGGTATCTGTAGATGCAAGTCATAAATAGCTTAATGTTATTTGAGGAAAAAGTGGCAGGAAGCGAGTTCCAGTCTCTAGAGGTCATAGGGATAAACGATTTGTGGAAAGAATGGAGTTCAAGTCTCTAGAGATCATAGAAATAAACGATTTGACGAAAATATTGACTCGATTCTTTTCCATTTTGGATGTATAACGTTTAAAAAGAACAGGTTTCTTACAAATAAGGCTTTATGGGGGATTATATATTAATATATTTAATATCAAAGAAAGTAACAAATTTATTTTTCAAATCAATTGAAGAACGTTATACATTCCTATAGCTATGATTTAAGCAACTGCTATGGAACTTGGGCTCAACTCTTTTATCGTCGAAGCCATTTGTACCGAACTTGGCCCCTTTTTCACATTTATGTTTTTGATCAGATGTTTCTTACAAATAAGGCTTTAGAGGAGTTATCAAGTTCAACTCGTCAGAACAAAGAACTTGGTAGTATTTGTCTATAACAGGAAAAGGTGGAACAGTTCTACGGTGAGATAGGGAATCTACTGAATGTGATATGACCAGGTCTTCTATTGGTTTAATTCCTCTAAAGGAGAAAAGTCTGCAAAAGATTTACAATATAAAGCTGTAAACTTACTCGATATTGTAGATTCGCATAAAATTGTGTGTCAAATTTCAGCTCAAAGGCTCTCGACTAAATTTTCTGAATCTTTCAAATGGAAGGTCTCTAGAGAGAAATTTCAAAATGCAATTAGTTCTTCGCAATGGAAATAAAAACCTTTTGGCACTCTAATAAACATTCTATTCTGAAGAATTGTAATTCTGTTAATCGCCCACGTTTTGATTGTTTATTAAATTTATTTTAAAATTAAAATATTTTTGGGTGTTGGTCTTAATTCTCAAATTATTGATTACAAAAAAAAAAATGTAATTATTTCTTTCACTTGAACCACGAGAAAACGATTTTGTTCGCTCATCTCTTGTCATGTTTGGCAACAGATATGATAAGATAATAATGTTTTAGCCCAGGCCGTGGGGGGTGAGTTCCTCTGGAGCAGAGAGGGTGAATGAAGACCACGCCCCCTCATCAGTGATTCACCTCCTGGCTTTGACTGCAGGGAGGCGTTTCGCAGTTCACAGTTTGCACATTGCTCTTGACAACACCCCAAACCCACCCAATCTCGCAATCACCTCGATTCACGAGGAAATTCACGATAAAACGTACACACAATATGAACATAGATGTTATCGATTAACCATTGAAAAGATGATACTATGGAGGAGCCTGTAAATATTCTCTTGCTACCCTGGATGCAATTCAGAAACGAGCCGTCAGGCTAATTGACGATTCTACCCTCACCGACTCCCTCGACTCGCTGGCTCATCGAAGAAATGTCTCTGCCCTTTCCCTTTTCTATAGATACTATCAAGGCAGGTGCTCTAATGAGATAAAATCAATAATTCCCCCCAAAGAATGCTTTGCACGTAGCACGCGTTTTGCCGACTCCCAACACTCTTTCGCCGTCAAATTAGAAAAGTGCCGGACCACTTCATTCGCCAATACGTATATCCCCATGACTTCAAGGAACTGGAACTCTCTCCCAGCCTCCATTTTTCCCAGCACTTATAATCTTCAAACCTTTTCTGAACAAAGGTCAGCTCCTTTGATCTCTGTGTACAAGAAATATTGTTGTATTCTATCAATATTAACTACTAAAAAAAAGTGAATTATTAATTAAAATAATTGATATACTAATTATCAGAAGTCTGCAATGAAAAAAATTTGATTAATTTTATGTGATTATTATAGATTTTCGGATGCTCAATTTTTGAAAATAAATTTTTATTTTCTTTATCACATATATTTCACTAATCACTAATTACTTACATTAAAGGTATTTAAGTGAGCTTACCATGGTCAGTAAAAATATTTTTAAATGGTTTTACTATATTTATAATTTTTTTTAATCATATCTACTTATCGGCCCTTTGAGGAATAAAAAAATAAAATATTAACCTCTTATTTTTTGATTAAGTTATGAGAATTTAAAGAGGGGAAAAATAGAAAATTTCAATCCCTCCCCCACACAGCTCTTCTCCTTTGCATGGCTTTAAAGACTGTATTGGCTTTTAGCCTGCTTCAGCATCTTTTTCCTCCAAATGGCTCTGTCCCAGGTTGACCCTCTCACCCTCTGTATCTGTAACATTGAAATTTTTTACTACTTGTGGTCTCTATATACCAAATGCTTCTTCCTTTGTCTATTTTCTTAGTAGTTGATTTGGAATTTCGACTTACTTCTATAGAGTCAATTTTCTTATGAATTTGCGATAGTAATATAAAATATTTCAAGAATTAATAGAAAAAAATATAATTTAAGCTTTAAGAAATAAATATAATGTAAAAATTAATCGAAAAATTAACCCTTCAAAAATTAATAAATTATCTAAGAATATTTTGTATTCTTTAAATTTAGTTTTTCACCCAACGTTAAATACAAATTTCTTTAGACAAGTAGAATTTTGTAATCGAATTTCAACACTCTATTTTTGAGCTTATTTTATGAATTAATAATTTAATTTAAATATTATTTTCAATATCTTCAGAACAGGTGATGAAAAATGCTTTAATGAGTAAAAATTAAATTTATTAACAAACAGGCTTTTATATCAAAATATCTACGCTAAAAAGTAGAAAATATGGTAAATTTTTCTTCAGGACCGGAAAAACTTTCCCGCACATACCATATGACTAAAAAAATCTGGGCGCTTAGTTAAATTAAGGTGAATGGAATTTTTTGGGTATCTACTGAAGAAAAATTTATTCAACTTTTTAAAATAAATAAATATTTTGTATTATATATTATATGTATATTGTATTGATGTTTGTTTCATCTAGCCACCGAGGAACTTGTGCCTCTAACAGGTCGAGAAATAAAGATTTATTTATTTATTTATTTTTAGTGAATTTTTAGTAAAAGGGTATTTTTTAATATATTCTTGTCTTACAAGAGATGATCCCGGGGATGTGCTCTTTTCCCTTTATCTAGTTAGTTATTCTGACTCGCTGTCCCTTTTTCCACCTAGGTGGATTAATTTTCCAATCAACTTGAACTCTTTTTAATTCAAAATGAAAAAAGTCCAATAAAATGTACCAATGTGAATTTAATAGCCCCTGTGCGCAGGGGAACCGGGTACCTGTGCCCCTGTGTGCGTGTGTCTCCCAGTATTTATGTCTTTAATTTAAAACAATGCTCTCAGTGTCAATTCGTGATCGGAATCATCAATGTCCAAAATGTACAGCGACTGGTGGTGGGTGGTGAGGAGACCCCGAAGACCATTATATAAAAAGAAATTGCCAAAGCCTTAGCAATGCTGCTTGTGTTGTTGTATCATTTATATTAAGACTCCCTACTGCGGACCTGGGGGGATGAACGGACGGGGTAGGTTTTCATTACACTCTAATTGATTCTTTTTTTCTTAATAATAAATCATTTGGGATAGCTGATAAATAAATAAAATTGGAAACAAATTTCATGAAGATTTTAAGAATATAGGGGCAAACATTTATTTCAATTAGCTATAGTAATGTGTAGAATTTCTTCAGGAGGCGACGGTCAGTGAATTCTTATTTAAAGCTTGAATTGCATTATGCAGGTTCGAATGCAAGTTTTGAATACTAAAATCTATACCTACTATAATTTATTTCTCAGACAATCTCTTTAATGAAATCGCTGCACCGAAAAAATGCAGCATCATTAAAAGCCCTTGCATTACTAAATTGAAGAGTATGATCGAGATATGGAGATGAAGGTGTCTGTGTATCTCTAAAAACTACGCCTTTCTTGCCATTTAGGTACTAATTAAACATATTTTTAAGTAGTGGCGAAACTTAATATTTTTGCCCCTCTCCCTCTTCTTTCCAGCTAATTGAAAATTTACTAATTAATATCAATTCAAATAAATGATAATTACAATTACTACTAGATGTTTATACAAATATAAAAGAATAATGATTTTATATTCAACTAGCTGCAAGACCAGGGGCTCCCCTGGACCCCCAGCCCTCGAACCCTACCGTCACCCCCCACTCCCACACTCCACACCCCCCGAAACCCGCCCAGCACCTCCGCAACCCCACTTCGCACCATGCCCAACCCCCACCCCCACACCACCACCCCAACACTCCATTCCACACCCTAACCCACTACCCCCACCCCTAAAACCACCTCCAGCACCCCCACTCCGCACCCGTTCCCAACCCCCACCCCACCCCACACCACAACCCGCACCCCACCCACATCGGATCCCGCACCCCATCCACCCAGTGCCCTCCAACCCTGAGCACCACATCCCCGCCTAGCCCCCTCTGGACCCCACCCCCGCTATGCCTATGGACTCCACCCCGCACCACCCCCATTCACCCCCACACTACTCCGCCTCACTCCTAACCCCACCCCTATTCCACCCCCGCACCCAGTTTTTGCATTTCTAGCTCTCTAGAGGCCCAGAGATTATGTATACAAAATTTGGTAGAGTTTGCTCCTAGGGCAAGAATTTATATTTTTTCACCCTCCCCCCCATTTTTGGGTGGGTTTTTGGGGAAATTATTTTAAACAAAAGTTGTCAGAAATCACATCCCCTACAACTTTGTTTATTATAAAATTTGCCCTAGGGTTAATAGTTTAGGAGTTATTTGATAATTTTCATTCGTGCGCCCCCCAAACCCCTTTTGGGGTCAAGGTATCAAAACGTTATATAGCTAAAAACGTTAGTTAGAAGACATCTCATGTAAATATGAAATTTCATAATAATCCCTTCAGCCGTTTTTACTTGAATCGTGAGCAACTTTTCGGAAACCACTGAAACAGACAGACATACAGACAGACAAGAATTTTGTTGAGGGTGTTTTCGTTCATAACTTTGCTTGAAACGTTTGCAACCAAAATTTGGCGTGATTTGGAGCAATGTACGAGACAAAACCTTAATTTTATATATATAGATATAAGTATTAACTTCAGTGATTTATTAATGACAAATTTAATCATATTAATTTGTCAAAAGTATTTCAAAAAAATTATAATAGATATAAGTATCTAAACAATCATATTCTCAAGTATTTTTCATAAATAGTAAAGACAAATGATCTAGTATTAATTTATTTTATAAAATTTTCTGAAAATATAAATATTTTAGTAAAATAAATTTTGTTCACATTGGGCTGTACAAAAACCCTTCCCTGGCTTAGAAAATAAACTGTATAATAAATATAATAACAGTAAGAATTTTCTAATTTTTCTTATTATATGAACAAATTTTTCAGAAACGTTTGATTATTTCATAAACGTTTTTATGATTTTGTTTTTTATAAAGATAGGTATTCATCTAATTCAAAAAACAATCAAAAATTTATTTTTAAACTATACATACATTTGAACCAAATATTAAAAAAAAATATTTTAAATATATTTTTAAAACTACTCTTTTACTACTTATATTACATTTGGATTTTTTTTTTATAACAGCAATGTGTGGATGATTTTTCTGTTTTACTTTTCCTTGAAAATCATCAATAAAAGTAATAATATTTATTTATTAAATATTGAATTAATTTTTGGAGACGGATTGATAAGTGAATTGAGAGGATATTGATGAGGCAGTCCAAAAAAGAAGAAGATAATTTAAACCGACGTTTCGGAGGATATTCTCTACTTCTTCACGGTTGACTGACTTTTCGAAACCCTGGAGAAGGAGGGAATAAGTCTCCGAAACGTCGGTTTATGAATAAAAAGATACTCTAAATTATCTTCTTCTTTTTTTGAACTGCCTCATCATTAATTTTAAATTTTCATTTTTAGACTCCTGGGGGCCCAGGGAATAGTATACAAAATTTGGATGAGTTTGGTACAAGGGCCAAGATTTTCATTTTTTACCCCCCCCCCCATTTCGGGCGGTTAGTTTTTGCATTTTTAGACTTCTGGAGTCCCACTGTATAGGTATGCAAAATTTGGTTGAGTTTTCTCAAATGGCCTAGATTTTTAATTTTTAACCCCCCCTCCACCCCCCTTGATTTTGGGTCGATATTCACCAAAATCTAATCAGCTCTCAATCTCAATGGACCAAAACTACGTGTGAAATTTGGTTTCGATATTCACACTAGTTTTTGAGCTAGCTCGTCCACAAAAATTTGGTAACGCACAGACTAACGGACAACCAGAATAACTAACTAACAGACATTTTGACAAAACAGTTATTATTTCGAAAAATATAATTTTTTCGTTGTTCAATTATTAGAACTTTTTTGTACAGCAAAATGCCATGGCTTAACTCAATTTTTTTTAATAAAAATACTTCCTACCGTTTTTGAGATATTTCGAAAAAAATAAGAAAAAAAACACTTTTGACCATATCCTGTATGGTAAAGTAAAAATTGGAAGACTGGTGGATGGGTTTTAAGGTGACAGACAAATAGAAGACATACATAGTACTGGAGAAGATCAAGAAGATAAACGAAAGACCAGTGGAAGATTGAAGAAACGAGAGCAAGAAACCAAAAACCCTTAAGGGTTAGAATTATGAATAAATGTAATATAAAAAAAATGAATAAATTATAATACTAGTATTAGTCTTATACTAACATTTAATAATGGCTTTATGCCGCTTGTGTCTATTTACAGTTGTCAACTCCCGTTTTGATCGGTCAAGGTTCGTCGTTCCTTGACTCAACCCCACTGCTCCACTTCATGATTCGATATTAATTACATCGCAATTTTCTCAATCAACCTTGATTTCCAATATGTCGATAAATAACTAAAATCATGTTATTAATACAATTCCCAGTATGAAAAATCATAAAAACAACTAAATATAGCAAACTAAAAGAAAACTAGTTTCTCTCCTATTCATTGACTTTCTTGATCCCTTTTTTGCCGTTAATAATGATATATCCTCCTCTAGTTTATTTATTTATTTAATTTTTTTGTTTCGTTTGACTTGAAGTTTCTCTCGATTAATTTGTAGCAATTAAAGCCCTTTTCTGCCTGGCTATTTGTTTATTCATCGGTCAGTTGGTTGATTAGATATAAATTAGAAAAACGCTCACACTACACTTGTATGGCTTGGCAATTTTCATTATAATCTCTCTCTTCTTCTTCGCTAATGGATTCTGTTCACGAATAACGCGTTATACATACATATATATCTATATATATAGCTGTTGAAAGAATAGATTCGATAAATAGCAGGCCAGAATGATAATGAACAAAAAAGGACCTGGAGTGACGGACTGCCAACTTCCAACTCTACCTATCTAATCATGACGTTCCAATAAAACGTATTTAATTCAAAAAAAAAAATTAAATATATTACATAAATATAGAGGAGAAGAAGCAGAAATAGCAAATAGTAAAATTTCTTTATTGTAAAAAGTTTTTCCTTAAAATTGAAAATAACATTTTGTATAATTTTTAAAGAGTTAGGTGTCGGTTCAAGGTGAAACATTTTTATTAAAAAGTAAATGAAATTTCAAGGTAGCTTTCACAAAATAAAACAAATATATGTTTTGATTTTTATCTCGATGTTGCAGTAAAAACCTTGCAGTGGGTAAAATGAAATTTTGAAAGTTGGTTTTTGAGATTTTAAATGTTGGTGGTGGGTGTATCCTCAGGGTTATCTCTCTTAATGCTTAAAATCTTAAATTGAATTTTCTTTACTACTTTTAGTGTGAAATTTAATAACAATGGATTAAGAATAAAAATAAAAAAAAACAAATGAAATTAGATGGAAAGGAAGGATGTGGCACTTCTCAATAATAATAAAGATGTTGGTTAGAATTATTTAATATCTATAATGTGAGTGTATTTTTATCCTTGCTTGACTTTAACAAAAAGAGAATGTTTGTTAGAGAAAATGATGAAAATAGGATTATTACGCTCATTGGTGGCGAAAGGTATCTGATCGTCTTTTCAATCTTCTCGATTACAGCAATTTCCTCCCTTGGTAACAAATTCCTCTTCTTGGAATTGTCCTTCCTTCCGGCTGTCTTCTTGGAGACCGAATTTTAACTTCTGCACCGATTAATTGATAGGCAGTGCAATTTGGAAGAAGAATTTCCGACGTCCCGTAGAAATAGCGAAAGAAATAGAATTGGACTCCAATTTAGAGATGTTTATATATTGAGTGGAAGGTAGGAAAATATGCCGAGATAAGTATAAGCTCTCTCCTATGAATGCGTGGAGATCTGTCTTCAACGAATGTGTATTGAGAAGGGTGTAGTATGAAAAGTATAATATGAGCCCACTCCAATCAATGTTTAGATAGAAGTGTCATCAATGAATGTTTGTATAGAAGTGTTGAAGGACTCCTCTTCGAATGTCTTGACTCTCCCTCTCTCTCTCCAATTCCTGTTATCCCATGCAACGATCTCTTCAATTAAGATTTCATATCATTGTTTATTTTTCACTGAAAAAGGAGATATATTTAAACAATTCTTAAGAGGCTCATCCCCCGCAATGCATTGTACTCCATTTCTGCGTAAATTCAAATTTCAATCTATTATTTACTATTAAATTTTACTAATAATCTATATTTAGCCTAATCTATTGAACAAAAGAAATTATTATTAAGTTATTTTTTTTTATAATTTATATTTAAATGAAAATTTATATAGAACTAGAATTAATTAGATCCTATTTTTACCCTCTCTTTCCAATCCGTCTCTCTTTGCAATCTCTTTATACAATAAACCGATGGATACATTGTAACCTGTTTTTAGTAAGAACGGGTTCTTAGTAGTTAAAATGCGTTTCACTGAATACCTTTGTGGCAACTAGAATTTACTGATGTTGGTTGACTTTGGTTCAAAGGTCTAGAATCTTTATTTTTGACCTTACGCCGCATTTTAGGTGTTTATTTTCAAAAAATTTTAAACAAAAATGTCAAAAATTACAACCTCTATAACTTTGCTTTTAATTTTTGACATATTCGTTTAAAAATTTTTGAAAATAAACACCCAAAATGAGGCGGAAGGTCAAAAATGAAGATTCTAGACCTTTGAACTTAACTCAATCAACATTAGTAAATTCTAGTTGCCACAAAGGTATTCAGTGAAACGCATTTTAACTAGTAAGGACCCGTTCTTACTACAAAACGGGATTTTACTGCAACATCGATATGTATATTTTGGGCGAAAGTGTAGCGATGGAGTTTTTCTTGTCGAAGATTTGATCTCAAGTCTCCAACATACCAATTATTACTTTTTAGAAGAAAAAGTAAAAACTTTTTTAATACACGATATTCGCAAATTATAGTGACTTGTAAGCTTTTTAGTAGGAGAAGAATTTCAAGTTCGAATGTTTATACAACCGATTTTCAGTTCATTTGTTACAATCGTTCGATGGCTACACATCTGCTGATAAAACAATTAAATTTTTACTTTACCATACAAGATACTAGGTATGATCAAGTATTTTGTAATCGTAAAAATTCACTCGTTGATTCTTTATATCAAAATTAAGAGCTGAATAGATTTTGGTTGAAATCGATTCAAAAATTAAGGGGGTTTCTTAAAAAATTAAAATTATAAAAATTTTAAATAAACAAGAAAAATGGAATTTACTATAAAAGGAACCTATAATAAAAAAGAGAAGATATGCGGAATGATATTTTATTTTATAAAAGGGTCAGGGATATAATAATCCCTGACTATCTATTGAAATTTAAGAACGTTCAAAGATCTACTATAAAAGACAATTCCTGACAAGTTTTAGTCCAGGAGAGAAATTATCAATTAATTGTGATTGTTCTAGAAAACCCCAATTGCTCCTGAACTAGAATGATAACTATAGACTTGGTTGGTGTCGTAGCATAAATTGCTGAAATAATAAATATTTTAGAAAATGAAAATATGAGAAGAAGAATTTTTAAACATTCCAAACTTCATTATTTTTTCTTTTAAATCTTATTTATATAGGTAGTTGATCTTATAATTTTGCTTTTAGTAAATTTTATTCTTGAAAAAAGCTTCACGTATTGTACAAATATTACATTCATATTTCCGAAAAAGGAATTAAATATATCTCTACATATAAATCTCAATGTTTTAAGTAAGTTTATGATTTTATGTTGCGCCACACTCATTGCAGTACAGAGCCGCCTGCTGGTCCGCACGCACACGGGTTGGACACCCCTGACCTCTAATGTTTCTTTTGAGAATTATAAGAAGTGATTTAATTTTTTATGTTGATGAGTGAGCTGTTTTTGTTTAGGACACCATATGTTGAATGAAGTCATTGAGGACTTGTTGTCAAGTGTAAGATGATATTTTAATATAATGATGCTAGACCGGTTTTATTATATTTTAAACAATTTTCGATACTCAAATAATCAAATTTACAAATACTATTTGACCAAGATGAAGAGAGTGTGAGAGAAAATCAAGTTGAAACTCTTTTGAAGCGAAGTTACTTTCTCCCTGTTTAAAAGAGCTAAAAACTGACCTCAGCTACTATTAGAGTTGTATTTTATTTATTTATTTATTTTTACATTTGGAACTGTATATGTAGTGTTCTATATAGGAATTGCAATCCTACCAAAGTGGGATCCCGCAATCCCGCAGGATCCAGCTTAATTTCAAGGCCTGCAGGATCCGCACGCGAATCCGCAAAGTCGTGAACTCTTCGACGAATGGTCCAAAATCCAGTCAAATCAAAGAATTAATTGAATTCAAATACTTTTATAATTATTTTCAAATTTGATTTTAAATTATTTAATATTATAAATATGGAGATTGAAAAGGCTGTTTAGTTATCCAAATCCTACTTTGGCAGATACAAATTTATGTGATAATATTCTGATTTAGTTTAGTAACTATTAAGATTTATTATAATTATCTCTGTCAGACAAATTATAGACTAAATAGAGAATATTAGATATGTAAATTAAATAAATAAATTAATTCGCCCAAAGTTACTTGCATTTAAAAAGCTAACAAAGTCATAGTCATTATACTCGTACAGATATCGTCAGCTTAGAGTGTAAACCTGCTAACTCCATTTCTTATCATATATGACATATTAATACCGTTCGAAAGAAAAAGAGATGCAGCATCGTCCAAGTAGTGCTACTGGTACTTAAAATTAGGATCGTAAGTTGTAGAAAAAATGTGAAAAATAGTTTTTTTCCATAACAACAATATTAAATTTTGTTTGTTTTTTCTCTGCCTGTAAAATTTCCTTGTTGTGAGTTAAGCAGGTTTACTCTCTAAGGCAGAGATCGGGGAACTTTTTTAGCCATTACCCCAAAATACTTTTGCTGTTACCCCTACATTCTGAAAAGAAAAAAAATCAAGGTAAATGTATATTAAAAGAAAAAGAATTCAATTTTTAAGACAAATTCTAAGATTTTAGTAGAAATATCTTTAAATTGCGATATCAGAGGGGATGAATCCCCTCAAGAGTCGAACCTGAGAACTAACATGCTTTCCGGGCAGTCAGCTCACTGTAAAAACATATAGTAAATTTACAATCATTTTTGTGTGTAATAGTGTAACTACAATGTCCTTCAGTCTAACAGAGCATTGTACTCGTATACTAAATAAGATTCAAACTTGAAATTAAAAAATTACTATCGGTGAGAGGTTTTTTGTCTCGAGGATGTGAGCTGATTGACTGATTGCCCGGAAAGCATGTTAGTTCTCAGCTTGGACTCTTGAGGGGATGAATCCTCTCTGATACCTATCGCGATTTAATAATATTTCTAATAAAATCTTAGAACTTGTTCTAAAGATTGAATTCTTTCTCTTTTAAAATACATTGATTAATCTGAGCACAGGCTGATTTTTTGACAAACATTCCAACTATTTTCAAAAAAGTTGTTCAAATCTTTAGTTTTATAAATGTATATTATTTATTATTTATTGAATTAATTGGAATTTACATGAAAACTATCTGTAAGTAAATAAAAATTGTAAACATTAACATAATTCAAACTAAAATACTATAATAGTTTATAAAATAGACAATTTTAAAAATGTCCATATTACGCCTCGATATTTTCATTGTTAGCCAATTTGGGGTAATTTGCCCCGGTTCCCCGACCACTGCTCTAAGACGACGATATGTGATGTGTTGTTCAGTTAAGTAATAAGAAGCCAAACTCAAAAATAATTTTGTTAACTAGAGTACTACCAATTGTTGATTTTTGTACTTTTTATTAAACTTGGTTTGATTATTGACTAAATAAATGTTATTATTTTTTTTTTTTTTTTTTGAATTTCTTAAATTGTAAAATACCTAGGCAGGATCCCGAGTAAAAATGAAAATTGATTTGATTGACACTTCATGCCCGCAATACCGCCACACCACAGCTGTTTGAGGACAAAACTGCCGCACGCTAAATTTTCATTTCTTGCCAGCATAGCCGCACCACCGCCGCAACACAGCTGCAGGCTATCTAATTTTTATTGAGGCTTCTAGCCGTTGAAAAATGAAAATAAATAAATAAATCCCTGCTGCAACACCGCCGCAACACAGCTGCACGATATTCAATTTTTGTTCCTATCGTTGCTGCACCACCGCTGCAACACAACTAACTGCACACTATATATAAACGGTTTATGTGAATAAATAAATCCACGAATCACGCACCAATCCCGCAATAATTCCGCGGGATTGAAAACACTGCGGGATCGCAATTCCTAGTTCTATAGTAATTTGTTTTAGCAAATAATAATAGTCAAATTTTAGCTTATCTCTTAATATCTGAAAACGTTTATATCAGATGATATACCTATAAAATTACTTAATACCTATATCAATTGAATAAATAGTATAAATTTCTCTGGACTTCTTTTTTTATGAAGTAAATCATTCTTTTTTTACATTCATTCACATTCTTATTAAATTAATTATTTTTTTTGTCCGAGATTTCGTTTTAATTGCTCGTCGTGAATAGAAGGGAAGCGATTTTATTGGCGAAGCGCGATTTAAAAGCGCCGCCTCCATCTCCCTGCCCTTTCTTAATTTCTTATGGTAAATCACAGAAAGAAATTCAAAAAAAAAAAACTAATTAAAAACATTCTAGTTTTAATTTTAAAATTTACAACTTTCGTTTTTTTTTAATTCTTTTCTTTGCTGGTTCTTCTTGCCCTCAAAAGAAACGGAATAATTAATTAGATTTTATTGGAAAAGAATGTAAATTTTTATTTCTACCACCAGAAAAGTAACGAAACGGGTGGGCGTTGGGGTGGGGTGGGGGAGTTTATTCAATTCATTGATGTATTGAAGAGAGAGAGAAAGGGCAAGTGGGAGTTCGAGGGAAAAGACGGATTAAAATTGAAAATAAAAAGGTATTAACATTCGAAGGCTGCACTGATGGCTCCTATGAATAACCAACGAGGTTTGTACACCCCCCACCCCACCCCACTCCACCAATCCCACCCCTATTCTCCTTCTTCAACTTTCAAATTAATATAATAAGAGTATTTATTATTCAAAAATAGTGTTTTATATCTAACCTAGAAGATTTCAATATTTGTTGTTCTCAAAAACTTTTAAAAATTAATGGTCATAAAAGGATTTTTGAGATTTCTTTAAACTTAGTTTTCGTCTACTAGATCTTCTGAGACTCTAAGTTTGTGAAATTTTAATTTCGGAGGTTTGGAATTCGTTGTTTGAAAATCTCAAGACATCTCTTTTTGATTGAGCTTCTACTTTTTATAAAAATTTACAATGGAAAATTAAATATAAAAAGAGAAACACAAATTCATAAGCGGGATTCTTTTAGAGATTTAAATTCAAAAATTCTAATTTAATAATTTTTTTTAATCCATAATAAAGCAAGATAGAATATTACAACACATGATCTCAGAAGAGGAGTATGGAAGGAAGAAGGAGAAATTATCTACTAAAAGGCGGAACACAGCGCACACATCACACATTATAAACACATATTATAAATTAAACATTATAGATATATATTACACACTATACATCAAACATTATATATATATATATTTATATATAAATTACACATTATAACTTAAACATTATATACTATAAATTATACCTTACAAATTCTAAATATATATTTATATACTTCCTTTAATTATATCTCTCCGATACAATATATCTATGGATATCAACACAATCGCATAGTTATCTTGGTGGTGCCTTTTACATATAAATCGAACGCGCCGACGATTTCTTCGCTATAATTCGAGAGAAAAACTTGAAAGTGCCAGCAGAACTCCAAAAATACGGAACCAAGATCACGGACGGGGAACAACAGGCACATCTCGCAACGTCATATTGAAAACGGCCTATAATTGCTGCTGGACACATATACGTAATCTCATCTTGTTTTTTCTCAATTGTTGCAAGCTACCAAGTCCATCTTTTATCTGCTCTTGATTTGATTTTGCGCTCACTGCGAATATTAACTGATTACAATATTGATATATGAGTAACTCTGATTTCCATTGAAATATTTCCACTTTTATCACATTTATTAGTTTAATATATTGATTTTTTTTCTTTCCGTCGGTAATAAATTTTATTATAAATCTATATAATTTCTTGTTCTATCATTCTTATCGAGTTAAAACATAAAAAACTTAATTCATTACCCTTAGTATTTAAATACCCTCACCTACCGTTCCCGATATCCATCCAACCCTTTTAGTATAATTAATTATTTTTATTATTTATTCTTTTATTTTTTTATTTTTTTGTTTTATTATATATATATATATATACATAGAATTTAAAGTAAAGTAGAATATCAAAGTTAAAATCAATAGAATAATTATAGACAATTTAAGATAAAGAGATTTCCACTGAATTGCACCACCGCACCGCGAAGCAGATCAAAATAAATTAACAAGTAAGTATTTCTTACCATAAAATATCTCAAACATCTAAAATAAAATCTATTAATAGCTTGTTAACCTACTAAAAATTCATTAAGGCTGACTATTATTTAAAAAAAATTAAAATTAATTCTTGATTGTTTTCTTGTATAGAAAAAGGATACAATTTTTTAAATATTATAATTAAATGATTAAACAAATCTTTTTCTCTCTCTTTATTTTTTTCAAAAGCCAGCGTTTCGGAGGTTTTCCCTCCTTCTTCAGGGTTCTGAAAAGTTTGTTGAAGGAAGTTCAGAGGTGAGTGAAACTTTGTACTTCCTTCATTGACCTTTTCAAAGCCCTGAAGACAGAAGGAAAACCCCGAAACGTCGACTTTTGAAAAAAAAAATAAAGAGAGAAAAAACCTTTGTCTAATTAAATGAGATTTTATTATATATAATTTCTTTTGTTTAGAATCTGGACTTACTCATCCAAATCCTTCAATAGTCTTTCAAATATTTCGGGTGAAATTCTTCCTTTATCAATGCAAAATATAAAGAATATACCATAGTTGCTTTTAAGAGAATTATATAAAGTTGCTTTATAGCTCCATAACTAATGTCACCTTAGCCCTTAGCCCCTTGCCAAAATCTTGAGGCGGCCCCTCTCCAAAACCCCTATATTTTTAAATATTAAACATGTATTTAAATTATTATTATAATAATATGTAATGGTGTCAGAGAAAAGGTCCCTTATCTTAACATACCAGTTTTTTTCAGAAATGGCAAAAATGTGAATTAAATGTGGGTATAAAATTTTTGATTACATAATAGAATTTAGCAGCAAATTTTAATTTGTAATAGAATAATAGCCAGGGTAAAAATGGAAAAAATGTCCTTTTTTTGTCTGCTTAAAAATTGTCAAAATTTAAACGTCTACAACTCAAAATTAGGGTTTTAACCTCAAAATATTCGAAAATTCATAATTGAGTCAATTTTTTGAATTTTTGGGCGGGACAAATAGCGTTTTGTTCAGTTGTTTCTTCTAAAAACAGGAAATGCCATTAGCTCGATTTTGACCAGGTGGAGATAAGGAGATCTTTTCTCTATCTACCTATAGAAATGAAAAAAAATATAATTTCGTTAAAATATCTTGGGGAAAAAATTGCACCTTTTGTGAAGGAAGAACATTTTACACCAACGCATTGGATTAGGCCCCACCCCAAGCGCCTATATTAAAATTTTTGGTTGTTCGCACTGGCGCCCCTCTCCGCTTCGCAGTGGCAGTGTACTTGTGAAGGCGTTATTTATGCCACTGTAAAATTGATCTCAAATATTGACATGTTTTTTAAATACTAAACAAATACTAGATATTATGAAGGAATATTATGAGTGATAGTGTCTTTGTATAACTTTTTTATTTCTGGCAAGAACTTTTATATTTATCTATGTACCTACCCTCGCCGCTTATTGCCATTCTTATTCATTTCTCGTATTTCCATATGCGATTGAAAGAAAACCGATTGGTTTAAACGATATAAAAATCAAATATGATCATATGTAGTCTCGGTAAGGATCTGTTTGGAATTAGAAACGATCCTTTTGAATTTTATATTTTTTTGAATGATTTCCAATTGAATATTATTTGTCGGCGTCACGATTTGTCCATTTCAAAACAAATTCACAAGATTTTTGAAGAAAGGAAGTGGCAAACACGATTTTTGTTTTGATATTCCGAATTCATAGCAATTTCTTTAATATATTTAGACTCAACCATAGATGTGAAAATATTTTCTTCCCGATTCTAGCAACGTTGTTGATTTTAAAGTGGAAATCAATAAGAAAATAATCATGTACCTATCTATATATAAATAGATGAGTTGTTCCAGACGTGCCTTCGGCACGCCCTCTACAGCTCGGCCCTCCAGGCAGGTGGCCCTGGCGGGCGGCGTCTCGGCATGTGATTATTAGGTCTGTAATATATATTTGTAATATTTTGCCCCTCTCTTTCGCCCCCACGCACTCATTTTGGCTATTGATTTTTACAGCATACATTTTATATAGTCTTAAAAACTAACATTACAAAATTTGATCTATATCGGAGAGAGTATTAATTTTTTGCCCCCACTCACATTTTGGGAGGTTGAAATTATTTTTTAGATATTTGCAAATAAATAACTCTCAGTTTTCTAAAGAGTAAATGTACAAAAAAGCTAAAAATTTCTATATTTTGCCCCCCCCCTTTCGCCCCCATACAGTCAATTTTGATAGTTGATTTTTACAGGAATAGTTTCTTAAAGTAATAAAGAATAACTCTACAAAATTTGATCAAGATCGGAGAGAGTTTTAATTTTTGCCCCCACTCACATTTTGGATAGTTGAGGGGGGGGGAGTCGGATTACAAAAAATCTTGAAATTATTTTTTAGATATTTGCAAATAAATAATCCACAGTTTTCTAAAGAGTAAATGTACTAAAAAGCTAAAAATTTCTATAATTTGCCCCCCCCCCTCCCTTCGCCCCCATACAGTCAATTTTGATAGTTGATTTTTACAGGAATAGTTTCTTAAAGTAATAAAGAATAACTCTACAAAATTTGATCAAGATCGGAGAGAGTTTTAATTTTTGCCCCCACTCACATTTTGGATAGTTGAGGGGGGGGGTCGGATTACAAAAAATCTTGAAATTATTTTTTAGATATTTGCAAATAAATAATCCACAGTTTTCTAAAGAGTAAATGTACTAAAAAGCTAAAAATTTCTATAATTTGCCCCCCCCCCCCCTTCGCCCCCATACAGTCAATTTTGATAGTTGATTTTTACAGGAATAGTTTCTTAAAGTAATAAAGAATAACTCTACAAAATTTGATCAAGATAGGAGAGAGTTTTAATTTTTGCCCCCACTCACATTTTGGATAGTTGGGAGTCGAATTTCAAAAAATCCTGAAATTACTTTTTAGATATTTGTATTTAGAATTTTATTAAGTAAAAATCAAGTAGATATCTTATCGTTCTTAATTGAAAATGCATAATTAGTGTAAACACATTGCAAAGATATTTTGCCTCTTTTGACCCCTTTAGGGGTCGAATTTCAAAAAATCCTGAAATTAGTTTTTAGATATTTTAATTTAGTATTTTTATAAGTAAAAAGCAAGTAGATATTTTATCGTCCTTAAGAGATATCGCATAATCAGTGAAAACACACTTTGCCCCCTTTGACCTCCTTAGGGGTCGAATTTCGAAAAATCCTTTCTTAGTGAGCCCCTATGTCATAGATGTAATATCCTCTCCAAATTTCATGTTTCTATGTCCAGTGGTTCTGGCTGTTTTGATGATGAGTGAGTGAGTGAGTGAGTGAGTGAGTGTATCCGGAGCAAAGAATTTTATATATATAGATATAATATATAAATATATAGTATATTCATTCATTTTCCCCGCGATCATATTCGTTCATATTTTTCATTTTAATTTATACCTATAGTTTGTATGTTTATTTGCACCAAGTAGAGGACACCATCATTGATTTCTTTTAATAATGAACTAGCGTTACTAATAAAATTTTCCTTTATATTTTGGGCAAGAGTTGACCTAGGATGCTGGAATTTTCAATTTTCACTTAGCATAAAGAGCAAATATTAATTTTTCAAGCTTAATGTGATTAAAATTAAATTAGGTTGGAGTTGGTGGTGTTTCACAAGGAGAAAAATTAAAACCAACAACAATGAGCAGTGTATATAAATTGCAATGTAATGACTGTCAATCATTTTACATCGGGCCAAACGGGCAGAATCTTTCAATCGACGCCACGTTGAACATATGAGATCTCTTCGCAATCTACGGGTGAATAGTTTGAACCCAAATGCCCCCCCTCTTAGTTATACCTCGGCTTTTGCAGATCATTTGTTTGACCACAACCATTCACCTTCATCGACCAACCCCTCCCTTTACATTTTATTCCAAAAAGTAGGAAATTGGATTTATTGGAGTCAGCTGAAATTAAAAAGGCCATACACCTTAATCAAAACATCTTGAACAATCAAACAGACATCAAAACTTCACCAATAATTGACATCTTAATCAATGATATTTAATTTGAATTGGAGTGCGATGAGGGTGTGTGGTGGGTTTATTTTTAATTTTATTTATTTTTTAAATAGAAAATGAGAGATTAAATTTTCGCTGTGCGCCCTCATTGCGTTCTATAGTTTGTTGCCTTTCTTTATTGCACATGCATGGTTTTCGGCAGCTTTCAAATATAAATATCTTTTCTTTGTCCCAACCCTTTGTCCCTACATCTGGTCAGTCGGCTTTCTAAAGCCATTCCATCCATCCTTCTGATAATTCTTTCATATTTACACTATGTCATAAATAACTGTCCATCATATTAAAATTAAAATAAATTCTGTTCAAAATATCATGTTATCTTTAGTCAATGTTCTCCTGACGATGAGTTAAAGAGCTCGAAATATATAGAGTAAACTAAAAAAATCTTTGTATTTTAATTTTTCTCCTTGTGAAACACCACCAACTCCAACCTAATTTAATTTTAACAATGTTTCACTATAAACCAACACCGCGTTCCCTAAATTTTATTAATGTGATTACCTAACTTTGTTCTAGGTAAACAAATATGTTGGTGCAAGGTTTTAGCCGAGCTGCTGATTGCATTCTTAGTCTTTCTAATAATACAGAATGAAATAATTTTATAATTAATATTTCAAAATCTTATGTAGGTATGTTTTAATGTTAATTTCATTAAAAAAAACTCGTTTAAAAAGTGAAACGGGACACTAATTAGTGTCGCTAGTGTCTATCTGCTTGTAAGGCTCATAAACAAAATAGGATAAAAACTAGAAATATGTACTTTTGTTTGAATATATTGAAAAAAATTACTTTTTGAAACCTCTCTTAAGAGTAGTTAATACAAAGGGACCCTTATCAACATAATAGAGAATTTCTAGGGAAAATAAAATATTAATTAAATTGGAGGACGAAGAAAATACTTTGTAATATTATAGACAAAAGGATCAGCCGGGGTATATAGTCTAAAATATTAATTTTCAAAAAACCAAACTTATTTCAAATAGTATATTTTAGAAAGAGTTAAAAATGTATACTTTTTGTTTGAATATCTCGAAAAAAATTAATTTTTGAACCCTTTCTCCGAAGGGCAGTTGATATAAAGGGGGGCCCTCATCAACATAATTGAAAATTTCTAGGGAAAATAAAATATTCTTCTTCTTCTTCTTCTTCTTCTTATTTTTAAACCTATAGGTTTGTTTCTTCCAGAACGTCATACCATCTCTTCTTGGGACGACCTCTACTTCTTATTCCAACCGGCTTGTTTGTCATCACTTTCTTTACCAGTCGGTCTTCTGGCATTCTTCTCACATGCGCATACCATTCCGCTCTTCTTCTTTTAACCCATTTGCCCACCTTTTGTATTCCACATTTTTCTCTAATATCTTCACTCTTCATCCTATCGAGCCTGGTCACGTTCATTATTCTTCGTAATGTCTTCATTTCAGTCGTTTCCAATAATTGAGAAGTTTTTGCAGTGTCGGGTCTTGTCTCTGCTGCGTAAGTTAATATTGGACGTACTACGGTTTTGTAGACTCGTACCTTGGCCTTCGTTCTTAAATATTGATTTGACCAGATTCCATTGTTAAGATAACCCGATATTTTTGAGGCTCTTATTGCCTGATGTCTTACCTCTGTTTCTAGGTCTTGATGAGAGGTCATTTGGATGCCAAGGTATGTGAAGGACATGACTTGTTCGACAATCGAATCGTACAGTTGTAGTTTACATCGGAGTGGTGATTTAGAGATTGTCAGTGTTTTGGTCTTCTTGGTTGACAGGGTGAGACCGAATTTATGCGCAACACAGCTAAATTTATACAGGAGGCGCTGGAGGGAATCTTCATCTTCTGCAACGAGTGCTACATTGTCTGCGTAGCAAACGCATGTTATATTCTCGTCCCCCAAGGAATATCCTTTTAGATTTTTGATTTCGCCAATGATTTCATCCATAACTATATTAAAAAGCAGCGGACTAAGGGAGTCTCCCTGCCTAATACCTTGATTCACTGGGATGCCTCCGGACAGTCTTCCTTCGATTTTAAAAATAAAATATTAATTTTCGAAAAAGTAAACTTATTTAAAATACTTTATTTTATAAGCAGTTAAAAGTATATAATATAAATGTATATGTATATTATGATAAAAGTTGTGTATTCTTTTTCCTGTAAATCAAAAACCGTATTCTGAATACGATGATTATTTTGGGGAAGGTTAAGATTATTTGTCAAAAATTATAAATATGTTTTTATCATAGAATGTGAGATCACTTTAAACAGAATTTGGTTTAATTTTTTTAAATTCTGAGACATATCCAAATTAGCTGTTTTGGGGAAATTTTTGTTTTTGTCGGCGTTTAAACAAGGCTTAACTTAAAACTATGAAAAAATTCAACATTACCTCCTAATCAACTTAAACTTGATATCTCAAGTATTTTAAAAGATACAAGATACGGAACTCTCTATATATACATCTGATTCCAGTATCTTTTTTCAAGTTAGACATTTCGAAGTGAAACCAACTCCTGAATTATTGGTCGAAACGTTGTGTATTCTGATGAGAAGACGAATGTTTATTATAAATGAAATTCAGACTGGATTTAAATAAAACTTTTACGTTGCTTTAAAGATATAGTTGAGAATCTATCACTTTTAGTGAATACATATGGAACTGACACTAAAACTTTCTAATTGAAAATTGATTTCTGGTTTGTCCTAGTGCCCTGAGTATAATTAGTTATCAGTGATATTACCAGAGAAATGTATCTCTTAATTAATTAATTTGATTATCAAGAATTTTCTTTGCAATGTTTGGATATATTTCATCCCTTGTTTTCTTATTTGTATCCAAATGCGTATCTTTCAAACGTCAAGACTTTGTCTTTAAATCTCCGTGTTTCTTTTTTGTTATTTTTGGATAATTTATTGTCCATTTCAGTTGCTAGATAATCTTGAAGAGATTTTCCCAGAATGCTGTTTTGCTCCCTTCTAATAGGCCATTGTGCATCTATTTATAATATCTACTTGCAAGGAGTTTCGGTGATAAACTTCCATCTAAGGTGCCCTCCTCAGTTCTTTCTCTCTTAGGAGAAGCCTAAGCCGAAGAACAAAGGCCGCGAGTCGGAATGATCGATTCTTAATAAATCAACGGCGATTTTAATTTGACTTAAACAGATGTCGAATCTCGCTTTCGACGAGTCCATATTTTCGTGCTGCGATTCGTGATGAAATGTGCAGCCGATGATGATGATGATCACGTCCGGGTCTTCTTAGAACTCTTCATTTATTATTAGATCATAACACACTAACGAACTTGTTCTATATTGTATATATAATCGAAATTCCATCATTATTTATTATCGGAAACAAAAAAAATCCACTCCTTCACTGGATAGAATATTAATAAAATAGTTTAAAAATTCGCTCTCACTAGATGTTCTGTATATTTATTTATTTTCGCTTTGCCATTCAAAACAGTGTATAAATATATTTATTTTTACGTTATATATCACTGCACTAGCTCGTGGGATTCATAAAATTAAACATTTATTTATTTGAAACTAAAAAACTGTGGTCGATAGCCTTTATAGTATGATAAACAACTTCATGGCAAAATGCATCTATTTAGCCATAAGTTTTTAAGTCATTGATTCGAGAATTTCGTTTTTTCATTAGATTTTTTAAAATCAAAATTCTAATTAGAAAAATCAGAAAAAAAAATATTGAAGAAATTTTTTTTCATGAGCATCTGTTCTTGAGTTCGCGTAGTATCGATATCCACACAGGTAGAGAAACGAAATATATACAGAAAAAAATGCTTAAAAGTGATTTTTTTCCACGATCCATATAATCTTAAGACATACTATAAGTAAACAAAAAACAATTGACAATTTTTGGATTTAAAAAAAAATAAAAAAATTGTACATTACCTACAGTTTGTATTGGATGTTCAACTTTTGTTGGATTCTCCTTTTTATGAAGGCAGGAAAATATCAGGGTTAATTCGCTTTCTCATCTTGAACTGAAAAAAATTTCGCCTATTTCTTTAGAATCTTTGAGCTCAGTCGTGCTGTAAATGTATTTCATCCTGGTCTACAGGACATTATAGTCTTATTTTTTAACTAAGAAAATTGCAAGCTATATGGCAAGGCTGAATCATTATTATGTTATTTCTATCCAATATTAATGCACATTTTCAGCATTACTGTTTTAAATATTCACTTGATTTTGAGATTTTTGGGGTGGATGTGCCTGATTGTTGCGGAAAGGGAATTAATTTCTATTATTATTATAATTATTAAGTCCGGAAATCCGGTAAACAAGTTCGTATTGATTTACAACAATATTTTTTCTCAAACCTGGATAATTTCGAGAATTTACTCAAAACAGAAAGTGAGGGCCTTCTATGTTATTTTAGTGAGAGAGAAATATATTTATTCTCAATACTTATGATTCCAAAAGCCTAAGTAATTGAGGGATTATCAAAAAAAATCAATTTTATGATAAAAATTTCTAATTACCTACTCCTAACAGAACATAACGTATTAACAAAAAGTTATTAATATTTAAATTAAATTCTTTCTAGTTTAAAAATTAATTTGTTAATCTGAACCCGAGTTCATTTTTGAAAAACATTCCAACTCTTTTCAAAAATAAGATGCTCAAATCTTTACTTTTATAACTAGTGTACTTTATTTAAAAATTCTTTGTTCGCTTGAAAAATTCATTACATTTAGTTCACAATTCACTTTGTTGAAGCTACTCTTTTTGATTTTGTGTATATATGACACTTTTAATTTTTTCCAATTAGCCCGAACTAGATGACAAGCTGGTCGGGACTCCGTAACCATATCTTCAATCCGGGACGTATGATAAGCCTATAGGTAGCTAACTTTAGCTTAAAAAAAAAATAGAAATCACTAAAATTTGAAGAAAGCACTCTTGAGTTTTTAAAATACTTTTATTTTTTCTAGCTTTATAAATTTAATTTTTTTTTCAAAAAGGATAAATTTTGAAGTGGTAGGTGTGTGTTGGTTTGGATTGGTGTTGGTGGTGATCTCGAAGAGGGGTCGTGACGGGTGACGGGTACGGGGGTAGTTGACCCTGGCCTTGTAGGCGCGTGTCTCGTTAGCGTGATTGGGTTAACGCTAACGCGAGGGAGCCGGCAGAGGCTAATTGCTTGATCCGGTTATCTTAGGGGTCGGAGTGGGCTAGGAGTCGGTTTGATAACAAAATCATAGGCATTACCAGGCACAGATGGGGTCCAGGCTACTTTCACGGCTCATTACGTTACAGAGGTCAACAGATGGGCCAAAAATAATACAAGCAATCGAATAATTGCACAGCTCATGATGACATCATCAAATTCTGATTGTAGTTTCGCTTCTGGCAATATTTCCTCTGGGGATGATCGATGATTAATATCCTTCATTCCATTGGCATTTCTTTAAATAAATAACTCTCTAAAACTATGTGTACTCCTTGTAATGATTTAATCGGCCAATACGTTTTGACTAATTTGCTCATGAAAATACTCTCATAATAGTATATGAAATAAAGTAAATAGAAAGGATGGAAATATTTTTACAATAGGCCAAATATTCAAGGATGCTAACCAAGAAATGGCTAACAAACTTCGACAGTAAATAACAGAACGTTTTTATTACTAGTTTTGTGATCATTATCAAAATTATGTTGTAAATTAAATAATAGTTAAATACATTTTCTTTCAGATCATGACCATGAATTAGTAAAGTGCGAATTCATACCTAGTCTTGCTGTGATGCTTTTGAAGATCAAAGTGGGATATTGATTTATTTAGCTATCAAAATCTTGCAGTTTGGTTTTATTTTTACTTTCAAGGTACCAAGAAATAGATATGGAAACAAGGCCGGATTAGCCATAGTAGAAAAGTAGCAAACGCTACGGGCCCCGCGTTTCTGGAGGTCCCTCACCTAGAGCAGAAAATGTTTACATTTTTCATTAGAGTAGTGTTTCCCAAATGTAGAAATAGTCTTACGAATTTACTTATCTTTAATGATTACTAACTGAAGCGGAGAACGTTTTTTTTCGTCATTAAACCGTGTAAAAAGTGAGTTATGGTAAGAGGAACAGGATGGGACAAGATCGTCTAAATATTCTCAACTTAATGAACATTGAATGTAATTTATTTAAAGAAATTGTGTTAAGGGATAACGGTGTGTGTTCTTGATGAAACATATTTAAATAAAGTAAAGAAAGTTTTGAAAAATTTAAGAAACTTTTTAAAAATTTAAAAATATAAAATACTAGGTAGTTTCACAAAAAAATTGATTTGTATAGTGTTATCACTAAATTTACTCACATTAAATCGAGAAAAATTTGTTTTTAAAAGTTGTGTTTCATTTTATTTTCATAATACAAAACCTAGGGCCCCGCGGTAACATTTGCTTCGGCCCCGCGCTGGCTTAATCCGGCCCTGCGTCTGCATGGAAAGTGTTTGTAAAAGAACCATCAACCATGATACGAAAATTAGTTTCAATTTAAAATCAATGGGCATTCTGGAGTACCACCTAGGAACTGAGACAGCCGAATATATTATTTGAAATTAAGAAGCATTGGTCTACAAGATGACTACTTGGGAATTCATTTTTAAAACCAAAAGACTTCAGCACAGGCATAACAGAGACTAACAATAAAGATTCGAGACTTTTATTTTAAAAAGTTATTTATGTATTCAAATCAAGGAGTTTGCCCTTGTTTTTACTCGAGTTTTCCCCACGACCACAGTCTTCTTCTTGATATTCGACTTGAATATTTGAGCCATGTCTTGATAACGCAACTTCTGTAGGACAAAATCAAGACGGATTTCACTCATCACTACATGGGGCATATCCACGGGTAGGGGGGGGAAATTTGGGGTCAGAACCCCCCCCCAGGGGCAGGGCCCATGGAACGAGCAACGGCGAAGACAAACCGTTTCTTATGGCAAACTAACCGTAATTAAATAGGTATATTTCATATGTTTATCAAGAATTAAGTTCTTTTTTAATTTCTTGAAGTACCTAATTTGTTAAAAACTATGATAAAATATTTGCTTATAGGATTTGTATTTACCTTCTTCCACATAAATTACTATCATAAAAAACAACAAACAACATTACAACACTTACCAGCAATTACCTACACCTAAATAATTATATTAATAACAAGACTCCTTTAAGCATAACAAAAGAGGGTGTGAATTCCAATTATTATATTAGTAATATTTTCTCCAATATTCATATTTCTATATTTCCCTTAAGTTTGAACTTATACTTTTTGATAATCCTCATTGTGTTTAGAAATTATCGCTATTTTTTTATAGGCCACCTGATTTTTATTCCTTCCTGATGATTCATTCCGATTTTACGATGACATCTCACTCATCTGGGATTTTAAACCCAGATTAACATATCAATAGAATTTGGGATTGAATCAATTTAAGCGTTAAGAAAAATCTAGCTTGAAGGGACGTATAGAGTAGACAGCCCTCGTGACATAGCATATATTAGTTGATTAATAAACCGGCAGAGATTGAAAAAATAGACATAAAGTTACCCCTTTGCTTTTAAAATACACACACCCCCTAACACATACACATTTCTCTTAAGAATAAACGGATTAAAATTCAAAAGAATTTAATAAATCACAAAAATTATATTATCATAGAATATACAGCTTGGAAATATTGTTTTCTTTAGAAGGGACTTTGAGACTCACATTTGGTAAAAATGCTATAATCGCAAAAACATGGTCCCAAGCTGAATCCAGCATTGGTTCTCTTTCCTCTGCTTTCTTTTAGAATATATTGAAAACATCTGGATATGGGTCTTGAACAGGAGTGAACAGGAGGAATGATGCTGGCAGGAAACGAGTTCTAGTCTCTAGGTCTAGAAGTCATAGTAATAAAAGAAATAACTAGCTAGTTTGATTCTCATTAAATTTCACAAGGTTAAGTTTAGCTTTCGAAAACCACATGTTTCTTTAAAAGACCCAGAGTATCGAGTGAGCTAGATAAGCTAGTATTTCCTAATAATTTTATTGTTTCTAACACAAGGAGCAAATTTATTATTATTATTATTTGGGGGTTTAAAGGCACATCGACTGCTAAGGTCATTAGCGCCTAGGATTTCTATTATATTCTCTATTTTTTTTTTTTTTTTGGACTTCCATATATCTAACGATACATAAATGTATAAAAATCCAACGAGAGATAGACTATATAAGAAATAACAATACAATAATGAAGCTGTAAAGGGGCTTCTGATAGATATGTGAAATAAACTATATCGAAAAACAGAAAACTAAAATAAATGTATAAAAAATTCAACAAGAGATAAACTATATAAGAAATAACAATACGACAGTGAAGCTGTAAAGAGGCTTCTATAACAAATATATAATAAATAGAATAGTCAACAAAATAGATAATATCACAGATAGTAAGACTGCCCATAGTTAGGCCATGACTAGAAAGAATAAAATACAAGCTAAATCAAATTAAGGAGTTGGATTCGATTTAAAAAGCCGAACAAATTCTCAAAATTTTCTTGACTTCCTAGTAGATTTAGGATAGTCTTGTTTTTTATTTTAAATTCTGTCCTAGCTAGACTATATACGGGACAATCAATTAGGATGTGGTCCACTGTGACTCTAGAACTGCAAGTAGCACACCATGGGGGATCCTCTCTCCGAATCAAATATCCATGAGAGAAGAAGCAATGCCCTATTCGGAGGCGTGTTATGATAGTCTGCATCCTTCTAGGCATGCTAAATCCCAGTCTTTTTACTTTACCATACAGGGTATGGTCAAGTATTGTAATCGTGGATGAAAAAAGTGGTTTTTTCCTTCTTTTTTTTCGAAATATCTCAAAAACGGATGAAACTATTTTGATTAAAAAAATTGAGCAAAACCATGGCATTTCACTCTACAAAAAAGCTCTAATAAGTGAACATCGAAAAAATTATATTTTTTGCGATAATAATTGTTTTGTCAAAATGTCTGTTAGTTAGTTAGTTAGTCTGGTCGTATGTTAGTCTGTGTGTTACCAAATTTTTGTGGACGAGCTAGCTCAAAAACTAGTGGGAATATCAAAACCAAATTTCACACGTAGTTTTGGTCCATTGAGATTAAGAGCTGATTAGATTTTGGTGCATATCGACCCAAAATTAAGGAGGTGTAGGGGGGGAGGGTTAAAAATTAAAAATCTAGGCTATTCAAGCAAATTCAACCAAATTTTGTATACATAATCAGTGGGAGCCCAGAAGTCTAAAAATGCAAAAACTAACGGCCGGGGAATCGGATTAGCCGAGAGCTTAAAGACACTAGCCTTCTAAGCAGGAGTCCCGGGTTCGAGTCCGAGTCCCTGCATTGATATTTGACCGGCTATAATCTGATTCCTAGTCACCAATCCGTCTGGCAAGCGTGGTGACTTAATGCCAACCTCCTTCCATTTGATGGAAGAGGCCTATATTCAGCAGTGGATTGTCGCTATCGACAGGCTGATGATGAACGGCCGAAAATGGGTGGGGGGGGGGGTCAAAAAATGAAAATATAGGGTCTTGTTCCAAACTCAACCAAATTTTGTATACATAATCAGTGGGCACACAGTAATCTAAAAATGCAAAAACTAATCCCCTACATGATTAAAAATAATTTTATTAAATATTAAATATAAGTGAGAGGCCAGGTTGTATGGTAAAATCAAGTGGATGGCCACATCAGAACACGTTATTTAGGGTGGAAAATGGGAGAGAATAAAATATCTCCTGGGCAGGAAAAATTCGAAATTTTAAATATCAACTTTTTAACCTGTAAACCTATTTGAAATCGAATATATCTATAACATTTTTGTTTGTTTGTATAATTAATTTTCTAGATTTTATATTCCAAAACGATGATAGAAAAAAAAATTGTTGTCTTACATTTTTAAGTTGGAATTTCGAATTTCTACATTTCTTTAAATTTTCGGGTGTGCTATTAAAATTCTATTACACATTTTTATTATTCCATTAATTAAATAAAATTTATTAGGACCTCATTTTTTATTATTGAAACTATTAAAAAAATAAACGTGCATTTAAAGTAATTTTCAAAATATTTGAAATTTCATTCTAAAAATAAATCAAAATAATAAAAAACTAAAACACAAAGATAGTTAACAGGTAGGCATCATCAAAAGGGGCCGAAAAATAAAACTTCTGATAAGCAATCAAAGTTTAAGATTTTATTGTTAGTTCATTACTTAATTAAATATTTAGATTATATATATAAATTGGACATTTTTCCCTCAGAGAAGAGATCATTATCGTTTGGGAAAAGAAGAGAGAAATGTGGATACTTTGGAAGCTTATTTATAATCAGGGAAATAGTAACTCTTTCAAGCATAATAATTTCAATCGAAATTCATCATACTACTACTTCATGACTTTTTGCGCCCCATATTTTTGCCCTAAATTTCGCTGGAGGTCCTATGCTTCAAAAGTATTCGTGTTAAGTCACAAACCCTGATATGATTCTTAAACTATAACTGAATTCCGCAAACAAATAAATAAAAAATATATTTCAATTAATTTAAATCTTCTTCTTCTTTGTTTTATAGTACTCATTTTGAAGATTTTCGGATTAGTATATAAATGTAAGGCCTAGCTAATGTTTTATTTTGAAGATACAAACATTTGGATACTGTAACAAACTTTCTACGACTATGAGTATCGTGACTATCGAGATCAAGACAGAAATATCAAAAATAAATTTGAGCCTACTAAAATCTACGACTTCTTAAGTTTAGGTTTTATCTAGTTTTTTATTTTTCAAATTTCAGTTCTATTGGGACGACCTATAAGTATTTCTTAAATTCATTTGTTTTTTGTTTTTACTTATCGGTTTATAAATATCTGAAACCTGGACACCTATCATTTTCAATCATGAATTTTTAAGTGTAACATAATATCTAGGATAACTCAAGAATCGAAATTTGGATGAAGATTGTTTTGGTGCAAAAATATTTGTATTTCCAATGCAAATAAGAGCTGTTTAAATTTTCAGTTCTCTATAGCTTTAAAACTTTTGATTCAGAAATTCAGAATTTCACTTTATGAATTAATTTTTAAACTTTACAAGTTTACAAATAATTACTCTGTTCTACTGATAATGGGAAGTCTTAAAGTATTCTCTACATACCAACAAACACTGAGAGAGGAGGCAAGAAGGAAGAGCATAGTGCTACTTTCATTGACCCTTTTGAATCCTGAGGAAAGAGGGAGGATTCTCCGAAACGTCGGTTTGGAAACAATATTATAATGGGGAAAATATTTCCTATTATTTATTGGTAGTGGTCTCTTGTTTATTTCCGGACTTGCTTAATCCAATCCTGAGATATTATATCAGTCCGTCTCTAAAAAGAAATTATAACGTTAGAAATAAGGGTTGGTGTACAATTTTTTCTAAAATAAAATTGGAACGTTATTCTCCTCTTTAATAATAAAATTAATAATAAATGATATGATATCTGAAATGACCGTAGAATGTAATTTGACTTGGCATAGAACAGTGAACACCCCTCCATAATAGAGATATCTTAGCAATCCAAAATAAACATGACACTTTTATTATTAGTATTAAACCATGAACAAGGGCTTGCGCACATAAACAGGCGGAATAAATATTAAAACGGGCGTTTAATTTGGCATGGAGCGAGTGAGTCCCTGGCCGATGACATGGTACCACTTGGCGAGACGAAAGCCTATGCAGCAGATATGGAGCAGGGGCTGAAGGGAGCGGCAACAAATGCAGCTGCTCGGCCACCCCGTTGCTACAAAAAATAGACCATAGGGCTTTATATAAATAAATGAAAACGGAGGACAACTTCACTCGGATCAATTAGAAATATTTCTGCTTAAAAAAATTAGCAGCTGTTTTGGAGAGGTTTTTAATCAACGGAATTTATACGACTTCCGAAAATCATCCAATCGGTCATTAATTCGATGTTTATTTATTTATATTTTTTTGCCTAGGTGGAGGGGCGATCCTAATGCTTCTCTATGAAATATAGGTTGGTGGCAAACATATTATCATCCCGATGAACCACTATTTATAGTTGTATTTCGTTTATAAAGACCTGAAAATGAACACCAATCAATTCTACGATAATATTCATATGGAGAAATCATTGAGGTTGTCCTTCGCTTGAGGCAAATAAACATATATATCACTATACTGATTAGACTTATTAAAAAAATAAGGTGCAATCTGTCTTGAGTATTGATACATCTTTTATTGTGAACTCTGTTGGTTGTTATTATGATGTATGATGAACATAGTGGCAGAACTAGACATGGATCAATTGTCCTGCCAAAGATTAATAAGTCAATTACCCAAAAAATGTTTATTTTGTGGCAATTAAATATTTTAATAAACTCCCAAATTATCTAAAAAATCTCTAGTATGACTAGAAAGTATTTAACAAAAATTTGATTAAATGGATCGGATCGCTGTGATTCAACCTGTGATTTCTGATATGTATGTAAATGTGTAATGTGTAAGTAGTAATGTACACCATATTTCATTTATTGTAATTGTTTGTAAAATTAAATAATTATTAATTTTAATCCGGTCATATCTACAGTTGACTTGTCAATTCTATAGGATACGACATATCGTATGTTATGTATTTTCTGGATAGATAAATAAAATAAATAAATAAAAATATGGTGTCTTTTATTAAATCCCAGATGTTATTGATAATTTTTATTTCATTCTAGAAGGGTTGTATTGACTGATAATAAAACCCAAGTGCCAAAAAGCAATCTGGGCTAATGGCTCTCCTTTGGCGTGAAAAAGTCTGACAAATGAAATTTTATATTCATTTTGTGGTTAGTCTTGAAAATTTTCGAAAATCAAAACATTCATCATTTCTTTTTAAAGTATACACTATAACTTGGTTGTATGTTTTAATTGATGTCAAAATATTTTGCATGTAAGGCTCAAATATTTTACTAAAATTGTTCAAGTCAGACTGGTTTCATATCGAATGACAATGGCTCAGATTGCCTTTTAGAACCTGGGCAAATTCCCAAAAGGGTGAATTGTAAAAACTTTTGACTTGTATTAAAAATTATTTTGTTTTCAAATAATGTATTTTTTGTTATTATTCTATTGAATAAATACATTTTTCTTCTACCAAAACAATCTCAAAATTATTATTATTCTTATTATTTACAATTATTTCTCCAGAAAAGTTTGAATATTTATGTTTTGGGATTGTTTTTATAAAAGAACTATATTTATACAAATTATCTTTAACTTCTCTTATTTAAATTGAAAGTTTCTTTTTGCAGAGAGTAGCAGAATTTTTATTTATTGAAGGAGTCAATAAAAGAGTGTGTCTTCTGCTGAAATGATAAATTTTTAATTTATTTAAAACGAGACTATAGTTTCGAGAGCTTTGCCCTCTTACAATTGATTCATAGGAATTAATGTATGTAAGTGAGATTTACACGTGGTCTGGGCAAATTATGATTTTCCATTTTTACTTGTTTCATTTTTTAAGCTCTTGAAACTATAGTCTCGTTATAAATAAATTAAAAATTTGCAATTCCAGCAGAAGACACACTCTTTTATTGTCTCCTTCAACTCTTATTCAATAGAAAACTAATTCTAATAGGTACTAGCGATAAAATGAGCTGTTTTGTTTAGATTTAAATTGCTTTATAGAGTAAACTATACTTACGATTTCGAGAATTACGATTAACATTCATGAATTGAAAGATCAATAAAAAGTTGCTGCTAACTATTTTATAAAGTTTATAAATTAAATTTTCGCTAATTTATATTGCGATCATTTAAGATTTAGTTATATAGTAGGGAAATTCCATCTGAACTGTCTTCTAAAGAGATATACGAGTACTAGAACTAGTTGGAATACTGCTAGTAAATCCGTCACTCGCTGCTTTTTTGATGACTTGTGTTATTTTTTGGCTTGCATTTTTGATTTGTGGGGCGGCTTGGATTTCCGCGAATGCCCCTTCGGAATACAATGCTTGTTGCATGCCACCCAGCTGGCTGAACGCCTTCATAAGTCTCTGTCGGTCATCTGTCATCTCTGCCGCCCTATTTGGCTAATTTGCCCGCGAATATGTATGCGTTCGCGGAAAAGATCGCCATTTAGTCCGCAAGCGCCTGACTACGGCCACTTTTAAATTACAATCAATGGCCACTCGCTTAATTAAAGACGAGAAACAGAATCGATAATTAAATGGGTAATAACAAACATCCCTTGGAACGATTTTTGCAGGTGAGTAATTTATCAATAAATCTTCAATGGAACGAGAATTGATTATTTATCATAAGTTTATACTTGGTATCCGGTGCATGGAGGAGGTGTTTTTGCAGGGATCCAATAGAACATATGTTAACGATCCTAAGGAATTCAGAAATGGAAATAGAGGATTAACATATCGTCGCTGATCTTACAAAACCTCGTAAGTCCTAAAAACATTGTTGGCCAGAAAACAAGAAAAAACACTTTAAACACGAACATGTCAAATACAATCCAATATTTATTATTTGTCCGTAGTGGGAAATTAAATTGGAATAGAATAATAAGGTTTCAATAGACAGACGCACTGTGAAAAGTTGGTCGGATTAAACGTATAATACGTAGTACCTGGAGGCACAGAGCGATGCTCGGTAACTTTTTCCTTCAGTTAAAAGCTTTATTTTAATATTATTTTTAATTTAAAATTCTGATAAAAATGTCGATTTTTATTTGAGAGCCGTATTCAAATTAAAAAAAAATACAAATATATATAGTATTCGCCCACCGTACCCCCCACCCCCACCACCTCCACCACGCTCGACTTCACCCCCGAAACCTCGCCCTACTCCCGGATCCCCCACCACTGCACCCCACCTCCTGCACCTGTTTTGATTCAACCATATGATTCATTTTTATTCATCCAATTGTTAATAAATAAAACCTATCAAAATGTGTTGTTTTTTTAGAAAATTGAGACCTGGTTATGCAAAAGATATTTTTAAATAAATTCTTGATTATTTTTTTATCTATTAAATAAATAAGGTTCTTTATAAAAACAATTATAAATGGTTTATTAATAATTCTAACTTTTAGGTAGAACAAAATATGTTAAAAACCACAATCACAATACTTCTTCAAGCCCTTTGAGAACAATGAATTAACCCAACCCTTTGTCTGTCTGGGTACAAAAGTAAAAGGGAAACCTTTTTTAAAACCGTAAGAATGGAATTGTTCTACCTGAGAATAATTAATTTGATTAAGAAAAAACCCATCAAAAAAAATTTAGCCGAAGATGAGACCGCGACAGATCGAATCGTCATCCCAAAATCCCCCTAAACTGTGAATTTAATCAAAATCGGTAGGGCCGTTTTCAAAATAGAACTAAGATACAAATAAATAAATATATAAACAAACAATTTTTGCTCGTTTAATGAGTGTAGATTGGACCAAAAATAGGACTTACAAGGTTTTATAAGATCAGCGACGATATGGGTATTCAAACAGAGAATTTTACGTAATCGCGAAATTAGTATTTTTCGTACTGTTTCACTTGTATTTAAATTTTTGTTGTTGAATCTTTAGTGAACTGAAAAATTATTTTTAAGTAGTCTATGGTGAAATAAGATTTGTTAAAATTTTATAGTTTATTCACGGTATTTCGGTTTCTAATTCTAAAGCCATTTTTAACTGATAATTGATAAATTGAGTCCCTCACTAAACATTGAACTCGTAAGATCGATGTTATTATATGAGTATCATTTAACATTGTAGTAGAGGCTTTAGGGAAATCCGAGCTCCAGTAACCTGCTACAACAGTATTAAAATGATACTCATATAATAACATCAATTTTAACAAACCAAATGTTGGGTGAATAGTCTCGATTCATATAAATAATCTATTGAAATCGATTTCTGAATTAGAAGCCGAAACACCGTTAATAAACTCGATTTAATTATGGTTCCAACTGGAAATAATTCTGCATTTCACCAAAGCCTCAAAAATAAAAATTTAATTGGATTATGATGAGAAAGAAGATTCTTTCAACTTAGACCGCTTATGGTGAAACACAACGTTTCGACTTCTAGCTTTGAAACTGTTTTCAAAAACTGAAGGCTGGTTGTTTGCTTGATTTTTAAAATATTCAATGTAGGCACCAATCCAAAAAGTTGCATGTTGTCTATTTTGGTGTTATCGTTTGTCATAAGCATAACAAGATTTGTTAATGGCAAACTATAACACCAAACAAAGGAGACTAAAAGAGATGGTTATAAGATTTTTCAATTAAACCTTTTTACTCCTGAAGAAGGTGGGAAGATCTTCCGAAAAGTTGGTTTTTAAAAACTATTTTATTTTGTTTTTTTCAAATATCCTTGAACTGCTTCTCTATCATGTCTCCAAATAAATGGGGATAATAAGTGAATGTTGGCACAATCTGTTTTAAATTACTGTATGATTTCTAAGTCATTTTTGGAAATTTCTAAATGCCTGTCATAATTTACATGAAAAATTTTAGTCCCGAACGGGAAAAATCGTTTGACTTATTTAAGCAAATTTTCTATCAAATAATGTATCAAGGTAGTATTTAAAACTTCTGATCAAAATCCAGGATTATCATTAAGAATAGTTTCTATCAGCGGCGACAATGGTTTTGGCCGTGGCGATTGCATAAAGCAGGGGTGTCCAACCTTTTGGCTTACAAGGGTCCCATTTGAAGAAAAAAATTCTCTCTGACCACGGATAAAATATTATAATTCTATTGATATTTGTTATTCAAAAAAGATAATTAGGTAATAATGTAGAAATAAGAACTTTATTTATTTTATCTCATAGTGAGCTTCTAATTTTACTTTTCGTAAATTTTATACTTGAAAATAGCTTCGAAATAGACCAAAACGATGATTATTTTTTCGGAAATCTTAAAATCTAGTTCCAGGTTCAAAATTTAAAATTAGCACTTTTATTTTTCGAAAACTTCAGAGTAGATTTTAAGATTTCTTATTTTAGAGAAAAAAAATTATCAGGCCAAATTGTTGTGTTTATCTACATATAAATCTCAATGTTTTAAGGAATTTTATGACTTTATATTGGACCACGGGAATGATAATTCATTTTTGAAAAGAGTCAAGGATATAATAATCCCTGACTATCCTTTATCCATTGACATGTAAGAACGTGCAAAGATCTAAAAGACAAGACCTGACAAGTTTTAGTCCAAGAGAGAAATTATCAATTAATTGTGATTGTTCAGAAAATCCCAATTCCTTGTATACTTGTACCATACTAAAGGGTGTTTTTTTTAGAGGTTTTTAGACATATTTAATTTCAATGATTGTCGATGGTATTTCATGCCCACATGTTTGTTTGTATTAAAAAATTGCACCAATGGAATTAACAATAATTGAATGCTTTCATTTCAAAGCGATCTAAGTGCCAAAATTTTTTTTTCGTTTCAAAGTGATCTAAGTACCAAGGCCCTTCTACATGATCTATGTTCCAAATAATTTGTTAGTTTTTATAGTCTCTCATAGAATGCGGTTTAAATAATAATGTAGCCAATTAAAAATTGTTTTTTTTTCAAAACTACAGTGTTTTTATTGATTTCCCAAAAATTTTACATTTGGCACTTAGATCACTTTGAAATTAAAGCATTCAATTTACCAATCAATTAATAAATTTGCGGACATTTTTGAAAAGTTTTCACTTTTTCCTCTAATCAAAAATTCAAAAATAAATTGTGGATAGTGAAAAAAATGAATTTACAGGTTGTTTTTTATACATATTCATATAATTTTTAACATCTTTATTATAAAAGTTAATAGGTATAGTCATGTTTTTATATCAGATAGTAAAGAAAAAACGTCTTCCACGAACGACGAGGTCGATTTTCGTTTATTTCACTCCTTTTTTTATGGTTGTCATCGATTCAGTTGATTAATGACCTTGGTTCGCCCCCTTTTATTCATAAGGATATTGATATAATATAATTACCTGGCTGCGCGGATCCCGTAACGAATGAATTGGAATTAATAATTCCAGCAGGAAGTCGGACAGCCACAGCAGGTAGCTCAGTGGGCTCACTGCTGCTGCTCCTACCATTCTACATAAATATATTTCTATCGAAGAAAGAAATTAATAGAATTGACACAACTGCTAAATGGGATCCCTACCTGCTGTCCCATCCCATCGCAAACGGCTCAGTGGGGGGCCAAAGGTTCAATTTGAATTTCTAAAGAAATTTCACAAAGATTCAATTTCATTGGATATTATTGATTAAATTAATTCCGTTCATATATTTGAATCGGGCGTTCTAATTAGAATTAGAGAAAAAAACTTTGGTGGATTATTCAACACATGCCCGCACATCAAGAGGGAGGAATGTTGAGGTTCGACCCCCTCTTTTCAAAATATTTATAATTTATTTTCTTTTTATTATAATATTCTTCATTTTTCTTTTTCTCCTAAATATAAATATATAAACCGCCGTTTCGGTTTCAAATATTTTCCCATTAATTTGACAAATCATCATGGTATTGATCATTATTGAATATAAAATTCTAAGACTTGTTTGACGTAACCACACGCCTCAACTTAACGATAACATATACTGAAAGAGACAATAAAAGAGTGTGTCTTCTGCTGGAATTACTCTTTTATTGTCTCCTTCAATGTATACAAATTCTACTACCCTCGGCACAAAAACTTTTAATTTAATGATAACCTACACCATAACAACTCTTCCAGTTTTATAAAAGTCCTACATCACATATATTTCATTATCTGAGGAAAATAGCGATCAATTTTTACTTATATTTATTATTTTGTCCCAGTGAACGGATTTATTATTGCTATTTTTTATTGATTTTAAACTCACTGTACTCGATTTTAAATTGTTTTACCTAATAATTAACTCTTACAGCATACCGTTAATACCGTTCTGCTGTGGCCACACCCTGAGTCTCTTATCCTGTGTGGGAGGGTCGGAGGGCTAAAGGGGGAGATATGGAGGCAGTTTATAGAAAAAATCCTAGTTTCTTCTCAACTATGCGGCCCCGCAGTCTACGAAAATTACCCTATTAAAAAACACTGATTTTGATTAACTTTTTACAGAATGATGAAACCATTAACTACTTTAGATAAACAAATCCAGAAGTTTTCAAAGAAATGTACTTTTTAGAGAAATTAAACTACATCAATAGTTTTTTGCAAAAGTCATACATGATTACAGATTTTGTACTTTCATTGATTTTTTCATTGAAAGCGAATTATGCATGCGAAAAAATCTTATTTGGATTTGTTTAAAAAACTGGATTGTATTATTATTTAATCTTCATCTTATAAAAAATATATTATATATAACAGCATTTGTAAATAAATAATTCCTCGTTGTAAAATTTAAGTGCAGGATTTGAATGTGTATTCAGGCCCCACAAAATTTTTGAACCCGGCACCGCAAAAGGTCACGCCGGCGCCGGCCCTGAATCAGTAAGTAAAATTTCAAAGTATGTTTAACAAATTAAAACAAACATATATTTGTTTTATTTTGTGAAACCTACCTTGAAATTTTAATTACTGATTAATTAAAATTGTTTCTTCCTTGCATTTGCTTTCGCAAAACCATTAATTTACTATTCATTTTTGCTGCTTCTTTGTGCTTGATAAAGCAAGATCACGTAACCTACTCTTTATAAAGTTTTTGGAAAAATTACATTTTAAAGTGGTTTTTCCTAAGTTAGCAACAACTTATTTTAAATTCTTTAAAATTTATTTATTTGGTCGGTTTACTATAGCTTATTTTGCTTTAGTAAGATGGTTAGACTTCTCTCTGTAAAATGCTAATTTCGAGGGGGAATTTCCTAAGTAAGCATAGGAATTGCATTGTTATTGTATCTGTTACATTTGCTGAAGATATGTAGGAACCGGCTGAAAATTAAATATAGCGATCGATTCTCATATAATATTTGTGAATAATCATTCTACATTGCATTTTTGACATTTAGAGTAATTTTTTATTAATTCAAGTGGTTAATATTTATATTTCTAAAACAAATAACTGATTAAATTTTGACCTTATTAAATTCAGATGAAATATTAAGAAAAGTAGAAAAAAATCGTTATTTTTTTATGAGCAACTTATAAGCTCAAAATCGGCTCACAAGTTTATAATTATTAATAAGGTGCACCTTTGTATCAAATTTTAATTTCCTACTCCAACTGTAAAAGGACAAAATTAAAAATCACCAAAAAGTCTTAAAATGTTTTCACTTTTTCCGTCATTAAAAATTGTTTTTCCTAATTTATCTCGATTTGTCTGTAAATTTAAAGAGTGACATAAATAAATTTTACAATTCTATTTTTATTTCAATCAAATCATTATTATTATTATTAAATGACTCAAGTATGAAAATAGATGTGTGCTATTTTTGAAGGCCTTAGCTACGGGTAGTCTTATCTATCAATCTCTATATATATATTATATAATATTTTGAGAGCACTACGGCATCTCTTCCTCAGTGGAATTTGCGGATCATAATTATTACTGGTATCAATTGCTGAACCAAAGGAGAAATGGACTAAAAATCAAAAATATCGATCTATTAATACTGGAGAACTAATCTTGATAGATTCTTTTATGCTGTTGTACCATTAATGGTAGCCAGTGCTGAAAACATTGAGGATTCGACTTAAAATCAAAAAGATCATATTCTTTTTAATAAATAATGAACGAATAAACATTAAGTAATAATTCAAATGACTATAGTTAAAGTCTACCATCGATTCGTTGCAGTTTATTTTGTGAATACGATTTTCACTTTTTTTATTAATTATTTTTAATTTTGCACCTCAATAAATAACTATAAGCGTTTGATATTATGTGAATATTAAACAAATTGAGGGGTAAATTTTTATTAGAATCCCTTTTTCATTACAATTCACCCCACGCATCTCCCCCTCTTTCCTCTTGCACCCCCACTAACATCCTCGTTCAGCTTTTTTCTTCTTTAATAAAAATCTGCCCCCGTCTGTAAGTGTGATTTTTTTGTTTGTTTTTTGTTTTAAATGATCGACGATTTGTCCCGAGGTGGGGTGTTCTGTCACGTCGACGACGCCAACGCCGAAGACGACGGCCAGGGACTTTGTCTGCATAATAAAACACGAAACAGTTTATTGGTCCGGGGAGGGCGCAAGGGGCTTGTGGGTGGATCCAGCAGCGGATAATTCATGTCACTTAGTGAAGCATCAGATGGATTTTGCGTTTGCCACTTTTATTGGACTTCCAAATTGGATCAGAGACCCACCCCCGCACCCCCACGGCCTCCTTACCCCAAAACGGCTCACCCCTTGCCACCCCTTTTGCCTTCAACATCGTTATATTATATATATATATATAGATATAGATAAGACCACCCGTAGCTAAGGCCTTCAAAAACAGCACACATCTATTTTCATCCCTTAAGTCACTTCCCTCAATTTATAATTAATAATGATTTGATTGAAACAAAAATGGAATTGGATAATTTATTTATGTCACTCTTTAAATTAACAGACAAATCGAGACAAATTAGAAAAAATAAATATTTATTAACGGAAAAGTAGAAAACATTTTAAGACTTTTGGTGATTTCTAATTTTTGTCCACTTACAGTTGGAGCAGGAAATTGAAATTTGGCACACGCGGTGCATCTTATTAATACTTATAAAAGTGTGAGTCGATTTTGAGCTTATAAGTTCCTCATAAAACATTACGATTTTTTTCAAATTTTCTTAATATTTCATCTGAATTTAAAAAGCTCAAAATTTAATCAGTTATTTGTTTTAGAAATATAAATATTTAGTTCGCCTTTCTTTCAGTCCACTGAGAAATTATTTAATTTTATATAGCCAGAACTTTGAGTGGTAAATTTTTTTATGGTATAGGTGGGGGTAATCAATTATATTTGATAATATTATTTTTTTTTAATTAATATCATCATGTATACCTAATTGATTACCCCCACCTATATAATAAAAAAATTTACCACTAAAAGCTCTAACTATATAAATATTTAGACACAAACTTTCTACGATTTTCTGATATTGAGATATTTTTTGGATCAGAATTTAAACTGAAATAAAGACAAAAAAAAATTATAAATTGGAAAATTATTATTATTTTTTTTATATATATAATTTCAGCCATTTTTAAACAAGAATTTGCAAAGAATAAAAAATAAATTAAAATTTTTCAGTCAATTTCCTACCATCCTTTATCCAGTCGGCGCCTTGGGCCTGTGAGCACATTTTTGGAGGTTCCCATTGAAATTTAAAAATTTCTCGTTTACACACTTCCGTTCTCTGGATGCGTTTTATTGCAAGTTTTATAAAACATTAAGACAATATTTCGAAGTTCAAGGTCCTAAATTGTAAATTTATTATATAAGATTTAAAATTTGAATTTTTTACACCTCACCTCCAGATTTTTAGTGGTCAATTTATGCGCTTTCCCACTGTATCCTGAGGGTAGATAGGTCCACAGTATTCCCTGCTTGTTGTAAATGGCGACTAAAAGAGGTTGGAAATGAGAATAATAATCCCACTCTGAAAAAACCTTCCTAGTTACGGAAGTAATACATCGCATCGGAACGGGGCTGATTTCACCAATAATTATACGTGAATGGCAAAGAACCTCTAGAGAAGTGTTTCTCAACCTGTGTGCCGTCAAGTGTGCCGCAAGGATTTTTGACAAATAATTAAAATTGCAATTGTAACTTTGAAATAGTATTTGTAACTGTTTTTTTTTGTATCATACAACTTTAACATTTTTTCATATTCAGGTGTGCCGCAAATGAATCCAAATATTTTTAGTGTGGCGTCAACCGAAAAATGTTGAGAAACACTGGTCTAGCTTTAAAAGTTAAAAAATACAAAAAAAAATTATTTTGATTTTAATGCGAAGTCACAATATAGGCATAAATTAAAAATTTATATTTATGGTTATTATTATTTACTATGGCATATCTAGCGACCCGAATCTTGCAAAAATTTTCACTTTTTTTCTTAATTAATAAATGTGCGGTGGGCGATTCTTTCATTAGAATCCTATCGAGGAAAATAACTAAAAAAGGGCATGAATAGAATTATCTAACTTCTTCCTTTTTAGTGAAGGAAATGCAAGTCAATACCTGTTCAAACTATTAAAGATACAATTTTTATTTTCTATTATTCTAGGAATGGCCTTTTGCTCTTGAATCAAAATTATACTCAATATAGAGAAAGCAAATATTTAATTGAACTTCAATAAAATTCAGACAATAATGTCGTGAAAAACTTTTACTTTTAACTTCATTTTTATCATTCAATAGAAAAATTAAATTCATAAAAAAAAGTCGTCTTAGAAAGTTTGTTCTGTAGCAAAATTTTTATTTTTTCAATGCGGAGTACTGTTTAGATTTTAGGCTCTCTAAGCCAGTGTTTCTCAACCTGTATGCCTCGAGCGTTTTTGACAACTAATTAAAAATGCATGGGGTTTGTAATTTTGAAATAGCATTTGTAATTACCCAATTTTTTTTGTATCATACAAATTTTAATTGAAAAGTTTTTATTTTATTTTTAATTTCTCTTTATGAAACAAATTTTTCATTTTTTATATTCAGGTGTGGCCCAAATGATTTCAGATATTTTTAGTGTCCCGTCAACCAAAAAAGGTTGAGAAACACTGCTCTAGAGTCTGTAGAGCTAAGAGATGAAGAAAAATTTGGATCCCATTAGTTCTCTAGGATCTTAAGTTAGTTCTTTCACAAATGCAAAGAGTTTTCGAAACTTGGAATATAAGTCATTAAAAACATACCAAACACACGGTTAAAATTTGAAGACAATTTACCACACCAAACATGAAATAATTGCAATTAAAAATGAAATTTTTTCATATGGTAGATTTGGAAAGAGTGGGAAAAAGATCATTATTTTTTTTCATTGAAGGACTTTCACCATCTTGATGAAAAACTAATATTTGTTTGAATAATATATTCGGAGTAACTTAAAAAAAAATTGAAATTATTTACCTCGTTGTTTTGATAAAAAATAAAAAAAATACATATTTGGGCGATTATTTTTAGTGGAGAGGATATAAGATTAATGGCTTGGAAACGATCCATTCATAAAGAGGATATAGTAGTGTGAGAAGTACAGTCACGTTAAAAAAACATAACCTAAAATTTTAGCACCGTTCATATGTATAGAGTGGTTACGGGGCTGAAACTTTTTGTGTGGATTGTCGCGAAAGAACTACCTCAAATAATAAATCTACTAAATTTGATTCTAGATAAGTCTAGCTAACATATAAATAAACACACATATAAAGCCTGAAATTAAGAGTTGACATGTGATAGAGTTAAGTAGATGCGGGTAGTAGCGTCAAACCAGTCTCCGTGATGTAGGTATACGTGATGATGATGAAATTAATTTTAATAAGAATAATATTATAATGGTACATTTGCCTTGGAATGCAATAATGCCCTTAGAATGTATGTGGGTGCTACGAGAGCATTTTCAATCAACTGGCCCCTGTAATTGTATCTGTATGACTAGAATGCGTGTCTCAAGTTGCCTCGCCTCTGTTTGATAATTACTTTTTTGAGACGCGAAAAGAAATCGCTTTGAGAATTAAAATCAATGCAACACAAAAATAATTAAAACTCTCCGCCCTCCTCCCACTACTCACTGAATATAATCTAAGTCCAGTTGTCAAAGAGTATAGATAAAAAGGGCAAATAAAGAAATTTTATTAAAGCTCAAATGGGGTTTAAAAAAAGCGAGTTCTTTGATGCAAGGTGATCTCTATCAAAGTGACCAACAGAGAGACAGAATATAGTATTTTTAATTAATTTTAATGAGATTTAGTGCCTTAGTTACTTGACCGACCCCCTCCCCAGCCTCGGAGTACAACTAACTGGACTTTTGCAATATATAAGACTTGGTCCTTTCAGACACGAATTGAATCTGCGCCCCCTTCCCAACCTGCCCCACATCCCAACCTACCTACCCCACGTAAAGGGAAAAATTAGAAGCTTGATTAATTAAAGGACTCGCTCTTTTCCACGATCAATGTGTGATCTTAATGAGAAGACCGATTTAATTAAACACCCACGCCCATCCCTTTTTTTCACCCACCCTCCCTCACCTCGAATCACTTTTTGAGATGATTAGTCTTTTTTTTGTTAGAAAAAATATCAAAAGAAAATTCCGGAAGTTTCAGCAATTTATCCAGGCTAACCAGAATAGTTTTTAATATAAGAAACTTTTTGAAATAGGAGTATTTCATTCATCTCGAGGACAAGGTAAATTTCCTTAAAAAATCAAACACTTACGAAATTACACTTGATTTCATACTTAATTAAAAAAATATACTTACATAAAATTTAGCCCATCTTTTAGTTACTTGACAGAGTACTTAAATTAATTATTTTAGCATGTTATACTTAACCAGCTGAGAAGCCCGCCTTCGGCGGCCATCTTGCTGTCCAGCAGGCTTCTTGATTTTTTTGACCCTGAATATTCGTGAGTTTTAAAATAATAATTTAAATTTTCTATTTTTAATAAATTTGACATTAACTATTTGTGGATTTTAAATGAGTGGATCGCGTTGGACAACATAAGCGATTTATATATAGTATAGATAAAACTATGAGAAACTACTGAATTTCCTCGATTTTTTTTCTTCCTGTATTTATAAGTAGGTATATGAAACTTGTAGAAAAATCATTTTTTCTCTATCTAAAGAGAAGTTTCGGATGAATCCACCTACATAGATCTCAAATTTTTGATCTAGAATACTCATAAGAATAATTAGTAGAGATTGTGGTGTTGGTGCAAGGTGAAACATCTTTAATAAAGATAATAGTAAATCAATATTAAATATAATTAAATGAATTTAACTTTAAAGGACATCATAGATATTAGAGAAATATTTTTACATTGCATATCAGAGAGGTTCGTCCCCTTAGGAATCGAACCCAAGCGCTAACTAAGCTTGCCGGGCCAGTAGCCAAACCCTTAAGCCAAACCCTTAAGACCAATTAAGATATGATGTCGTTTAAAGTTAAATTCATTTAATAATATTATATACTGGGTTGATTTTTGAAATAATTTCCATCTTTTTTCAAAAAAAGGCACCCAAAAAGATACTTAAACCTTTGTTTTCACTATTAAATATAATATTTATTTACTCTTATCTTTACTCATAAGAATGAATGAAGATTCGAAACCTCTTTCAGGAATTGTTTTCAAATGCTCGGTAGATGAATAGGTATTGATCGAGTGAGAGATTTTTCAACTTGTCATTGTTCGTATATTCTCCAAACCTGAAAAAAGAGAATGTTCAAAAATTAAAATTAAGTATATATATATATATATAGGTTCTATGTGGTTTCACCCTCGAAGTACTTACCTTTCGATAACAACTAATCCGTCAAAGCCTCAAATCTGCAATTTTTTCTTTATGTGTGTTTGAATTTAGATACCCAGGACAACTCAAGAACCGAAAAGTATAGAAAATTCGCTTTGGTGTCAAACTGTAGGTATATATGTTCAAAATGAAAAACTCATTAGATTTTTGGATTCCTAGCTTTAAAATTCCAGGTTTGAAAAAATCAAGAAAAAAAAATGAAATGTTAAATGGGCGATAAAACTCGTTGTAATCATGATCGTTGGCCCACATGTTTGAATTAATAAAATATACTTTTCTAATAAATCCCAGCTTTCTATCTCAAACCATTCATTCCCCAAAAAGAAGACGAGTTTTACATTTTTTCTTCAATTCATACTCAGACTTTTCGAAGACAATATATCTAATGCTTTCCAACAATTTCACTATGTTCAAAGATTTTAAAAGACAAAAATTTGAAATGTTCAACACCTCTTACCCACTTAGTTGAACTCAAAGAGTAGGTAGTTCTGAAACTTAAAAGGTTGAAGCTTGTACTCTGGAAATATTTAAGCAGATAAGAAGCTAAATAATCTATTAAAAAATCATAAGGATGACCTTTGACCAACTACCCCTGCTATATACACCTACTATTATTTAACTTTCAAAACTAACGGATTAGAGCATCAATTCTCATCCTATACCTAGGGCGAACTTCACAAGAGGGTTGTGGAATATATTAAGGGATGATGGGACAAAAGCTGAAAAAATTATCTAGGTATTGAAGACAATTAAAAATATAAATAAAGAAACACTCAAAATTACAAAAAAAATGTGTGTGTCAGCTCCGACGCACGATTGGAGTTTACTCATTCAAATCGACTGTCTAAATAGGCACAAAAAAGGCTTACTAGTCTAAGAAAAAGATTAATACCATATCAAATGATAAATAAACGAATCAGTGAAAATACCTAAATAAAATTTCAAATATTAATTAGATCAATAGCGCCGTCGTTATTAATTACTGTGACTAGAGGCTTATGGTAACTGAAATAAGACACATGAACGTTGGTAGATATGTGGTTCACAAATCTTACCCACAAATCAATACCCACGAATTATAAATAAAATCTATAATATAAATGTTATATAAAATTTAAATAAATATTATAATTAAATTTAAAATAAGAATTATATATAATATAATATATATAATATAATATGTATGATATATCTAAAATAATAACAATAAAGTATAAATATAACATAAGTATATAATATAAAAAATGAATAGTTATAGTGATTGTCTAATTATCTAAGTTTAACCATAATACGTTAGAGAAAGACGTATCAAATTATAGGGTTGAATTGTATATGATATATATAAATAAAATCATCATTTAATTTTTGAGATTAATTAAATGAAAATTTCTAAATGTCAAGTAATAAAGTTTCAAATGTTTTAAAAAATAAATAAGCACTCGACAGGGATGGAACCTGTCATGTTGCATTTATATATATATATATATATATATATATATATATATATATAATATATATATAATAATATAATATATTTATAAATATATAATATATTAATAATATTTTTTCGATTAATTTTTCAATGTCAATTTTAAAATCCGCGCCTAAAAAATGTTTTGAATGATGTTGCCCTTTTTCACCACCAGAAGAGTGTGTGTACGAAAAACGTAACGCTGTCATTCGTTGACTGAATTTTACTACCCATAATTTTCCATACCGGGCTCCTTATATGCAAATCGATTCTTACGGAGTAAACTCCAAAAAAAAAATGCGTTCTGAAAATAAAATGTCACTCCAAAAGATATTTATGTATTTACTTAATTAATATTGCAACCTCTATCCAAAAAATTTAAGCAGCCTCAACAATTTGAACAGTGTATTAATGACTGTGTGTTTACATGAAAAGCATCTATTATTTTGCTTTTTATGGCTATTATAACAGAGTTTATGATGTAGCTGAAGATGATATTGAAAGCGAACAAAAATACAAAAAGTTTGAGAACTACTGGGCTAGGCATTTTCAACGAGCCAAGGCCAATGGTTATGAATTTGAAGATTTATTTTAAATCTACTATTCTATTTAAATAATAAGTATATCGCTTCTATAATCAGTATTAAGGCTAAGTAAATTGCTGAAATTATCGATAAATATTTCACTTATCAAGAACGATTTCTGCAAATTTACATATCTTTTTGATGAGCGTAATTTCGACCTCCTCATCGCTATTTTTAAGTCAGGTGTCGTGAGGTCGACATCCTTTTGAAGTTTTGTCTTCTTTACTTTAAGCATTCCTGTTTCAAACTTGAGCGAACTTTACTCAAGTTACTATAAGCCAAACAGAGAGTGTCTACTTTGTTCGATGGTTTACAAACTTTTTTTATCACCCGAAGAACAGCTAAACTCGATTATCATATGCCGTTCTATTCCCCTTCTTCTCCACCGCATGCCTCTTCCTATATTGGCTAATTAAATTATAAACACCAAAAGAACGAGACAAAATAGAAAAAAAATGAAGGGAACCATGATATAAGAAAAGTTTTCCGAAGACCACATTATTTTAATATTATTAATAAAATAAAAATTAAAAATAATAAAAATGAAAATAAACTGGTGTGTGTAACACACGGCTTTCCCTTATAACCTCCCCTTCTTGGTAACCATTTTAACAATTTTGCATATATTAATATTCCGATAAGTGGATGCATATTTAAAAAAAATCTTTACACATTCTCAGCGTCCTTAATCTCAAACAAGATAAAATTTATATCCATTACAGAACATCAAAGCGCACAGTGTCCGCAGGCCAAGTTAGAGCATTATGGCTTGGCAGTACACGCTGTAAGCTATTTACACGAACCATTTCGAGCCAATTTCGACCCCCCTGCAGCTCGGAACCCATTTGAGATACAAAGTTGAAATTATACACATATCATTATATAATCCATCTTGAGGAGAGTACCAAATTTCAATAATATAGCTTAAATAGATTCTGAGAAATGGTCCTGAAAAAATAGCTAATTTTGGTACTCACTGACTCACTGACTGACTGACTGAGGGCCAGTTGTATGTCGGTTGGTAAACTCTTTTGAAACGTTGACAAAGGGTAAAACCTTAGAATTCACCTTGTGCCTGACGGGATGGCCAATCCGATGAAAGTGCCTGTCATCTGATTGGCCATCCCGCCGACCACCAGGTGAATTATAAGGTTTTACCCTTTGTCAACGTTTAAAAAGAGTTTACCAACCGACATACAACTGGCTACCTGACAGGTCATCAAAACCTGGGGTACTTCCAATCATTCCAGCATCATGAAATTTCGCTTGCTAGTACACTTTGTGACAGAAACAAAGGGAAAATTTAAAAAATTTAAACTTTCTATCTTTCAACCTCTTCAAAATGGGGTGGTGAGTGTCAAAAAATGAAAATTCTAGCCCATTGGACCAAACTCAACCAAATTTCGTATACATATTCTGTGGACCCCCAGAAGGCTTGAATTTATATTCTGTGAACCTCCAGAAGGTTTGTATACATATTCTATGGGCCCCCAAAAGTTTAGAAATGCAAAAACTAACCACCCAAAATGTGGGGAGCGTCAAAAATGAAAATTCTAGGAATAAAATTTTACATATCGCTTTTCACTTAGCTTACAAAAAGAAGAGAAATCTCAACAAAAACATTCTGTGAAAAAACAGGCCAAGTTCGAAAAAGTAGTGAAATCTAGTGGGCAGCCAAGTTAAATTCGCCAAGAATAATTAAGTTCAGAAAATAGTACTTTCAATTAAAATGCATTATTTCCATTTTGAATGACAATTTAAAATTATGGATTGTAAATTTTTAATTTAAGTTATTTTCATGAAACTTGGCTGGTCATGAACTATACTGAAAGGACTAATGAACTAAATTCGTGACCAGCCAAATTTCACCAAAAATACTAACTTCTGTTGAAAATAAAAAATTTTGAGCAGGAGATTTTTGAATAGATATTTTAAAATCTTTTACTCATGTTATTTTGTAATTTTTATTTTAAGTCAAACGATATAAGTCTAGAGATTCACTGACAGTCTTTCTCTAACCTTTTCATTTGAAAATCTGTAAAAATTCAAGTAATTAGCTTAGAGTAAGTATTTTTTAAGAACATTATTTTAGTTATTATCTTATTATAAAATAATTAGTTTAAATTTTAGATTAAAAAACTATGAAATCCTTAAAGTAAAAGCCTTGTTTGCACTTGTAATTTTTACATTGATTCTCTATTTAGCTCTGTATGGAAGTGCGAAATCTATCTTCTTCTTTTAAGTGGCATATCAGGTCTTCCTGATGTTTCGGCACCTCTCGACATATACCTGTGCTGAGTGTGTTTAGCAGTTTTACACAGATATACGGGACTTACTTTTAAACGCCGGTTCCGAACGGCTAGTTTGGAGAGGTTGACTAGGTAATTATACTCTTGGTAGTTTGCCATTGCTTTCCAGAAGGAGGTGGCTGCAAAAATCTCTCGAGACTCAGTCTCGAACCACCATACTTCAAGACAGCGGCCCGACACTCTGACCACTGAACCACAGTCGCCTCGGAATCTATCTATCTATACTTATTATAATCTACTTGCAAGACGACGCTGACGTGATTGTTTTAATTTTAAAACCCACTAATAGTTTATGACAAATAAAATTTATTAAAATTTTTAAGAAAAAAATAAAACCGACTTCAAAAAAATTAAATTAAACAAATAAAATACACTAAAAGGTATAAAATAATTATTATCTTATTTAGTTACAGCTAAACGACGAAATATTAACATGAAATTACTTTTTTAAGTCGGTGCCAAACAAACTATACCTATAAGCGAGCGTACCCAGCAAACGTACTAAGTAAGATCCGTCGAGTGCGATTCATAAAAGGTATATGTTTGGCACCGACTTAAAAAGTAATTTCATGTTAATATTTCGTCGTTTAGTTGTAACTAAATAAGATAATACTTATTTTATACCTTTTAGTGTATTTTATTTGTTGCATTTAATTTTTTTGAAGTCGGTTTTATTTTTTCTTAGAAATTTTATTTTTCTCTTTTTAGTGATGTTAATAATAGTGATCCTATTATCAGAACTTGACCAAATTAATAATGCACCATCCCCAGGTAACACACAATATCCTCAGAATATTCTAAGAAGATTTAAATGTCCTTAGAATATCCTTAGAATATTCTTAGGATATTGTGGTTACCTGGGTCCCCTAAGATACCCCTTTTCCAATAAAAAAAGAATCATCGAAATCGGTTCATAAACAAAGAAGTTAGTCCTGAACAAACCTAACAAAAAAGGTCTAATACCTACGAAAAAAATGGGACCAATCGGAAGGTAGACTGGACCCAATGCAAATTTTTTTTTCAAAATCGGTTCAAAATTGGCGGAGATATGAGGTAACATAGGCACAAAAAAAAAATTCAGTCGAATAGGGAACCTCCTACTTTTTTTGAAGTCGGTTAAAAATTAGATAATTTAAATTATTATTTTAAAACCCACTGCGCAGTCTAGAGGGTGTAGCCCCTGGTCAGCGAGACTCCCGCCAAATACGGGCTTCGCAGCTGGTAAAATAATAAAAGAACATTATTTTCTATGTTTTTTATTAAAGCTATAATAGAAATTATTTAGCGTCAAGAGGGAGGCAAAGTAAAAAATAGATTGAAAACGAAAATGAAATGAAATGCACGGCTTTAGAAAGTATCTAAATCCGGTTTTTGTCAAACAGCCTCCACCCCCGCAATAAATGATTTAGCCGAATTCACACACGACTCAAAACACAACAAATTAATAATTTCAATCAGCAACTTTCAGAAGCTAAATTTAAATGTCGAAACAAAAAAATAAATTAAAATGTACAAAAAGTGATTTTGTTTGGCAAGCGATTGAGAATAAATTTTTTACTCTTTATTCTTTCCCAGCTAGGATAGGTACGAACACAACAGGGTGGCTAAAAATAATCCTTTCGCGTATGATTAAAAATGAAGCAAAAACGCATCGGCCAACAACAACATCGAAATAATTCAAAATGTTTAGCAGTGAGGGGCGCTAATCCCTCGCCCCCCACCCCTCATAGACTATCCCGATTGCGAAATTATTTATTTGAATTCGTATTTTTAAATGAACACTGTTTCAAATTAAAAAAGTTGTTTTTTTTGATAGGGCAGAATTCAATTAGTAATTAATAGCAAATGAAATTGTCAATTTGCGATATTTCTTGTTAGTCTCATGGTGCGGGGCGGTTACAGATTCCATTTTGGTCGAACGAATAGAATAATAAATAATTGTTCCAAATTAAAAAAAAGATAGATGGAAATGGGAATGGATTTAAAAGAATAATATTCCTCTTAAAGAGTGGGTTTGAGAGGTAACTTCAAAGTGTTTCAAATAAATAATTTTTAAGCACTATGTTTAGATGCAACAATATTAAATTAATTATGGGTTTATTAATGAGTTGTCAGAGAAAAATGTATAATTAAAAAAAAAAAAAATTAGATACATGCTTTTACTATGAGGACCGAAAAACTTGTTTGAAAAATTATTTTTTCTCTATATTTGTCATTTCAAAAACCACATAAGTCAAGATTTTTCCAAACATGCTTTTTTTTGTCGCGAATACTTTTTTAAAGGTAAATCCATAATCTGAGTATAAAACATATACGTCAGTACATTTCTTCCTCTTCAAACAGCACCCCAAAGTCGTCGGTCGTTCATTACTTAGACCAGCGTTTCTCAAACCTTTTTTGGCCCGCAGACCAGTAAAATTTGTAAAAAAATTCGCGGACCAGTGATATTTTTTTAAAAATAAAATTTTACTAGGTATTAAAGAACTACTACATAAGTTAATTTTAACATTGTTATTATCATTTACTTACAATAATATTTAAATGTAAAGATATGTAATTATATATATATAGCGGACTAGTAAAATTTCTCCGCGGACCACTGGTGGTCCGCCGGACCAACGATTGAGAATAGCTGCCTTAGACGACACAAGTCAGTGACTCACGTTTGATTCCTGAAAAGTTCTTAGGTGGATTTTGAAAAGACCGATTCGTTTGTGAAACTTACCTTTTTTGAACATTACATTTAATATTTATTTACTCTTATCTTTATTAAAGATGTTTGACATTGCACCAACCACAATCTCTACTAATCATTATTGGTCTGATACTTATTTCTAGAGTGAGAGATGAAATTTATGTATAACAAAAAATTATATTCATATTTTTTGATGCATGCGCCCTGAAAATGGGTAAGGTTTCTCCGAAACAATGTCTGCATGAGGAAATAAAATTCTGCGGTCCGCTCAAGAAATTTCGCGCCACAAAGGCTGAAAATCGCTGATATAGAGGGTGTATAATAAAAGTATCTAAACGCTACTCCATTAAATTTGAAAACATTAATTTAAATTGAAAATCTAAAAGTTAGGAACAAAAATTATTCTTAACACTTATTTAACGTCTAACCTCTAATTAAGGCTGTCTATGACTTTTAACTTGAATATAAGTATGGGCATCAAAGTGTTTTAAATTACGCGTAAAATGATAACAATTTCATCCATTTCAGTTCAGTAGAACCGGTACTAGTGGCTGTCAATTTTTTTTAAATTGGTACTTTATTTGTCAAAAATGGTTCTTAACGCCTATAGGTCAACATTTGAGTACCAATATCATGTATTAAGATACCCTAGTACTGGTATTTACTATGACCCCATTAATATGTACCATATACTTATATGCATACACACACTCAATCATACATAAATATAATTTGTACTGAACGGTTCAGTTCTACACGCTAATACTAATCCATTATTTATTTATTTAAAAAAATTAGAGTTAATGAAGTAAAATACTGTTCTTATGGAAAAATAAAAATTTTTTCTCCAATTCCCACCAGATGCTTGGAGTCGCAATTCAATTCGCATGTAATTATTAATCCTATATAGAGGAGACCGTGTCTAGTTGATACACTTTTTACTTCCTGATTTTTGTAATTTTTTCTTGCCATCATTTTGAAATAAAGTAGGTGATATTCGTAACTATAACTATTTGGCTATAACTTGTGATATTTAAATTTTTTATAAAATTAAATTTGTCTTGTCAAAAAAAAGTTTTAAAAAATTTGCAAGATGTATCAACTTGACCCAGTCTGGGTCAAGTTTATACACCTTTGAGTAAGCTAATACGGTGTCAGAAATTATAAAATAATAGACAAAACAGAAATATGAACAAGTTTTATTGTAATTATAAAAGATATTTTAAAATCTACAACATTTTGGGAAAAATGAAAGCTGTAACAATCATTGATTGTGACCGATTACTCCGACTCTGAAGAGGAATTTGGGTCTGATTGACAGTTAATACAAGTGTAAAAGGGGTTGTTCTCTGCACAGGCGATGTGTGCCCACTTCTTGCAGGAAATACACTGGATCCAGTCTTGGCCAGGTTTGGATGAAGAATAACTCTTGAAACGCTTGTGAGTTAAGTTGATACACCGTATCAATTTGACTCAAAATGAGCGTATCAACTTGACCCAAACGTCGCCATTACACTAAAATCTAAAATACGTGAAACCGGAAACAGTTAGAACAAAGTTAAAAAGGTGAAATTCTTACCTTTATAACACGTAACAACGTGATGTCGTCGCTAACACAATTTACGATCAGCTTACCTTACAATAATAATTGAAAATCAGTAGTGAAAATTTACTTTCGACGATGAAAAACAATTTTTAGTTCACAACTAACAAAGCAAAGCAACCTCCTCCAAGTGATCACGCGTGATTGCAGAGTACCAATCGGTTGTCTAACCAAGCCAGTCGCCACTTGTCTGCGTCTACGCATTAGGAAGTGTTTTGGCCTGTATCAACTTGACCCTGTATCAACTAGACGTGGTCTCCTCTACCTAAATCAAAGCGATGTCACCTCTTATCGAGATTTTTGCCAAAATTCTAATTGCTTTCTACGTATATTTTAGCTGGGTTTTTATAAGGGCGCAACTGAAATGGAGGTATGGGGCAGGAAAGGGGCGCAAATACAAAAAGTTGAGAACCATTGTCCGATATAATAAACAACTCTACTAAATTTCCGTCATTCCTCCTTATTTTGCAGAAGTTAGGTTCATAATGTCACGAAAATTCAAGACCACCTTCATTTCATATTTGCAGAATTCAATTCGATAACAATCGCAAAATATTTATGGAGAAAGTCCCCGCATGCATGCTGTTTCCTTCCCCCTTTTTACTTGTTTTTTCTTTCTACCCTTCAAACAAAAGTTTAAAAAAATTGATAAAGAAGGAAAAAGTCATGTTCTTTAGCCCCCCTCCTTGTGCTTGCTTCTTTCTCTAGACTGCCCTCTTTCTCTTTGGGAACATTATTTATTGCAGTTTGAGTTGCTGTTTGTGAAAGCATTTCTTTTCGAAGAAATTTTGCACCTTTCTTAAGATTTATTATATTTTGGTTAAAAAAGAATAAAAAAATGCTCAAGAAGTATAACACAAAGCGGATGACAAGGAGTCATTTGTTAGATGATTAGCAAACAGACTATTGTTGGAGGCCAGAGAATTAATTTGATTAACAATTTATTTAGTTTTTACTCATTTTTAAATATTTTTAATTTTTTGTGACTTTGATAATTAAAATGGACGATTACTTAAGTGCTTTGAACATACCAAAAGATTCTTGGCAATTGAGTATTAATATATCTATATATACTATATAAATAAGGTTTTGTCTATAAATTGGTCCAAATCGTCTAAAATTGTGGATACACACGTTTCAAGCAAAGTTATTAAAGAAAACACATTCAAAAAATTCCTGTACTCTGTATGTCTGTATGTCCGTGCGATTTCCTTGCTACTTGGCATAAAAACGGCTGAAGATATTCTAATAAAATTTTGTATTTGGATCAGTTGTCTTCTAACTTAAAATATAAGTTATAGAATATTTATAAAAAATTAAAATTTCAAGCCTTTGGACCAAACTCAATCAAAATTCGTATATACAATCTGTGGACACCTAAGGAACTTGAAACTCAACAACCAGTCAACCAAAATGGGTGGAGGTCCACAAATTTTAATCTTCCACCCGGCTTCGTGGGTTTCAGAGGGTGATCAGAGTTAGGAAAAGAAGAGAGAGTCCAGAGGATATGTATAGGGTTGGCGGGGTGAATTATGATCGGAGGTGGGTCTAGGGGGGAGGATAGGGTCGGTGGGATGGACGGGGATTAGAGGAGCCTAGCATGAGACCCCCTCGCCGTCGGCGAAGCCCATTGGCTAGCAAGATTCCCGCTGAAGGCGGGCTTTGCAGCTAGTTAATCTATAAAAAAATATATTGGCGAAAATCACGAAAGAGGTGATATCTATTCGAAGTAGTATATAGAAATAATAATTTCATGTAATGAAATAGGGAATTCACCCCTCCTAACATCTGATGGCAGAAAATTAGCGGAGAAACAATTTCAATTCTCCAATAAGAGCAATGCATTTACTTCCTCGTTAACAAGCCCCTCTGATTTACGCGAATAATCTCTAACTGACAATCGGGAAAGCTTTTCAATTTCGTTTAGTACTTTCCGTAAAAATTTAGGAAAACAATAAAATCCTTCAATGCAATAATATTTCTTTATTTACTTTCAATAAATTCTAGAAAAATATAAACACACACACACACCCATACACCTTTTCTTATATATATACAAATATATTGTTTTAATAAAATTCCCTCAGAGACTTTAATAGCGGCTTGTATTGATGGGGAGCCATCTTCTTCGTCACCCTCCCTCCCACCCAAGATAATAAATTTTATTTTAAAGATTCGTTTCTCATATTGAAACGAAGCGGTGTATAGTATATCCCCCTTCGCCCGCCCATTGGCCATTCGAATTCCATCTGGATTTTTTGGGTTGTGAATAGATATTTCGGGGTAATTGAAAAACAAACACTAGTTTCTATTACAATACCGAGAGCGAGACTGGGGCGCGATATCTATATATTTTTAAAATAACGCCAAAAGCAATAAAAGATTTTATAGTTCCGTCTAGTATCGTAAGAAAATAAATAGAGACTTATATATATGTATATATATATTTATAATGAATGAATAATACAATGATAGAACAGAGCGTGCAGAGGCTCTGCTTTATCGTTCGGGAGTGCTAAATATTTCCACAATTGCCCCCGAAACGTAAACCAGGCACAAGTTTACATCTGGATTGCGTCTTGGTGTGTTTAATCCTCCACCTCTCACCGCTATGCTCTTAACACAATATAAATGAAGGAGCAACAAAAACGAAGTATATACAATTATATTTGTTAGAAATTTGCTGGAAACAATTCAATTTAACTTACCCCCCCCCCCCTCCTATCTATATATATAAAAAATTAAGGTTTTGTCTGGTACATTGGTCCAAATCACGCCAAATTTTGGTTGCACACGTTTCAAGCAAAGTTATGAACAAAAACACCCTCAACAAAATGCATGTCTGTCTGTATGTCTGTCTGTTTCAGTGGTTTCCGAAAAGTTGCTCACGATTCACGTAAAAACGGCTGAAGGGATTATTATAGAATTTCATATTTACATCAGATGTCTTCTAACTTACGTTTTTAGCTATATAACGTTTTGATATTTTGACCCCAGAAGGGGGTTTGGGGGGCCCACGAATGAAAATTATCAAATAACTCCTAAACTATTAACCCTACGGCAAATTTTATAATTAACAAAGTTGTAGGGGATGTGATTTCTGACAACTTTTGCTTAAAGAAATTTCCCCAAAATCCCACCCAAAAAGGGGGGAGGGTGAAAAAATGTAAATTCTTGCCCTTGGAGCAAACTCAACCAAATTTTGAATACATAATCTCTGGGCCTCTAGAGAGCTAGAAATGCAAAAACTAACCAGCCAAAATGGGGGGGGTCAAAAAATGAAAATTCTTTCTCTTGGGCCAAACTCAACCAAATTTTGTATACATAATCTGTGGGTCACTAGAAGGCTAGAAATGCAAAAACTGGGTGCGGGGGTGGGGTCCAGGGGGCTAAGCGGGGGGGGGGGTGCTCAGGGTTGGAGGGCATGGGCGGATGGGTTGCGGGGTCCGAGGTGGGTGGGGTGCGGTTTGTAGTCTGGGGATAGGGTTGGGAGCGTGATTGGGGGTGCTGGAAGGGGTTTAGGGAGAGTGGGGGGGTCCGAGGGCTGGGGACCAAGGGGCGTGCGTCTAGTAAGAGGGCCGCCGAAGGCGGGCCTTGCAGCTAGTTATACTTATAAAATTTATAGACAACAAATAAAAAAAAATAATAATAATAATAATTGAAAGTAATGGAAAGCAGCCCAGGGGTAGTGAGGAAAGAAAAATTAACACATATCAAATAAGGTGTAATTTAATGGAATCTTTCCTCCTTTCCTTTCAAACCGACGTTTCGGAAGATTCTTCCCACCTTCTTCATGGTTTCAAAGGGTCAATGAAGGAAACAAATAAAATGCTTCCTTCCTCTCTCCACAGCAGTGTTTAAAAAAATTTTCTTCCTTAGCAAAAGCATAGAAAAACATTTTTTCCTTCTTTTTCTTAATTGTTAATGTATTAAGAAAAAGAAGAAAAAAAATTGTTTTTCTTTGCTTCTGCTAAGGAAGAAAAAAGTTTTAAACACTGCTGTGGAGAGAGGAAAGAAGCATTTTATTTGTTTCCTTCATTGACCCCTTGAAACCGTGAAGAGGGAGTGAAGAATCCTCCGAAACGTCGCCGTCGCTTGAAATGAAAGGAGGAAGTAATCCAATAAATTACACCTTATTTGATATGTGTTAATTTTTTCTTTCCTCACTACCTCTGGGCTGCCTTCCATTACTTTCAATTAAAAGTTCTACCAGTCTGTCTCTCTCCAGAGAAAATTTCGTTGCAAATTAATAATTATAATAATAATTCAATTTTATACATTTTAGAGTTCATTTAGTCCCACAAATTAAACATATAGAGTAATTTCAGTTAATTAACAGTATTTATTTCATAGATTTACTAGATAAGGGTTGCCTAACCTGTGGCTCAAGGGGGCTCTCAATGTGGCCCGACAAAAAATAGCAAACTTACAAACTTTATGAGACTACGACTAAAATACCACTGATATTACTTAAAATACAATAATTTTAACTTGCTATTAATTTATGAGTACAGACCGGATTCCTATGCAATTGCATATTTTGTTTGCCATCACATACGGCCCAGTAAATCAATTATCTATCCGAATCATGCATCTAAGATACTGTGGCTTAAATTTTATTCTGCATATTTTTGCCTATTTGAGTAATATTGCATGAAATTGAATATTTGAAGAATTTTCCATAGAACTACATATTTTAAGGATTTTTTATCAAATATTGCATATTACGCGCCAAATACAGATATTTTTAAAAAACTTTTTTAAAAAACCTTCTTAATATAAAAAATAAACCCCCCACCCACATTTTTTTGAAAAATTATTAAATTTATTATATTGATTTTATTCAAGAGCACCTATTATTTCTTTGAGTTTAAATATTTTTTAATATATTAAATACAATGAGAATTTTGTTCAATTTTTTACGAAATAAAAGTATATATATTTGACATTTGATCTCTATAGTTTACTTTATTTATCATTTAATTATTTTCATAGCACTGCTTCAAAAATATAGTCTTCTTGTCTTCAATTTTAATTATTTAGTGCATAAAAAATTTATTTTGCCATCTTTTACTGAATATATTTGCATATTTCAATGTATTCTGCATATTACTTGCATATTTCAGCATTTTAACTGGATATTTTGGCAGTTTTTGGCAGTGTTTACTAAAAATCCGGTCTCTATTTATGAGTAATGAATTTTTGTATTTAACACGTTATTTATCAATGAGATGTATTAATAAAATGATTCTTAAATAATTTTGTTTATTCAACAAACTATTTTTAAGTATGAAGCACCCAAAAATTGAAGCTAGATCCAAATTATTTGATGAGCACATTGAGAACTCACTGAGAATTCCTTTGAACCAAATATCGACGGATTAATGTCTCAAAAACATTGACAAACATCTCAATAAATTTTAAGTTGCTCACTTGTATTTTATTTTAAAAATACCTAAAGTAATTACTTAAAAATGATATCTATATATTTTACTTTATTTGCTTATCAGCTACCATTAGCCTTAGTGTATTTTATGTGTGTCCCAAAACAACTAGTATACTTCCAATGTGGTCCAGGGAAGCTAAAAGGTTGGACACCCATGTATTAGACAGTTTCTGTCATCTCTGGTAGACCATCTTCATATAGTAGTACTCATCATATATTGTAAAATATTCTATGTTTCTTTGGGGTAAAGATGTTGGAAACCTAACTTGTTTTTTGGAAGAATCTTATAAAATAACAATCCAAAATTTTAGTCGGCAAGTCAAACAAAATAATTTGTTAATATTTTCTTCTTCATATGTCAAACGTTGAATAGTTCTATCCACTAGTTTTTTGTCTGTTTGTATAAATATCTACCGATGCTCACACTAGGCTAAGAATAGAAAATCTTGAAAAGTTTGTTCTCATATAAAAATGTTTGTATTTCCAAAACGACGAAGTGACTAGATTTTCAAGGAAATAAAATTGTTATATGAAAAGCGCTTGAACAGTTGTAGGTAGATAGTGAGCTGGAATTCGGCAGAAAAATTTATGTTAATAAGCGTCCCCCTTTTGCATCATTCTCCCTTTTAAGAGAGGCTTCAAAAATAATTTTTTTTGAAGATATTCAAACGAAAGCAAACTCATTTAACACTTTATAAAATATACTATTTAAAATAAGTTTAGTTTTTTTTTAATTAATATTTTATTTTCCCTAGAAATTCTCAAACAAGTTGATAAGGGTCCCGCCTTTGCATCATTCTCCCTTTTAAGAGAGGATTCAAAAAGGATTTTTTTGAGATATTCAAAAGAAAGTATACTCATTTAACTCTTTATAAAATATACTATTTCAAATGAGTTTAGTTTTTTGAAAATTATTATTTTATTTTCCCTTAAAATTCTTAAACAAGTTAATAAACTGGATATTTATGCCAATTTTCAACTTTCTTACGCAAATTGTTTGCTGCCATAAAGTTGAAAAAACTCTAAAATTTGATCAGAGAAGGGTGTATTCAAAAAGTTTTCCCCATTTCTCCAATTTGTTACATTTCTGAATTCGAATCCGACTCGCGTCAACCAGCTAAAATCTGATCCCTATATAAAAGACAAAATTTAAAAAATAATAGTATCATAAATTGGCGGATGGCTAGAAGGGCCTAAAAGTTAAAAAAAAATTCTGAATTCTATATAGAACTGCTTAATGTACCTACCTATCATAGATTAAGTCTCCGTATGATTTTCCCTGATATTCTTTAATTGTTAAACACAAACACTGAAGAATAAATTCTAGATCTAACTACCTTGTTTCTTACCAGAAAACCATATTTTTGTACATTGCGAAAACTACATTCTAATCTCATTGTCGGACTATAATATTGTTGTTGGTTCTGGATATAAAATGCTCTATAAATCTTTCAACTAAATGAATTATTTAACTAAAGAGCACTGTGTATTTATTTCTATAATTTATTCAAGCGTCCATAATAACATTGGAATGGTCAATTTCTTAAACTCCGATTGCACTTGTTCGTCACTTGTCGAGTTCCAATTCAAGTGCAAACAAACAGACCAGGAGAGGCCAGACAGAGAGACGTCGTCTCCAGGTCCAAGCAACGTTATTCCCTGAATGAGATAAACATTTACACTCGGAAATAACAAGAAATCCTCTTCTACGAGTGGAACAGGGAAAGAAAAAAATACAAGAAATAACGATGACAAAGGCCACACACGTGAAACGAACCAGTGACAGACCGAGAAAAGAACCAGTCAATTCATTTCGATTGGGGGGCGAACGAATGAATATTTCCCCTAGAAAAACAAAGAACCAAATTACCCATGTGACACTGTTTCCATTTTTCCTCGGATTGTTTAAGGAACGGCTATTTACATACAAACAAAACAATTCTGGGCTCTTTAATACAAACATTTCATTACACGTAGGATTACTAATGAAAGTGGGTTATTGTAATCTCAAAACAAATTTCTAGTGAATCTAAAATTGTTATCAAGCATTAGAAAAATACAATATAGCCACCCTTATTCCGAATTCACGAATGTCTACATTTTCTAATTTTTCAATTCACTTTTTGAGAAACCGGAGACAAGAGTATGGTAGAATTAGGCCTACATTCAGAAATGTAAGTAAATACACTTATTTAGAAAATTTTCAAATAGAATAACTTAAAACAAGATTGAAGTAATTTTTGAAGACGGACTAATAAGTGAATTAAGTAGATATTGATGAGGCAGCCCAAAATTCAAAAAAATAGAGATATTTTAAACTAAATTTTTATTCATAAACCGACGTTTCGGAGGCTTATTCCATCCTTCTGCACTGACCTTTCAAAACCCTGAAGAAGAATGGAATAAGCCTCCGAAACGAAAATATAGTTTAAATTATCTTTTTTTTGAATTTTTGACTGCCTCATCAATATTCTCTCAACTCAAAACAAGGTTTTTGGACATTCATGGTTTTGGCACAAGGTTTTGGAAATAAAATTACATTAATATAAAGGCGTCTGATAAAGTACTTAATGCTTTTAATTCACGTCAGGTTTTTAGAATATGGAAATAAATGATCATATACCCGACTGATATTGTAACTTAGTTAAATTTACAGATAGTGATCATTTCTCCAAGGTCTAAGATAATCTTGTAATTTGTCAAAAAAAAACCCATTAATATAATAACAGAAATAGTAAGGAATTGGATAAAATTAAAACCACAGAATATTTTATTAAAATGGGCCAGACGTTTCGCCAATTTATTTTGACGTGTGGCTCATTTTATACGAAAAATCAAAACAAAATTGAATTGACAAATTTGGCACACACATGTTTGTATTATAATAACCTGTAGGTATATACCTAAGAAAATCAGAAAAGATCGTTATCTAGTCAATCAGGTATGTGATAGGTATACTATGTTTCGCGATTTTTTCAGAAACCATAAGCCTACTGTTCAAATTGTTTTTTATTTTATTTAAAATCGTGAAAATGTGGAAAATTAATTGAAATATATTTTTTGTAAAAGCGCCCTTCTATAATTATAAATAATTCTTTTCAATACTTAATCATCAGCTCGCCTTCGCCTTAGTCTGCAAGTACTGACATGTTTCGCTGCAAGTCGAGACAGGTTGCCAGGTTGTCAGGCGTACAAGAAATATTATAAAAGCGCCCTTTCTTGATTTTAATATTATTTGTCCTTAACTTAACAATTATTTATTTATTTCTTCAAGCCTATATGATTTGCCATAATCAAAATAAAATTAATTTTCTGATTTATTAAATACATAAGATGTTTCTTAAAAATTTTATTATTCTAAAGAAATTAAATCAATGAAAAATCAAATAGTTTTCGTTGAACAAATTTTGTTTTGCCGTGAGTTGATTTATAAAAAGAAATCAATGAAGTAGTTCTCTTCTTGATGAAAATAGACATAGAGTATACCTACATATATGTACTACCTATACCAAATATAAATATGTAGGTATGGAGAATTGATGGAAGGCAGCCCAAGGATAATGAAAAACTAAAATTCCGAATAAAATAAATTTATTGGAAAGTATTTTTATTCGCTTAAAATCGTTTTGGAAGATCTTCCCTCTTTGTTCAAAAATTACTTTCCAATAAATTTATTTGGGCTTCTTCTTCTATCAATTCTTCATTAAAACTCTACCAGTGCGTCTCTCCAAAATTAAAATTCTTCTAATATGAATATATATATAATTTATTTGTTTGAGAGTACCAACCAATAGTTTCGAAGGTTGATTTTCATCATCAAACTTTTTAATTATAAATATTTTATCTGTTATTTCGCATTGGGTCAATTTCCCGATTGCTTATAGAATTCGTTTTGTTGTTATAGCAAGCTAGCCACATAAACGATTGATTGATCATTAATTTTTCTTTATAAATAGTCCAATTAATATCTTTCCAATTTAAAGTAATTAAATATGTGTCTATAGTAATTTGTATAAAAATTCTTAAATTTTATATTTTTTAATATTATATCGTTCATATCAATAGTAAATTAATAATAGAAATAGCAGGGAATTGGATATAATTAAAAACACAGAGATTTTATTAAATGGGCCAGACGTTTCGTCAAATTATTTTGACTTCCTCAGTGGCTCATTTTATCACTCATTGTCAAAAAACAATTCTACTATAAGACAAAACATCATTAATCTTTCCTTAACATATTCTTGGCTCACAGTAATCAACAATCTTGGAAACGACTTTTCTTTAACAATTGAAATTTGGCGTCGGATTTTAATGAGAGATAACATGTGTAAAATAAACATTAAATATCAATAGCCACTGAGGTTAAAATAAATTGACGAAACTTCTTGCCCATTTAATAAAAAAAACTCGGTGTTTTTAGTTTTATCCAATTCCCTACTATTTCTGATATAAATTTACTATGGATACGATGATACGAATGATGTAACATTAATATAATATAAGAAGTTTCGCCAGACACTTTTAACTTTTTCATGTAAATTTGAAGAATCTTCAATTGTGTGGGTGGGAGTGGCGAGTTATGCGTTCTTTCGTGTATTCCTCTCATCATCATTAACGCATTTCAATTTGAATATGTCTTCGGAATAATGATTGGCTTCTTCAGCGCCTGAGTGAATAGTGTGGTGGCCGTTGCGTTTTGACATGGTTATGAGAATGGATTTCTTAAAGATGGTTCTCATGGCACCATGGAAGGCGACGCGTGCCTTCACGATCTCAAGATTATTCACATCCACATTAGCAATCCATCAACGCGAAACCATCGGACGGAAAATTAAATCAAATTCGATTTAGAAATTATTCCATTTTTACTATTCCGAGTAGATTGAACATGAGAAAGAGAAACAGACATATCCATTAGCTCGCTTGATCACTTCTCTTTAAAATCATTTGATTCTTGGTAATTTTAATTTGACCATTCTAAGCTCACTACTGGATGCAACTGAAGTACCTCTACTAAATTTGTTTGGCATTGCTACATCTTCTGATTAATTCTGTATATATGTTATGGACCAAGTGATTAATAGGGCATTATTCATAATGTCCAGACAGTAGCTTTATTCGTTTTGGAAATGGCGTGTGTGCCTTAAGTTGAGTTAAGTGCTCCATCTGGCGTCACTTTTTTCGACTGGGGCACTTCAGGTGTGCCCCAGATTGGATCACTCTAAAAAGAATGCATTTAGAGCACATGGCTATATTCGAATAACGAAATTAAAAAAAAATATTATTTTTATTATAGTGGAATAATTAAGAGTGGTAGATATATACATATTATATACATATTATATAATAAGTTATTTATTTATTTAATAATTATTTTAAATAAATAATATATTTACAAATAAATAATGGATACTTTTATGGAAAAATAATTTTCCATTCTAAAATTACTTCTCGAAAGTGATTCTGATTGTGAATCTTCATCAAGCTCAGATGATGATCCTGAAATTATTGGAAAAATGCTATTAACTATAGCAAGAAAAGAAAAAATGCTATAAATCACTATAGTGAGTTTACCGGGGGGGGGGGGGGGGATAGAAACTTATTTAATAAAAAATAATTAGTATCGTAAATTGGCTAATGGCTAGAAAGGTCGAAAAGCCAAAAAATGTCTTCTTCTAGAAAAATAAATTTTGCCCTTAAAACTGTAGTCTCTTTATAAATAAGTTAAAAATGTATTTAATTTAATTTATTTTCTTTCATTATAACCTACTTATTAAAAATTTATTTTTCCAGCAGAAGAAACTAATATTGTCTCCTTTAATTTATAAAAATTCTGCTTCTTTCAATTTAATTTTTTTTATAATCAATGTAATAATAACAAATAAACGACTTAAAAGAATAATTTATATAAATAATTTAATAAAATAATAACGTACCTGGTCATTCATTATTCTAAATTAAATAACAATAATATATTCAAGTTTAAAACAGAGTATATAAAAAATCGGTGTTTTGAAATTCAAAATGGTGCGAAGCTTAACTAAGGGCGCCCCAAAGTGACCATGCTCAATGAGCATGTGCACTTGGTGCACGCCACAAGAAGGCCCAGTAGTGCCACAACTATCTCAAAACGAATAGGGCTGGGGCACACCAAGTCGGTTGGTATTCCTAAACGAATATGGTTTAGTGACTTGAGGCTAACATAAGGGCGCCCAAAGCACTCAAAACGAATAAAGCTTGTATGATAAAAACTATTGAAATAATTAAATTGACCGGGCTTTATGAATAACCGCCTCCGTGGTCTAATGGTCAGAGTAACTGACTGGCAACCCGGAGGTCCCGGGTTCGATTCCCGGCTATGCTCAGAAATTTTTCTGTAAGTATAGGGTCTGGAACGGGGTTCACTCAGCCTCGTGAGGATAAATGAGTAGCTGCTTGATTGAGAAGTAGCGAATCTCGGTTAAGAAAACTGAAACGAAGGTTGTAGATGTGCGTTGAGCTAACCACTTGACCCCTCGGTACTGTTTCCAATTAGGACAGCAACCAATTCAGTAGGCCAAGACCCATGAAGGGTTGTCGAGCCAGAGATTTATTTATTTTATTTATTTTATGAATAATGTCTGACACCTATTGGGCATAGTAATAAAAAGATGTTTTAGTAAATTATTTTAATGTTGAGCATACATTACATTATTATTATTATGAAATCAATATGTTAGGTAAGTGCGAATACTATTTAAGTAACAAATCATATAAAACAAGTATTAGTTTTTTAAGCTTAATCAGACTTTTTTAATTTAGCAATGGAGCTAACTATCAATAACTTTGTTTAAAAATGTTTATTAAGTATACAATAGGGTGGAGCGAAATATGAAGTGATTTTTTAATTTTTGGATTTGGAATCTGTAATAGCGAAAGAAAGTTGTGTATCAAGAGGCTATTTAATATAGTGTTTTTGTTTTTTCATAAAAGTTAGGTCTTTATGCAGGGCTCTACTGGCAATTATAATTTAGGAAAATTACATTGATTTTCTCTTACTCCATATATTTTTTAACAGAAAAAATTACTGATTTAAACATTATTTTTATTCTCAAAAGCAACATTAAGATCTATAAGAAGAAATTTAACGGTTAAAATAATCCTTTTCCCCTATCCAAATCAAAGTAATATCTATAAAATTATCGTAAAGTGATAAACATAGGGGGGGGGGGCGTTCCCAGAAAATGGTGGGTGATGGGGGAAAACGGAAGTCATATTCGGATTCGGGAGGTATTTAACAGAGGAATCAGCTAACGATTTTTTTTGCAGAGTAGTGTAATTTTTGTAACTTAAAAGCTTGGTAGAGCCCCAAAGATGCTGACTAAAATGGCTCAAATTATATGTAACAACAACCAGATATCAGTAACAATTTTTGGTAGCTATTACATAGAAAAACTAAAATTTTCTTTTTTCGATCCACCCTAGTATACAATAATCCCTTCGTATTCCCAAAATATCAATATTTTAATTAATTAATTAAATAATTAATTGTGTAATTTCTTTTTGTTACAGAATTGACAACTGGCGCCATCTTTTCCGGTAAGTAGCCAATTATTTCTCCATTTAGATGTATAAATGTCCTGGAACATTTGTTATCCCCAAATATATGACTTTTAATTAATAATTCGTATCGAAAGCCAAGAGCATTGCTAATTACCCCATCTGAGGTACTTTACCCCTTGTAATTTATTATAATGTTTCCCCAGTTGAGCTGTCTTCGTTGACGCGGTTCGTTCAACGGATCTAATGGTTCCACGTTGACACGGTTTGTGTCTTATCCTCATTAAACATGCAGTGTGAAGGGCTCAGGAATAAGCACCGTGTGTCTGTCTGTCTGTCTCACTGTCTCCCTCACTCACGTGTCTTCCGTTGATAATCCGAAATAGCAAAGTCCTCGTTTCGCGAGCAATTTCATCTTCACTCGACATCTTTTTCTTTTTAACCTGCTGACTGCTTTTATATTATTCACCATTCGTATCCGAAAAATTGTTCACAGGTACAAGAGATCGAAACGTTAATAGACCTTATATGTTGTTAAATAAACAAAATATTCAATCAAACGAGAAGAATAATTTAACAATGTCAACGGAAAGTTGTTCATTGACAATGATTTGCTCTATTATTATATGAACCTATACATTTTCACGAAGACAACAAATCCCGATCAGATGCCACTTGAATGGTTTATTTATTCATGGACGAATTTCGGTCTTTATATATAAATTAATTACTATTACTAGAAATATTAATGAATTTAGTAAATTGCATTCTATTTGTAGAAAATAATTACTATTCTATACATGGCTTAGAACAGATCTCAGACAAAATCAGGTGGTATTAAATTACACATAATTTTAATTCAGATTAACTCAACCTAGAATGCATACTTTCAGAAAAGGGATCCCATGAATTCCAAGTTTTTAATATTCCTTCATTAATTTATAATAAAAGTATTTTTAAAGGATTTTTCAAAAAAATTATATACCTAATTCTTTCTTGAAACCATTTTATTAACACAAAGTCACAAGATGGGCCTCATTTTTTAAACCATTACTTTGGCCGGAATAAAAAATTGATCGTACAATGCTAAAAACCCCATGTTATTTAGATGGCAAAGTTGCATCGGTGTGCAGCACAGGTTAAAATTGAGATAGAGATTTGAATCTTGGGGGATATTTTTTTTATTTATTTCCAACCATATGAGCTTCTGTCAGAGTAAAAATTAATAAAATACCCAAAATAAGAACCACCCTAGCGGGTCATGTGTGCAAGTAATCTTAAAAACCATGAGTAAACCTATTTTCTACTTGCAATTAAACTTGACTAAAGGTTAGCTTAGCCTTTTATTTTCAAAATAGTCACAGAATCTGGCTATTTTTTGATATATGAGGACAGCTGATTTTGCTATCAGTTTGACTTAAGATGGAAAACTAGCCCTTAGAAAATGGCAACCACCTATCCCTCATTCAAATATCTCATTCACTGATTCAATGGTCCTTTGAATATTCATGTTATTCCAAAATTTCCTTTGTGTTTTCATTTTTTTGCGAAAATTCCTAATTTTAAAATAAATCACCCCTCACTTACCAGACAATTTTAAAGACTATTTCTTGAAACAAAAGTTTTTTTATTGTTTAGGGATGGAGTTGTTGCACTTGTTCCCGTCTCTCAAATGCGTTGGAGATGGGGGGGGGGGGTAAGGGGCCAGAGAAATTTATAACCGTAGTTTTTTCGGAATTGTCAAAGTCCCCGAGGGGCCTTCCTCCCTCACTCTCTCTTAAAAGCCAAAGAGTCAGGTGAGTTACAGGGACTCCTCTGCGGTTTTTTTTTACTCCCCTTGGGTGGTCCCTTAGGTGTCCAGATGACGTTCGACGGGGATTCACACTCGCAAGACTGGCAAAAAAGACAACTCTTTAGGCATTTTTATCTCCCTCCCGGGTATACCACCACCCCTCCTTGAATGAATTATCTTATACCCCAATAAAGTCCCAAACAACGATAAATTCTTTTCTGTTTGTTTTGTTTTCAACTCTCAGATCTATATCGAGGGCGTATAAATTCTGATTAATTAGAATATTGAATGGTCATCAATGTCAAATGGTCGCTTGTTAATTAACCTATCGCCAAGCGATTTATTGCCCCTAACACGTGGCTACAATCACGACCATCTTGTACCTGCCCCCCCCCCCCCCCCGCCCAACTAAACTCCAATCTCTCTCTCTCTCTTCAATCTCCCTGAATATAAATGAGAATGTCATCTCTTTTTATCTTGAAACGTTATTGAAAATATATATAAACATAAAAATCTAGTAAAGTATGTACCAAAGTATGTACCTAAAGAAGAATCCAGCAATTAAAAAGACAAAAATTTATTTAAATATTTTTTATGTTAAATACATATTATATATACCTAAGTAATATGTGAAAACGTTATCATAACTTTCTACATTTTCCCCCATATTTGGATGATTTTTATTTACAATTATTTAAGCTAGGGAGCTTAAACATGACACTAAAATGTAGCTCATTGACACCAACTTTGCTCCACAATTTAAGCTCATTTACATCAGCCCTTCACGATGTGTTCCCTATATAAAGATTTGGTTTTAATCTAAAAATTTTGAAACTAAAAAGGCCTTCGTTTTGAAAACAAAGTTTTGAAGTTCCTTTTGTGACTAATTATAGCGATAGGTCTATGTTATTTTTGGAATGCTGTTTTGGAGATGTTTTTAAGACCATTTTTGATATGATAACTATTATTTTCACATTTATTCGTATATATTCTATTGAATATAGTAACGTGAAGTATTGCGATCGCCTGTCTGGGTCCTGGCTCTTTCGTTTTGAAAACAACGTTTTGAAGTTCCTTTTGTGACTAATTATAGAGAAAGGTCTATGTTATTTTTGGAATGCTGTTTTGGAGATGTTTTTAAGACCATTTTTGAGATGATAACTATTACTTTCACATTTACTTTAATATAGTAATGTGAAGTATTGCGATTGCCTGAGTCCTGACTCTGATTTTTATTTATTTTGAATTTTAGTGTCTCTCTATGTTTATTTGCAAACAATACCTAAAATTAGTAATAATTTATCAGGAAAAAAATTTGATAGTGTCTAATGTCATGACATTGAGGGGCTTAAAACTCGCCCCAGAAAAAGTAAAAATACTAATAAAAAGAAAATGTGTACTATAAAATAATTAATATTAATTGCTTTTAGATATTTTTTTTAACTTTTTAAATTAATACTGTTGTTTGTATTTACTGATCGATAAATAGAGATCGTGTACTCTATACTCTATAGTTATCATACGCTGGAGACTTTAATAAATTTCTAGACGCCTTTCTTGAATACTAAAGTGATAAGAAGACTATAGAATTAAAACCTGTATGCTCAGGGTAAATTATATTGTTTGCTTCTGTTAAAGTAGGCTATACTCGTATTGCTTTTACGATATATTCAAAATTAGTAATATTTAATTATTATAATTACATGCTATTGACTAAATTGGTCTGGCAAAGTAGTATAAAAGATTCGATTTATTAAATTATTTCAAGTTAATTTCGATTTTAAGATATAAATTAAAAATATTGGTAAATTTTGATTTTCAATTTTTAATTGATTAAAATGTAAAATTCATTGCATGAAAATAGAATGATTCTGTCGAAATTGAATAAACAATCCATTTAAAAAAAGCATCTATAATAACATAATTGATTGCTTTTCTGAACTTATAAACACAACAGGCCATTTAATAGGCAAAAACAATCAAAACATGTTCGGATGATTTATTTGAAACGATGACTCTTGAGATCAAAAAAGAATGATTTCCCTCACAACGGGACTAGAATAATATTTGCTCACCATTAAAATACAATAAACCAATATAGTCATAAAAGATAGATGTTCGGAAATTCTGACTTGTGTATGATGATGCATTCCAAGCGAAAAAATAGAATGGATAATTATAATCGCTAGTTCGCTTGTTTATAGGAAATACCAGAGATACTTGATCCATGTAGAAGACATGACACATCGAATTTATATTCTTATTCTTCTTCTCAAAGTGCCATACTCAATTCCGAGCGTCGGCGAATACTCTGGAGAGTATGTATCCTCTCCATTGTAATTTTCCTGGGGTAATTTTTTACATTGATGATTTTCAATTGTCTTCCCCTGATTGAATCAGATTATAGCCGATCAAATATTTGCAGCGAGTCGGGCTTGAGCTTGATTAGAAGGCATGCTCTTTAACCACTTAGCCAACCTGACCCTCGAATTTATATACGAGGGCTCAAACAGTCACGATAATTTTAATAGAAAAACTAAGAAAGGTTGTTTTTATTGGTTTTACTAATCACAGCTAGACTTACCAAAAAACATACTCTTACTGTAGATACGAGAATGTTTAATTATATAACACGCCTAGATTCCTTCCAGTTCACCTGGATATTTCAAACATTGTTTATTTGAAATCTACACTACAATCCCTTTCAAAAAATTCACAAATAACCGTTCTTCAGTATTACAAGATACTTTTTGAAACAAAAGCGATGTTATTCTTAAGAATTCCTTAGAAAATATCCATTAGTTCAAAAAATCCAATTTAAAGAATAAGCTAAATGTTCAAATATTTGGAACAATAATTCTTTCACATTCAAAACAACAATTTTGCCCGGGCGAAATCGGGCTTTTTCCTGCAAAAACTTGAACTCTCAGCCTGGAGAGGGGATTGATTTTTGAAAGGTGTTCCAGAAGCAGTTGAATGAATAAGAAATTCAGACATTGAAGTGTGATGCGATACTATTTTACTTTCACATTTTTCTATTTCTGACTATAACAGATACATATTAAATAAATAAATTTAATGCAGACTGTTATACGAAAATATATTAAAATAATATCCACTCGGACTCTCTCCTCTCGAAATTTTGAGATAAGAATTTCGTCACTATTCTTTCGTGATTATTTATTTATTTGAAATATTTTATTAAAATAAAGTAAAAGAAATGGAAATTCGGAAAGACTAAAAAAGAGATACAGTATGATTAGGGGAGATCCAAGCTCCCCGCTATTTAAAAAAATAAATCTTAATTTAGAGCTGTTCCGTCAGTGAGAAAATTAGATAATTAAACAAAATTTTAACAAGGAAAATATAAATTTTCCCTAAACGTCTGATTTAATTTATTCAAATTAACTTAGCCTTATAAGTCAAAATAGTTGCCAGATTGTATCTTTTTGTCTTTAACTTTAATTAGGTACTTTCACACTGGGATGTCCCAACAGCCCTAAAAATTTTTAAATTTTGAATTTTTTTTAAATTATTTTATTTATTTAATAATCACAGCAACTTTTTTTCCTAATCGAGATTTCAATTCAAGATTTAATCGAAATTAATTTTCTCTCTTTTAAATTACCACCCAAAATTGGTGGGGGGGGGGGGCAAAAAATGAAAATATAAGCTCTTGTTCCAAACTCAACCAAATTTTATATACATAATCAGTGGGCACACAGTAATCTAAAAATGCAAAAACTAACCCCCCCCCCTACATGATTATAAATATTTTTTTTAAATATTAAATATAAGTGAGAGGTCAGGTTGTATGGTAAAGTCAAGTGGGTGGCCACATCGGAACACGTCAGCTTATTTTTTCCTAACCTAAATTCCAATTTAAGATTTAATCTTCTGGAAATTAAATTTCTCTCTTTTAAATTTAAGAATATACCTACATCAGGGTTAGGTATCAATATAAATACAAATTAATATTAACTGTCGTGAAACGAGGCAAGAAGAACTTGTTGTTGGTAGGACTAGGCTTCAAGCTGAGTGTGGGTAAGTTCAGAAGCCGTTTGTGCTTGGGGGGCTGGTGAGCTCTTAAGAGAGCCCCCGCAGAGACAGTGAAAAGCATCCCGCAGCGCCAATCCAACTTCACGACACCTGTCTTACCGACCACTTCCCCTCCATCTCCTCTCTTCTGAACGCTTAGCATCTCTTTCAACTGAATGTAAATTTGACTTACACAATTCATAGTATAATCAGGTATGAGCAGTAATTAGTTCAAAGTAATTAAAATATACGATATCGATGAAAATTGTTATATATTGATAGCTTGTAGCAATAAATCTATGCACGTATAAAATTAAGGTACCCGGCTGGACCGAGGGTTGCTCGATAGTTTTTTGAACTACGTTTTGTTGTGTTTTGAATTTGGTTGCACCTTAACAGGATGTCTACCTAGTCCATTTAGCCAGTGGGTATGTGTAGTATCTGAAAAGTCATACACGATACGTAAAAACGGCTGAAGGTAATGATTATGAGATCGCCATAAATACATCAGATGTCTTCTAACTTACGTTTTAGATGTGACATTTCGATATTTTGACCCCAAAAGGGGTGTGAGGTGCGTACGCCTGAAAATTATCGTTTAATCTGGGCTGCCGTACCTACGTCAAATTTTAAGATGAGCAAGGTTGTAGGGGATGGTATTTCTGACAACTTAAGAAGACGGATCCCCAAAACTAGTCCAAGGGGTCGGCAACCTTTTGAGACGGAAGAGCCAAAAGTTACAATTTACAAAATTTCCCAGTTTTTAAAGAGCCACTAACATTTTTGTTTCAATATTATGGTATTTGATTAATATTAGGTATATAAATTTGATTTTTGATTTAAAATAAATAGTTTTAAATATTAAATAATATTTATTCATTCGCATAAAACATATTAACGTATTTTAGCTAAGCTCTCCTAGAATAATAAAATTAGTAATCAAATAATATAACTATAATTATTGAAAAATAGATAATTACATAAATGTGAGCATTGGCCTTACAGGCCTTTTGAAAGTTTGGTTAAATCTGGCTGATCTATAGCAAGTGATAAAGCAGAAGCCAGTTGAATGTCTTCGACTTGTATAGTATGTGTTACATTTGAAGACATTTTAGCAGTTCTATCTTGTACTATTTTAGCATATAATGGCAAATCTTGGATTTTCTTCATGATTTTGTTTTGTTTTTGAAATCACGAAACAGTTCTTCAGCTACACGTATGAAACAATCTTTGATGTACTTACCATCTGTGAATGGTTTTCCTCTTTTCTCCTTATTTTTTTATGAGTTTTGAAAATAAAATAATATAATTATTAATATTTGCACATGGAACTGGAGAGCCGCATCTTGACATCGAAAGTGCCGCGAGCCGCAGGTTGCCGACCCCCTGAACTAGTCAAAAGTGCAAAGTCCCGACTCACAAAGATATGGGACAGACAAATCTCCAACAACACCAAGATAAGACTAGTCCAATCCCTAATTTTTTTTATCTTCCTGTATGGAGCGGAGATGTGGACTACGCTGCAAAGGGACCCGGGACCGTGTGCGCGCCTTCGAGATGTGGTGTTGGCGAAGGCTTCTTAGAATTCCTTCCTTGGACGGCCCGTCGTACGAATATTTCGATCCTAAGTGAGCTGGGAGTACATGTGCGTCTGGATGATATTGTCTCTCACCGAATCCTCCGATACTTCGGGCATATAATGCGTCGAGAGAATACGCTAGAGAAGACCATTATAGAAGGAAAAGTCTGGGGTAAAAGACCACGAGGGAGGTTTCCATCAAGATGGATCGACCAGGTGACCAAACTAACTGGTAGTCCTCTGCGCGACGTCGTCTCGGGGGCGCGTGACAGAAATAAGTGGCGCCTTACTGTGAACAGGGTCATATTACTACACGCCGACCACGACGCCTCATTTATGAGGCATACGACTTAGAAGAAGAAGAAATGTGTATAAATGTGTTTATCATGGATTAGTACTATTAGTGGGGGAAGGTTTTGTTTTAGGAATTTTTTTTAATCTGACGTGACCAAGGCCTGAACTTGGGCCTCCAGCTCCTACATCGTCATCACACGATGCAGAAGCGGTAGCTATAGCGCGTGAGGCTACCGGCTCCCCTTTTGAAATAGTTAAAAGCGATAGATTATTTTTGAATTCAGGTAAAAATTTCGAATTTAATATATTTATTTATTTATCCAACGAACTGATGTCCTTTTACCTTTTTATTATAAATTTGGAATCAAATACTAATCTAACTAATAAAAAAATATTCTATAACTATCTTTTTTTAAGTTTTTATAAAAGCCTATTTATATGAATATAGTTAATGGGAATTTAACAGTACGCATAATTATAATATACTTAAAATGATTTTCAAAATATAATACAATAGTATAACATACATAATTATATAGTGATCAACTATAATCAACCAAATAATAACAAAAATTAGTTTACATAGATCACAATGCACACATTACAACATAATATAATATTATATATTACAATTTAACATATAGGTTTTTAACTTCAAATTCGGACTTTTCCATATCAAATTCAGGATTTTAAAATCAAAATCAGACTTTTTCAAATCAAATTCAGAATTTCTATAAAACCATGGCTATTTTACAAATTAAATTATTGCTTTTTACCTGAAAAGGTTTCCTGAGAGTACAAAATGCTAATTTTGAAAGGTTTCAGTTAATGATCTGAAAATTGGTACTCAAATATATTAGAATGCACCTCTTTTTAGCTCCTTACCTGAAAACGTGTACTGGAAGTACGTAATGGCAATCCTGAAGGTTTTAGTTAATAATCTGATAATTGGTAAGCAAATATCTTTTACCAAATTTTAGCTTTTTACCTAAAAACCTATCTCGAGAGTTAAATTAAATTAAAACTGTTTATTAATAAATTCTGAATTTGATTTGAATAAGTCAGATTTTGATTTTTAAAATCCTGAATTTGATATGGAAAAGTCTGCATTTGATTTTTAAATCCTGAGTTTGATATGGAAAAGTCCGCATTTGATTTTTAAATCCTGAATTTGATATGGAAAAGTCCGAATTTGAAGTTAAAAACCTATATATAACAACCTTAATGTAATTCATATCTTGTTTTTGATGTAATTGATATTTTTAATCTCATTACTTAAAAAATTAAAATTGCTCACCTGAATATATACCTAATATTATGCTAAATCTTTATTTAACAATTAGGAAATTTAAAACAGTCTTAGAATTAGATAGTAAAACGTTACTAATTAGTAAAACCTGATCCAGTCGCAGCGTTCGCTAATGAATCTTTTTTTCTAATTGAATTAACTCCCACAATAAAGGCTCGTCTCATTCTTTCATCGCTTGATTTTGGCATCTGAGGTATTTATAGATTTCGAAAAAAGATAGTGAGCATGTCGGAAACGTTTCTGCTGTTAATCATTTCGCTCTGTTCTCAGTGACAGTTTTATTCGGCTCGTTAAAAATGTTAATTTAAGACGGACAGATTCGCGCAGGACATGGAAAGAAAATCCAGGGAGGCCTTTTAAGGGACGATAAGGATGACCTGGGGACCAGGGGGCTCTCTAAATCAACCCCCTCAAGGGGTGAGTGAAATCTGGAGACAGGACAAAACGCCCTCTTGGCGCCACCTGGAAAGTTATGGAATTTCATTCATGAATCTCTTTCTCTCTCTCCCTTTTTTCAAAATAGAAATATTATATAAAAAAAATCCTTGTACTTCAATTGTGCAGTACAAAACGGAAAATAAATTTCTATTCAGTACACACAATTTTTTAAGCACTTTTATTATATTGAAGGACACAATAAAAGAGTGTCTTCTGCTGGAAAAATAAATGTTTAATTTATTTATAACGAGACTATAGTTTAGAAGCCTTTGCCTTCTTCATCAGTCTATTACAATTGATTCAAAGGAAATAAGGCGTCATTGACACTCGTTTATTGTCTCCTTCTTCTTCTCCTTCAATTTATAAAAATTCTGGAAAAAGAAACTTTCAATTCACTTATAATATAATTGGATATCGATGAGGCAGTCCAAAAAAGAAGAAGATAATTTACACTATCTTTTTATTCATAAAACCGACGTTTCGGAGGCTATTCCCTCCTTCTTCAGGGTCTGTAATTAATTAAAATAAATAAATAAATAAATAATTTATAAAAAGTGTATATATATATATATGTATAAAGTATAATTAAAGCAAAATACACATTGTTGTACTATATATACTATATATAAGAGCCTAGATTAATTTGTAACAACGCTGAGAGAATTTTCTTTAAAAAAATTACCCTCTTGCCTAGAATCGAACCGACGAACTCTTGAACTAAGGGCATCAGCTCTAGCCATTACACCAATGCAACATTAATATTTATATATTGATTTCTGTTACTAAAACTATATATTTTTGATTTAGACTTTGTGTCGAGATAATATTGTATTCATTTGAACTCGAATGAAAATGAAAAAACACCAATAGATTTTAAATTAAGAAACATTAAATATATATTAATTAACGAGGCACATTTAAAATATAATTGTCAGCTCGGATTTTAAACTGATGGCTCCAATCGATTTTCATTAACCAGGCAAATTTGAAATATAATTGTAATTGGACTCGAACTTTGAAATGAAAGACTCCAATTCATTTTAAATTAAGAAACATTAAATATATTGATAATTATTCGTCTCCCCCCCCCCTCGCCACTAAAAAATTAAAGAGGCGAAACTTTTAAGAGACGATGTATTTTCGGTAGTTTACGGATATACATTTGGAGTGTGGTTTTTTAAGAGGAATAAAAAATTTTGACCGAGACGCTGCCCGCTAGGGCACCAGCCCGGAGGGCCGAGCTTCGAGGGCGTGCCGTACGGCACGCACGAAAAGCTCGAAAATAAATAATTATGCGCACAACTGCTTTGCGCTGGGTTTATCTGGGAGGGTATTTGGCTAATGATATATACTTACATCAAAAAATTTTTTTGCAAATCATTACTACATTATAATTCTGCTGAGAATGATATACAATATATTATTGTTACTGCCACTGAAAGAGGAGACAGAGGGGAATGTCGCATTGGATTTCCTTCACTGACTTTTCAAAGTGAGTAGAATATTATTGATTAAAAAATTGTATGTAATTATATATTAATTGTATATATATAAAAAAAATTGTGATGATCTTGTTTGTAATGATGGCCAAATCCCATTTTAATTAATTACAGACCCTGAAGAAGGAGGGAATAGCCTCCGAAACGTCGGTTTTATGAATAAAAAGATAGTGTAAATTATCTTCTTTTTTTGGACTGCCTCATCGATATCCACTTAATTCACTTATCAGTCCGTCTCCAAAAATTACTCCAACTTTTAATATAGTTTGATATTTTTACATGATCTCTATATACCTATCTCTTTGTTCTCCCACTATTGGATTATTTTATCTGTGCGTTTGTTTGGTGATGCCTTTTGAAATCTTTCTTCAATCTTAGAATAAACGTTTTCATGGATAAAAGCCTTAAAATTAGGTCAAATGCTAGAAGTATGATTTGAGTATTTTCTACGATTCTACCTCACCCACGATACAAATCCTCATTAGAAGAACACTGATATATTTCTTAATTAATTTAAACACTTAACTACTGTGTCACTGGTTGATTCGCCTGCTGGTGGTGACTTTGGGTTGCTCTCTGGGTTGGGAGGTGTTGGCCTTGTTATGATTATATATTGAAAGAGACTTGCTTATTTACATGTTAGCTATTTCTGTATTTGTTTTTATTTCTGCTCTACGAGGTATCCACCTCAGAGCATTATTTTATAATAAATAAATAAAATAAATAAATAAAAATAAAGTGTGAGAGCCGCCCTAAACTTAAAATTTGTGGACCTTCAACCATTTTGGTTGGTTGGGTTGACTTTCAGGTTTGGAGAAGTGGACATTAAAGCTCATCTCTCATTATTATCATTGGTATAGTCTCCCAGTCATTTTTACTTTACCATACAGGGTATGGTCAAGTATTTTAATCGTGCATGAAAAAAGTGGTTTTTTCCTTCATTTTTTTCGAAATATCTCAAAAACGGCTCAAACTATTTCGATTAAAAAAAATTGAGCGAAACCATGGCATTTCGCTCTAGAAAAAAGCTCTAATAAGTGAACATCGAAAAATTATAGAAAAAATTATATTTTTCGATTTAATAATTGTTTTGTCAAAATGTCTGTTAGTTAGTTAGTTAGTCTGTCTGGTTGTCTGGTTGTCTGTCCGTTAGTCGTGCATTACCAAATTTTTGTGGACGAGCTAGCTCAAAAACTAGTTTGAATATCGAAACCAAACTTCCCACGTAGTGTTGGTCCATTGAGATTAAGAGCTGATTAGATTTTGGTGCATATCGACCCAAAATTAAGGGGCGTGAAGGGAGCGTTAAAAAATTAAAAATCTAGGCCATTTGAGCAAACTCAACCAAATTTTTTATACATAATCAGTGGGACCCCAGGAGTCTAAAAATTCAAAAACTAACAGCCCAAGATGGGGGGGGGGGGGTTGTAGGGTCAAAAAATGAAAATCTAGGCTCTTGTACCAAACTCAACCAAATTTTATATACATAATCAGTGGGACACCAGAAGTATAAAAATGCAAAAACTACCCCCCCCCCTACATGATTATAAATAATTTTAGGGGCCAGGGTGTATAGTAAAGTCAAGTGGATGGCCACATCAGAACACGTTTATCGTTATAAGTTTTATATCTTTTTTAATGTTATATCTAACTATTTTATACATTAGATTATATTCGATTCTATCTCCTTTCAATTTTCTCACGATTTTTAATTTATTGCGTTCTTTTCTATTATTATATAATTTCAAACTTGTCTCCATCCTTGCAGAAATCTTAGTGAGTTTATTAGAAAGTACATATTTCAATAAAAAAGTTTTACTTTTGTCGCGTGTGGATTCCACGCACAAATATTTTTTTAGCTTTGTTTAGACATCTCGGAAAAGAGGAAAAAAATTTTCAAATCTGATTTTTGTATTTGTTTTTATGTCTGCCTGGATTTCGATACCCACGATAATTCAATTAATTATGGTGGTAGAAAATTCGTTATAGAGTCAAAATGTTTGTCTTTTCAAAACAATAACACATTCTACTGGCTCCACGACTTCTGTTAATGTATTCGCTAGACACATTGAAGTAGTTTTCGAAAAATGGAGAATTGTTTGATCTCTCCTTAGTAAGAGTTGCTGAAATCCATATTTTGCTGGCCTTTTCAATAGAATTTAACATGAAAATACAGGGGGATTAACTCAAATTTTATATTACTATTAGGAATATGCAAAATTTCAATTGGATAGGTAAATTCAGGTCGAAATCAGCTTACAAGATTTGATCCTATAACGAACTAAGAAATCAAGTTAGGTAAAAGCATGTAAAAACGAACAATTTTTGTTTCTAATTAAACCAACTTTTAAAAATATTTTATTACTACCTTAAAATAAATGTAATCTTTTGAAATAAAATTGTTTTTGAGATTACTTTATTAGTTTTTATTGATTAATTATTTTTAATTTATGAACATAATAACTTAATTATTTTGATCAAAAAGCTGAATGTAATTTAGATTAGAAAAAGTAAAATATAAAATTTCCATATATAATAAATGTGTCATAAATACCATATAAAAATAAAAATCATGTTATGTTTTTAAAAAAATAAAATAAAATAAAGTCTATACGGTGTCGCGCTCTACTGGACAATTGATTTACTTTCATTTCAAATGGAAGATAAAGTAATATAATAACTCAATAACTAATAATTAAATATTTAAGTAATTTTATTGGATAAATGAATACTTTAAAGTAATGATTAATGATTTTGTAATCCCATTTTAGTCAATTATTCATAAATGAAAGAAATAATAAAAAATTAATAACTACCTAAATAGATTTAAGGATAGGTAATAGATTAATATTAAATAATTACTATTATTTTTTGTTTTTTTATTTATTTTGGTGATTGTATGTTTTACTGGACCGGAATTTAGTTTTTCTATTCGTATAGCGTTACAAAATAATTGAAATAAAAAAAGCGTGAGCCGCCGGTGGACAGGTAGTCATAAATTGAATAGACTTGTCGGATTAATAAAATTCAAATTGATCTGATTAAAACATTCACTCGTGTTGCTTTTCAAACATCAACAACTCGATTTTATGACAACTTCATTCGAGATAGTATTATTAAGTAACATGAGAGCAGGAGAATAAATGTAAAAAATAAATTCAACCACATTAAATCTATTAGGTCAAATTTAAATACTAACCCTACCTATTCTAAAGGCACTATTTTGTTTCCTCAACAAATAAATAAATAAATAAATAAATATTATTTAAAATTGAAAATATTAAATTAGAGGGAAAATCAAAGACATTGTAAAAAACATAGAATGTTTAATAAAAGTTATTCAATTGTCTTGATTTCACTATATCAGGCACTGAAGAATTCAGAAATCAGTGACAAAACGTTTGGCAGATTTAATTTAAAAAAACTCTGCGTTTAATTTAAATATCTTATCCAACTCCCAATGATCACTATTACAATTTTGAAAAGACTAAGGTTTAATTAATAAAACCTAAAACCTAAAACCTACACCACTTTCCCTAAGTAAAATTCACTGTGAAACTATACACCCTTTACTTTATTAATTAATATCATGTTTCTAAAACCTACACCACTTTCCCTAAGTAAAAAAGACTTAGGTTTTCCAAAAATTTTGGTAATTTGGCAATTTTTAATGTTCTTCAGATCGTAAAGTAAATAAGACACAATCTTGAAATTTACAATTTACATATATGTATTTATTTTCCTCAAAATCAAAAATCGTTTGTAAATTTTAGTTCTAAGATGTTTCATAACCAAAGAGGAGGTTGTTCTCCACTTAATGAAAATTATTATATTTATTTAATACAGTAGAACCTCGTTTATCCGAACTAATTGAGATCAAAGGCAAACCGGATAATCGAAAATCCGGATAATCCGGATATATGGGTCATAAATACAAAACAAAGCTTCAAATAAGCGAATTTGAATATATTACGATAAAAAATATGTTTATATCAAAACTAGGAACTGTTCTATTATATTTTCTAAATTTTGTTTATTTATACATGTCAGGCACAGTGGCGTAACTATATCGTTGAGGCCCGTGGCAAATACATCGGATGGGGCCCTCCCTTAATGTAAAGAAGCTAAGCCAACGTTGTAAAATTTTAAAAGGATTAGCCTAACAAAGGAGTTGCTGATCTCTTTTCTTTTTAAATTTTCAAATTAATATCATATGTACTTTTTCGAGATTTTTAAATTAAATTGTGTGTTTTTTAATGATTATCTATATATATAAAATTAAGGTTTTGTCTGTACATTGGTCCAAATCACGCCAAATTTTGGTTGCACACTTTTCAAGCAAAGTTATGATATTCTCAACAAAATTCTTGTCTGTCTGTTTGTCTGTCTGTATGCTTCCGTGGTTTCCGCGAAAAGTTGATCACGATTCACGTAAAAATGACTCAAGGGATTATTTTGAAATTTCATATTGGCATCAGATGTCTTCTAACTTAGGTTTATAGCTATATAACGTTTTGATATTTTGACCCCAAAAGGGGGTTTGGGGGGATCACGAATGAAAATTATCAAATAACTCCTAAACTATTAACTCTATGGCAAATTTTATTATGTGCAAAGTTGTAGGGGATGTGATTTCTGACAACTTTTGTTTAAAAAAATTCCCCCAAAAAACTACCTAAAACGGGGGGATGGTCAAAATATGAAAATTCTTGCTCTTGGACCAACCTCAACCAAATTTTGTATACATAATCTGTGGGTCACTAGAAGGATAGAAATGCAAAAACTGGGTGCAGGGGTGGTGTGCTGGTGCGGAGGGGGGGAGAGGGCGGTGTGGAGTGGGGGATTAGGTTAGGGCCCAGGGGGGTAGTGGGGGTGGGGGGGTTGATGCCCGGGGGGTGCATGGTGCGGTGTGCTGGGTGGGAGTGGGGTATGAGGGTGGGGTTCGTGGGTTGGGGTCCAGGGGGCGTGCCCCTGGCTAGCAAGAGGGCCTGCTGAAGGCGGGCCTTGCAGCTACCTATTTATAATATTCAATTGTAAAATAGAAAATCTCCCAAGAAAATAATAAAATTTTTGGGTGGTGAAATTTAAGATCTTTCTAATGGGTTATTTTTCAGATTTGTTTGTTTTTCATTTAATTATTTTAACTGCTTGCATGTATTGAATGAGAAATATTAGATCATTTAAACACATTTCATCTAAATTAATCTCTATACAATGATAAAATTTTCAATCCGAGTAAAGTTAAAAAAAAATATAATTAAATTTTTAATGGCTAATATTTTTTAACACATTGTATGGCATTTTAAACATTTAAGAAAAAGACTTAAGTCCAGGTGTGGAAAGTTTCTTCCAGCGACTGTCTAAGGATTCTTTATGAAAGGTCTTTTTCAGCTATTATAACTCTCAAAGGTTCGATTTTATTTTACGAGATCTTTTTTTTCTATTTTTATCAATTTTTTTGCTTAGCTTGGAATAGAATAAAAATGTCCCAGAAAGAAATTAACGATCATAGAAAACCTCTATCTATCCTAGATAATGAAACTATTAAAAAAACGGTTAATTAAAGCATGCTTCAGAATATCAAAAACACAACCTATTTTAAACATACACTTATACAGTATACATATATCTACTTATCTTTTTGCTGTCATTCAAGTCGTAAAAAGTATAGGTATTTCCTTTCTAATGCAGAAAGAGGGAATCAATCTACAATATGCTCCTTTAATTATTTGAGGGTATGTTTTAGGTAAATTGCATCTTAAGGTAGTTGTTTCGAGACACTACTAGCAAAAAGTTAATGCTAGAGTATATAGAACAGACAATAAGGATTCATAGTTCATAATCCCAAAACTTTTTGCTGTTTATGTACCAATTCTAGCCAATCCAGTGCTCGTTTGACAAATCTGGCACCATTCTAAGAGATTGAATATTTTTATATTAAAATGACAGATAAAATACATTTCAAAATTCTATAAAAATCGTTTTGATTATTTTTTAAAAAATGTTAATCAACGGCCTAAGTTACACCTTTTGAAAATTATAATTTTGAAAAAATCTAGCGCATGCATCTTTCGCTGGTTAAATAAATGCGCTGTTGCCATATTGTTTTTAGTCAAAATTTTTTTTATACATTTTTTATTATTTATTCCTTATTATCTCAGAAACTGTGTTGTAACTATGAACCAAAATTGTCTTAAAATATGTATTGGTTATTGTTTAATGTTGGTTTAGTTTTTTATAAAAATGCTAAGAAGGGTTTCTTAATTATAATTAAATATGTATGTAAATTTTCCGATATCCCGTATAGTGTAATGTTAAAGAGCCTGAAAAACTCGATTTTTGAAATTTAATATCTCCGGAATTGTATTGTTCATAAATTTCGTTTTGCCACCAATCGATGCAGAAGTATTTAAATAATAATCTGTCTAAATTTTAAAAAAATACTAAGACAACGCAATTGGCGGAACAACTACCTTAAAGCTATATAAATAGTATAAAGGTGTACTTTTAAAATTTTTCTATAAAAATGAGAGCAAATAGTTTATTATTTTTACTGTTTCATATGTTATTAGTGCGGCTACAATGTTACTCTATCTCTCCATTTGGTAAGGCAATGTAGCACGTAGACCTAATTAAATAAAAATTTGAAATTTATTTGTACTTACAATCTATTCATTTTACCCGAAAAAAGATTATAATTAATGCTTATTTTGGGGAGGATCAACAATAATTTTTTTTATCAAGGGTTTGAAAAAACTCATTAAATATAATAAGGTTGAATTTTTACAATGTAATTACTATTAGAAGAGCCCTTAATTTCTCATTTAAAACATTAGTATTTGCCTATCCTTAAGGGGTTACCGCATACGTAACTGAAAAAGAGATCTTATCTTCCAGTATTAATTAATTCAACAACAATTTCAATTACCCCTGAGTGACCATCTTGAGTAGTAATTAACATTCTTGAAATTTCGAGGGTTGGTAGTCATAAATAAATATTTTTTTTTTTTTCATTAAATTGAAGGGTTGGTTTTGTCACAAATATAATAAAACAATAATTTTAATAACTATTAGAATTATTTAATTGATAACTATACAGTTTCGGTCACCACTGGCCGACCATCTTCAGTAGTTCTAAAAATTGAAATGAAACATTTATTTACATTTTAATTTTTAGAACTACTGAGGATGGTCGACCAGTGGTGACCGAAACTGTATAGTTATCAATTAAATAATTCTAATAGTTATTAAAATTATTGTTTTATTATATTTGTGACAAAACCAACCCTTCAATTTAATGAAAAATTTAAATCAAGTCACTTAAGTTCTGGAAGAAATTTAATAAATAAATAATATAAAAATATAATAAATTACCATTTTTTAATATTATTTATATAGTTTTTGGTCACCACTGGTTGATCATTTTCAGTACCAAATGTCGTTTTAGCTTATGGAGATCAATGTCAATTTAAACATCTCATTGTTCATTTGTTTATATAGGAGTAGTTTTTTACACTCAAGAGTGGCAAATATACTCTCGAGAGTAAAACTCATAAGTGTAAAGGCCTCTGAGAGTTCATATTTCTACTCTCGAGAATAAAAAACTCACACGTGTAAACGCACATTTACATGTAGGTCTTTCAACAAAATTAAATGAACTTAAATGTTGATTTTGGACACATATATAAAAATATAGAAATATATTCGAGCACTGTATATAATATACTATTAGAATAAAATTAAAATTTCTTTAAAAATAAAACTTAATTTTCATAAAAAAAAATCTGAAAATGAGAGGTAAGGGGGGACCCTTTGTATCATTTCAGGATTTTTGTAAAGGTTCACAAATTTAATTTTTAGGAGAGAAATAAAAATAAATATTAATATTCGAGCTCTGTATATAATATACTATTAAAAAAAAATTAAAATTTCTCTAAAAGTAAAACTTTATTTTCTTAAATAAATCTGAAAATGAGAGGTAAGGGGGGACCCTTTGTATCATTTCAGAATTTTTGGAAGGGTTCACAAATTTAATTTTTAGGAGTGATATAAAAATAAATATTATATTCGAACTCTGTATATTTTAATATAATATTAGAATAAATTAAAACTACCCAAAACAGAAAAACATGGCCAGGAGTCCGTCGTGGACTACGAAACAAAAATGTTTGGGAATCTCTGCACTACAGCTTTGCTTCTAAAGAAATTTCCCGGAGAGTAAATAGTTTAGGAGTTATAATCAAATATCATACGATAAAAAACAGACACATTCACAAATGTCCTTTACTAGTATGTGATTGAATTCATACATAGACATTTGAATAGATTTTACCGAGTAAGCAGTCCTCGAAATTTCAAAATTATTAGATCCAGACCTATATGTTTGTAAAAAAAAAAAAAAAATAGTAATAATTAAAATTTTTACTAAAACATCACTTTTCATTCAGTTTTATAGTCTTTTCCACCTCATTCATCTCCTCTAGACCAAAACGCTATTTTCTATTGAATATAATCAATCAGTGACGACCAACATATTTTAGAAGATCTATGTAAAATAATTAAAAATAATAAATTTTCAAAAATTCTTTTTTATATTCGGAATTTTAGGCTTTAAATTTTATTAAAAAATAGTCGCTGAATAGTCATGGTTGTCATCAAATAGATAAGCTAAACTGTTAGGAAAAAAACACCTGCGGGTTGATTTTTTTCTCCCCCAGGCCCTTTTGATATCAATCCCATCGGTTGTTAAAGAAGGAAATTTCAATGGATTTTGGAAAACCGATGAAAGATGAGTTTATTGTCTTTCCTACGAGGGTTGCTAGTTTTCAGACTTTTTTTTGAGATTGTGGAAGTTTACACACATGGGGGCCCTTGAGAGGATAAACTTTCTCAAACATGCTTTAATGTTTTTTTTCTACTTCAGAATAAATGTTCCTAAAATTTTCTCCACTTTCATTTGTAATTAGTACAGTACCTACTTACTTTAAAAAAATTAAAAAGAATGAAGGAAAAAAGGGGAAATTTTCCAACACGAGATCTACGAATTTTGATGATTTGGTAGTATTTATGGATCCGTTTAAACATAAAACTTGACAATATTATTGCAAATACAATGTCTGTCTATACCTCTGTTGGAGTGCTGTAAACTAAATGAAAAAATTTCCCGAAATTAAAATTAATTAATCCTATGATTATCTTTTAAAGAGGGTTGAATTTTTCATAGAGTCTAAAATAGAAAATATTTTTTATTATGTGATGTAAGGTACTCTGAAAAAGTCCCATTAAGTAGAATAGTAATAATAGTGATTTTTTTATTATTTAATTACCTACTTTATAAGGACGGTCAAGGAGACCCATTTTACACGATCTTTGTACCTAATATGATATCAAAACCACTGAAAAAATGAGCTGATATATCCATACCCATGACTTTAATCTATACACCCGGCCCTTCTCTTATATTTAATACCAGCTGATGACCCTCCCTCAGCTCATGGATGGTTAGTTTTTCCATTTTTAGTCTTCTAGTTCTGATTATGTAAACAAAATATGGTTGAGTTTGGTTCAAGAGCATAGATTTTCATTTTCTATAAGAGATGAGCCAGGTGTATGGAAAGAACATGATTGCCAATTCTCACAAGAGAGCAGTAGAACGGAACAAGAAGAAAAATACTTTTAAAATTGACAACACGTTAATTATTTAGTAGCTCTACCTAAAAATCAAAAATTCGTTTTTTTTAAATAAAATTTTAAATTTGCTTTAGTAGACAGCACGAGTAAAATTTTGATTTTGCCTCCTTGAAAATTATTCTCAGAAGAATTTCAAATAAAAGAAAATTGTTAGGTACGATAATAACATCTTAATTAACGCTTTTAAATCTTTTTTAAATAAAGTTCTGTGAAATTATTTATTTAATATTATCTAATAATATGAAAATAGCATTCCTCTGTCGTATGAGGCTCGGCGTGTTTGCCAGGCCCAATGCTGTTTGAATTTATCTAATATAATCGTATTATTAATTATTTTATTAATTTATTATATATTATATTACATTTTCCCATATTAAAAATATTAAATTTTAATATGTTAGAAGATATAATGTTGTAGATTGAATGAACTTGATCATCAAGAATGAAAAACAAATAATATGCTTCTCGTAAAGTCGACAAGTTTACATCGAGAGATGTTCTCGATATAACAGAGCAAATGAATTATAAATGAGAAAGAAAACGTTCTTATTTTATCGATTTCACGATCACAGTATATCTATAATATAAGAAAATAGGATTTTGATTAATAATTTTGTAGTTTAAAAGATATTGTATGAAAAGATTCAATTTCTTCTCTCAGGGAAAGAAATCAACTAAAAATGGCAAAAAGTTTTATTTTTTTTCTCATTAGATATTTATTTAAATCTATTGAAATTTCATATCTGTGTCTTATTGTCATTTATCGTTTATATCAAATAATTATTATTAAGAAATTTTCATTTAAAAGAGTAGTTTATTTGAAGTTTAATTTAAAAAAACGCTAATACTCGGTTGATACAATTTTTAAAAATATGAAATCAATTGGATATTATAAAACAATTAAGTATTAAATTGAAAGTTTTTGCCGAGAGTAGCAGAATTTTTATATATTGAAGGAGCATAATAAGAGTGTGTCTTCTGCTGGAATTATAATTCCAGCAGAAGACACACTCTTTTATTGTCTCCTTCAATTAATTATTAATCATAAAATCCAATTTTGAACGAAATCGATTGAGTACTTTTTGAGAAAATCGCAAAAAACCCCTAAAACCGTATATGAAAGGCCGTTTTAGAAACATTGTAAAATTCACCTCCATGTCACAAGTCAATGTTTAATTTCATATAACTTTTTTAACTTTTTGCAAAGGCATCTTGTGCTTTCAAAAACATCGTTTTTTTGACGGTTCAGATAGTTTTTGACCATTTTCTCAAAAACTAGTGAATCAATTTCGTTTAAAATTAAATTAAATTATTAATAATTAATTGTTTTATAATATGTAATTGAATTTATATTTTTAAAAATTATTTCATTGGAGCTATTAGCGTTTTTTAAATTAAACTTCAAATAAACTACTCTTTAAAATGAAAATTTCTTAATAATAATTATTTGATATAAAAGATAAATGACAATAAGACACAGATATGAAATAAAGCTTTTTGCCATTTTTAGTTGATTCGCTCCCGGAGAGAAGAAATTGAATCTTTTCATACAATTTCTTTTAAACTACAAAATTCTTAATCAAAATCCTATTTTCTTATATTAAAAAGTTACTATGAACCCCAAAATAGATTAAATCGATAAAATCAGATCGATTTCATTCTCATTTATAATTGTTTTAGTCTGTTATATCGAGAGAACCTCTCTCGATGCAAACTTGACATGAGAAACACATTATTTGTTTTTTATTCATTAAGTTCACTCAATCCAGAATATTGAAACATCTTTTAACATATTAAAATTTAATATTTAATAATAATAAATTAATAATAAGAAAATTTGATATCTTCATTATTTTAGTATTTTAGAAGACTTAAGGTACGGGACAATAGAATTTAAATAATCTTCTAAAAATTATTTCTTTAGCTTGTAAAATTAAAAATCAATTTTTTCGAAAATCAAAAAATCTCACTTGTTTTCACTTATTTCAATAGTTTGACAAATACCCTTGATGTCTGAAAAATGTCATGATTTGTTTGTTTGACTGCCAAATATTTAGAATATAATACAAAGTGAAAGAGACACATTTTTCCCGCCACCCAGTCAAAGTTATAACTTGAAGGTTCATCTTATTGGTTATAAAATTTTTAATTATAATTTTTTTGCAACGAAATTTTCTCTGGAGAGAGACGGACTGGTAATTTAATTGAATGTAATGGAAGGCAGCCCAGGGGTAGTGAGGAAAGAAAAAATTAACACATATAAAATAAGGTGTAATTTATTGGAATCCTTCCTCCTTTTCTTTCAAACCCACGTTTCGGAGGATTCTTCCCTCCTTCTTCAGGGTTTCAAGGGGTGAATGAAGGAAACAATTTTTTTCTTTTCACTCACTACCCTGGGCTACCTTCTATTACATTCAATTTTATTATAATTTTAAAAAATCCAAAGATTCAGTAATATATTTTTGAAAATAAATTCCAAAATACATAGCTTAAATAAATAAAATTTCATTTTTTATGTACCTACTACTTATATATATATATTTATCATCAAGTGACCAAGCGATTATGTAAATAGCTTTCTGTATATAATGAATCTATGAATGAAAAATAAAGGGAGAGTGAATAGAGACAAAAATTCTTTGGTCGGTCTTTTCTTTCAGTCGTTTCAACCAACACCTTGATTCTCTCTTTCTATCTATCTATATAATGCATTCAGAATAAGAGAGGGGGGGGGGACCCGGTTCTGTTGTGTCGCCATAAACATCCCCCCCTCGGTCCCTCTCAAATGTCTACAACAACATACCGATTTTAAATTTAATTTCTAAATATCGTTGTGTGTGACCATAAAGATACTAACACGGACACCCTGTTTAATTGTTTAAAACGTTTTAAGATTTTATATGTGGGGGATAATAAATTAAGTGATTTATATCAATTCAGAATTAAATGTATAGAATGAGTCGAGATAGAAAGAAGTTAAGGAAGGAACATGGAATCGGGGAAATACTCAGTTGTTGGGACCATCATTGATGACCATCATCGATAAAGTGATACTCTATATATTATATACTCTTTTTTTTATCAAAAGAGGTGATGTTTCAGCTAAAACCACCTTGATTGCACACCGGAATGCACAAATAAAAAATCTGCAATCTAGGAGGTTTCAACCGAAACTTCTCATCATCATAACATCAAATCTGCACTTGATGTAGTAATTTTCACTTAAGACTGCACTCTAGGGTGGAACGAAAATGTCGTTTTTTTTATTTTGTATTTGTATTAGTGCCTAAAATTTGCATTTTAGGTTCATAAAGAAACGAAAAAAATTTGGTTGTCATATTTCAATGTCTTAAGGTGTCACAAAGATCTTTAATATTGTTAAAAATTTGAAAATTTTAAAAAATTATTTTTTGAAAAACATTTTTAATGTTTTCTTCTGCATGTATTTGTACAAAATGTAGTTGTAAGATAGGAAAGGATATAAAAAAATTATTAATATTAGTCCAAGAGCTGGTGACACATTTTGACTACGGATTTGACCCAACTAGAAATAATGCGTAATAGTACCGTCTATGATAGTTGTACAGGGAATGGCCAGTCTGGCTGGTTGTAGCAGGTGGACCAGGTACTGCGCATGGTGAGTGCGGTAAAAAATACATTATGTGTTAAAAAATATTTTTGACCCAGAATGAAATTATAAAAATTATAATTTATAGTCAATTATAAACATAATATATTCACTCCAGACCATTTGAGTGGTGGAACGTGGAACCAGACCACCCCAAAGTGTATTACAACATGAAAAAAATAGCATCAAATATTTTTTTTCATGTTGTAAAAATACACTTTGGGGTGGTCTGGTTCCACGTTCCACCACTCAAATGGTCTGGAGTGAATATATTATGTTTATAATTGACTATAAATTATAATTTTTATAATTTCATTGTGGGTCAAAAATATTTTTTAACACATATGTATTTTTTACTGCACTCACACCATGCGCAGTACCTGGTCCACCTGCTACAGCCAGCCAGACTGGCCATTCCCTGTACAACTATCATAGACAGTACTATTACGCATTATTTCTAGTTGGGTCAAATCCGTAGTCAAAATGTGTCACCAGCTCTTGGACTATATTACAAAATAGCAACTTATTGGAAAATTATTCGAAATAATATTAAAAAATTGCACTTTTATCAAATTGTATCGTTCTTGCATGCTATAGTAATCACTATCTCAAAAATTCTTATGCCTTTTTTATATCAATTAACATTTATTTTGTGGTATTACAATAACAATTTATTGTTTTTACATACCAACAAACAAAAAATAAGAACCTAGTCAAATTTATTAATTTATAAAACATTATCGTTCTTGGGGCACCAAGACATTCTTCAATGAATTATATTTTGTTTTCGTCATTTCTACTACTAAAGGCAACATTTCCACACTCTTACAAATAAAAAAATAAAATTTTGATTTTTCCACACTACTGCATGCACACCACTAGATGTGAGATTCATAATCATCTTTGTCTTAACAAACTAGTTTTAATAATATGACTAATAATAAGTTTGAATCTACAGTAGTTTCCAATGGCTTATAATATGTACTCAAAGAAAACGCTAGATCACTGAATTATTTATTATTAATCCTATTTAAAATTCCAGCGCCTCTCAATCGATCGCAGACCCCAAAGATCGAAAAATAATTTTCTCTTCACCCGGGGCGCGACCACAACGAGGCCGTGTAAAGACAATTAATAACAAATTTAAATTTAGGGAACGAAGAAAAGTTTATTTTTATTACAGACAAAAGGATCAGCCGGGGCTCGAACCCGGGATCTTTGCATATGTACTGCAATGCTTTGTCATAAGAGTTTTAACTCCTATATCCACTAAGCTACTGATCCCTGAACCCAAACTAATACCTTTTGTCTATATGAATTGCTTTAATTAATGAATCAAGGCCTAGGCTGCGAAAAATGAACGAGGAGAGGATTAAAAAGAAATTCCATAATTGTATGTATATAACTGTAGCTAGATTCTGAAAATGAAAGAAAGCAGTAAGTACTTGAATTTACATCCTTTTTTTAGGAGAAACTGTAACTTTAAGGATATTAGTTCCTTAAATTGTTACTTTATCATACTAGATATGGGGAAATATTGTAATTGTGCATGAATAAAGTGATATTTTTGCATGGTTTATTAGAAATTGAATTGCCAATCGACTCGTGACCCTTTTCAAAAAGAAAATCTGACGTTTAATTTGAAAAATAAATTATAGAATAGAGGAATTGAATTCATTAAATTAGAGAAAACGAGAATGAGCAGATCTCTTTGACTCCCTAGGGAGAAAGGATCTCTCTCTCTCTCTCTCTCTTTCCTTCTTCAAGTCAACAAAGTTGTCTCTTTGAGAGAGAGAGAGAGAGAGTATGTCTGTCTGTCTGTCGTCTTTCTTCATTGCTAATCATAGATAAGCCTTTTGTCTAACGAATTATTCATTTCTACTCTGTCGTTCTATTTCTACCCCCTACCGTTTCACCAACTATAATCAAACTTCCTTAAATAATCAATTTACATTAATTAAAAGAATAACATCTGCAATTCTTCAGGGGAAGAGATTTATAGGCTTTGCTTTTGAAATACTAATACATTGGAACCTGGCTTATACAAAACCGAGTTAAATGTTAATTTGTTTTATACGCAAAAATAATTGAACTCAGATGATAAGACATCAGACTTTGACATCAAGGGGTTGTTGAGGAATGTTTTCCAGATTTTTGTAGGAAATAAAAGGAAAGATCTATAGTAGACTGGGGGGAAGACGCCATAGTTTTTAACTTTATTTTATATAAAATAGCACATTGGTTTTATTTTCAACCAACCATTTTACTAACAATATATATACTTTTGTAATTAGTAAAAAATAAGTTTCGCTTTGAAAAACTATTCTTTACCTAAAGAAAAAAATAATTTGTAAACGTTTCCATTTCGGCATCTTAGCCCAATCTTGGATCGATACCTTTGGGGTAAGATGCCGTATGGGGAATCAATGCACAGTGTTATTAAATCAATTCCAAAAAAAAATACAATAATGATTATATTACATGTACCTACATCCAAATAACATTACTTTTCGTTTTTTTTAATGTTCCTTTTTCCTTTTAAGTAATATTTCCGCTTTTATAAGCTTTTTGGAGGTCATTTTCCTTCCATTATCCTCGATTAGACTTTCTTATGTATATTTGCGGCATTTCTGGAAAGAAACCATCGTATTAGTTTCCAAAAATTAATTTTAAATGTATAGCAATACAAGCCAGCATCTTACACCAACGCGAAAACTACGGCATCTTACCCCCAAAAAATGTTCGTCCTCTTCCCCCAAAGCATTGGACAAGACGCAGGCCCCCTAGCTCCGAGCAGCAGTGACAGACGGGGGTCATTACGCGACTAATAGAAAGCCCTCACTTCAAACTCACTAAAACTAACCGAGTTATTTCTATTTTATCAAAACTACGGCTAATATGACTAAGTAAAGTATGTTTGGATATGATTTCGAGTATTTACCAGAGCAATCGGGATGACAAAATCATTTACAAACACCACTTAAAACTGTGATTAATCAACAAAAACTGTTTGTATACTCTCACTGGGCACGCGCCTTCATTCCAACTTACTGGCAAGATGTTTTCTCGCATGCGTGTGGGTGAACCACGTGAAAAGGCATCTTGTACAATACGGTGCCTCACCCCAAATCTACCCTAACTTATATTTTCCTCATATAATCAAGGATATATAATATAGGACTTTGAAGAGATGAAATAATTAATTTGGATTTCTTTCCTAGAATAGTCGAGTTGTTGATTTTCAAGAAGAAATCAATGAGGGTGTCCCCTACTTAAGAATTTTTTTTTTTACATCTGTACGAGTCACTTCATTTGAAGATACTCATGCGTAGAAAACAAATATAATATTTTTAAGAAAGACTGAAGATGAAGGTCCTATTTTCGAAACTATATTTTCTATCAAATAAAATTAAATACGTACCTACATATTGAAAAAATAATCATTGTATTATAATTTAAGTAAATATCTTTTAAGAAACAAAATATTCCAAAGTTTAATAAATTTATATATTTTGGATATTTAAAAATATAGGATTGTGTTTATTTACATCAAGCAGATGATATCCTCATTGATTTGCTCTTGAAAGAATTGGTTTAAAATAAATTGGAGATGCACAGAACTATCTTTACCGTACAACTTCTAGAGACCGAAACTCTCTCCTTGCCTACTCCTTTCCCGAGTTATACAATCTTCAGCCTTTGAAGACTCTCATACTGCACAGATACTTTTGAATACTCTAATTTCATTGATCAGTTTATTTTTTTAATACAGGGATTTGTCAAGACCTATAATGTTGCAGCTTCAAGGTGCGCTACTTTTCGCATTCGATTACATAAAAAATAAATAAGTCTAGCAGTTATTTCAAACCAGTCTTAGTACTTATTATCTTGATGACTCAAACGAAGCTACATTTAGCTCTTTTAAGTCTTTATGTGCAATATACATATATTTCTTTAACAAGAGAGTAGGTTCTCTAGTAAAATATCAATGCGTATGGGTGTAAGAAAAAATAGTTCAATATAGAATAACCCTCAAATGAAGGATTTTGTGACCTGTTTTAAGAGTGGTAGATAAGTTTCATCACAATGGACGTTTTTCGTGAATTTGTGAAAAAAGCCAAAGTTGAAAAAACACCTGTTTGTTCCCTTTATCGTTACAACGCATGAAAATCTCAATAAAATAGTTCAAAAAAGATATTTTCTGCATTTTTGAACTGGAAGTCCTGAAGTTAAAGAGCTAAAAATCGAATCAATTATCACTATGGGAAATAAAAACATTTTGTCTTAAGAACGAACTTTCATAGATTTCCGTCCTTTAGTGATCTTGTGTTTCGGATTGCAGACCCAGACATTCAATCAAGCAGAAGGTCATTATTGGAAATGATTTTCCTCCACGTTTAAGACACTTTAATACAAAATCAAAATCCGAGTGCATTGCCTTCTGGGCGTAGCATGGAAAACATCGAAATAACAGAGAAAACGAGATTTAGATGAAGTTTTTATTTATTATATTTAGTTAATTATTTTTTATTGAATCTAAATGAAAACCGGATAAACGCCACAAGCTTTTTATTTACGATTTCTGATTATTTAAAATCGAGTCTATATTTAATTGTTACTGCAATTTTGTTCAATAAATTCAAAAAAATAAAATAAATAAACGCTCGAGTTTTTTATCCCTTGTTGCAGATTTAATTTATTAATTTGTTCTGTTCTTTTGTTCTGGCGTATTCACAAATTGGATCGCGAATCTCTTCTGGAATTCTTTTCTAGACTGCTGGTGATGGTGATGGCGTTGGTAGTAGTGGTAGTGGTGGGGAAAGAGAAGGAGTCGGATTATAATGCCATGAATATTTTACAAACAGGTTGCCACAGAATTTTTTTTGATTTTGGTTTTATATTGTCATCATAATCAGAAAATTTTATATTAAGCATTTTATCAAAACTTTATCAGAAGAATCTTTTTTTTAACAATAAAATTTATTGAATTATTCCCTCTACTCTTTTTTTACATTCCTGTTTTGCCACATCCTATTTTGCCACACTGTGTCAATTTATTTATTCTAAACGTTACAAGAAACCTAATACTAAAATTTGGTGCAATTTGGATGAATAGTGTGAAAAGTTCCTTAAGGATAATTTATGAAAAAGTCACTTAATATACTCAAAACGTTGTAAGAAACATAATTCTAAAATTTGGTGGAATTTGGATGAAGAGTGTGAAAAGGTCCTTATGGATAATTAATGAAAAAGTCACTTTTTTATTCCAATCATTGCAAGAAACCTAATTCTAAAATGTGGTGCAATTTGGATGAAGAGTGTGAAAAGGTCCTTAAGGATAATTAATGAAAAAGTAACTTAATTTGAATCGACACGTCGTTAAATAATTTAAGGGGTTGATTATATTTAATAAGGGTGGGAAATAGCTCACTACCTCGTAAAGAACAATTTTCATAGAAGTTTCCAGTAGGAAAGTCCGGGCACAAATGGCTCAGTTGCTTTCTCTCCTTATATTGCAACTAAAGAGGGAAGGTATTGATGGGGGCATTTTTTAAATTTTCAAAAAATACCTTCAAAATGCAAATCTAGATATGAAATCCTATTTCTTATCTAACTATCTACTTATTTTGGATGTGCCCTTTGGTCGAGAGGTTTGAGGGGGAGTCAGAACTCCCCACGCTCCTTGATTTAATATCTAAAAAATATATTAAAAAAAGATTTTAAATGTTTATAATTAATCTTAATATAATATAATTAATTATCTGACTGTACTTAAGCAGATTAGTTTGTGAGGAACACGACTTTCGATTACCTATTTATTATAAAAAAAATTTAATTTAAAATCTTCTATAAGAGAACTTGCTGATTTATTAATAATATATTATATATATTATATTATATTATAATTTTTTCCCCCTCCCTGGCCTTGCTCATAACAAAGCATTTGGCCAACTCTATAGTATTAAAATAACGTGGAATTATATTATATTATATTATCGAATTAAAAAAAAGGTTGTGAACCGCCGGTGGGGGGTGGGGGTGGGGGTCAAGACTATTTTCAAACAATTTCTAATCAAATACTCTCATAATTAAAAGGAGATATTATTAATTGATAATGAGCCCAAAATTAAGAATGGGATCGGATTTTTTTCGTAAATAAGTATAAATTATTTTAATTCAATATTAAATACTAAAGAGTGGTCAGGTGTGTGGTAATGTCATGTGGATGGCTACATCAGTTTATTTTATGTGAAACCCACCTCATAATTTTACTTAATTCTTTATTATTAATTTATAGCTTGCTTATAGCAATAGCATTAGGAGAAATTTAAGATTTTCTTATAGAACAGGCTGATTCACTGTGAAAGATGGTCGATTTCCATTTCAAGGACTGTCGAGTTTAAGTCACAAGATTTAATTTCTGACTCCTAGCCTCATTCACACAAAGCAGTATTCGTTTGGGGCGAAGGTCCCAAAATATATTTTTTAAAAATCTAATTTTAAATTTGAACAATAACAATAATAAGAAAATGATACCTTAATCGATGAAATTTGCAAAAAAAGCAAAGATTAAAATAAAATTTCAAAAAATGAAGGGTACTTTATTGGACATCATCCCCTGGTTGAAAAGTCAGTAACCGTCACTGATTGGTACTTATATAAAAAAATAAATTTCGATTTTCTTCAATCTCTATCCCTGAGAAGTTTTTTTTTAATATTATCATATATAAATGTTTTATTTTAAAAATGCAACCCTTTTCTGGTTTGATTTGATTAATTTCTCGATGACAGACCAGATTACGTTATGTGGGTGTACTAAAGGAAAATGTAATGGATTTCCTGTCAAAATCTTTTTATATTTTAAAGCGACTCTCAGTGTATATTTTATTTTAATCCATTTTAATTTAGACTTGATAAATGGAAATAATTTTAGAATTTTTGTCAAACGAAAATAAAAATAAAATAAAATAAAATTTAAATGTCGGATGGAAATGATTTGATAAAAAGAATCGTTCCTAATTATGTGATATTTTATTTCTATTTTAGAATGGTTTTTATTACTTGAAATACCTCGTCCCCTGAGTGAAATCAAAAATATTTTAAATATTAATGAATGACACACTTTTTGATTTCGTAAATCTTATCAATAAATTATAATTTTTGTTTAATTTTATTGATGAGAGGAGTTTCTCCAAGAAGGTACAACCCCTTTAGAACAGAATTGACTCCATCCCTCATTGTTAAAGGAAGAATGAGAAGTGGAATAAATTTTTGGGCTTGGGTCGTAGTCGAGGGTAGCTTTGGATGCAGGTCTTGAACAACTGATGGTTGTACGTAAGGTTAGAGGCATTATAGTTTAGTTTAGTAGGTTAGTTCGATTTTTATCACTACTTTAAAACAGATTTATTTGTCACTTTTTTTAAAGAATGTTTTTATTTTTTATTTTTTTTAATATTACCCCAGTAATTCTCAAAATTTGTAATCATTTAAAAATTTGAAGACACATCAAGGATCTATAAAAATTCTTCTTTAAATAAGCTTACTACTTTAGATAGATGTATCATAATCACATGAATATGTACCTACCTATCTACTAGTTACGTGCCGTGAATTTTCATTATGGGGAAGCAATTCAAATCATAATAATATCAAAATAACTTGATACGCATGAACAAAGCAGTATTAATTCTATTTGTAAATTACGGATTGATTTTTTTAATTGAGATCTTTAGATCGATACTTCACCCTCTGGTGAAAAATATTTTTTTATATTTGATCCCATATATTATAAAATTTGATTGTCCCTATAATAACAATATGATTAAATTGCAATAAGATACTCGATTTAAGGGGAAATGAGTATATATAACTTGTAAATTTTAAGTTTGTATCTTATTTATTTTTCGGAGAGACTGACAAACAGATGGATAGACAATCAGAAAGACATACATTGTATCTATGCTCAGATGGTCCTGTTCCTTTTAATGGAACCCTAAAAAGTAATAAACAAAAAATCAGACCGACTTCAGCGCAGGTTTATTATTGGTAACTGGGAATTGCAGATAGGCCAAATGGTGGTGAAGGCTTGAACTAGTTCAAATGGGTCTTCTGACAGCTGAATGATCAGTGTTTAAATGACATATAAACACAAAACAAAACATATTTATTAACTAAATCCAATTTTAATATTCTTTGATTATGCATATGACATTTGTGACAGCGACCCGATTGCGTTAATTTCAATTTCTACCACATGGCGGTAACACCGTACATACCATTTACTAAAACTAACGACTTAAATATAGCCGAGAAGAGAAAAATTACTTTAGATATATATTTTTTTTCCATAACTACATACATAAAGTATTCCTACTAAAAGGCACTTATAATTATTATCGATCTTACATAACTAACATAATTGGCACGGATGAGACTCATATAATTTATTCTCATTTTTTATGCTATATAATTATCTTATTTGTCTTTCAAGAATGATACTAATCATTTCACGGCATTTTCCTTCAATAATTATTAGATATGAATTCCTTTAAGTCTATTTTAATTTAACGAATGATCTTAAAGATTAATTAATATTAATATATAGCCACTGTCCTTGACTATTAAAACTTCGTGAACGTATATATTAGATAATGAATAACATATATCGCAGTTTATTATTATTTGATTTATGGAGCTTTTCATCTGCCGAGCCTTTAATTAAATGAGTTTTCTTTAAATAAGATTCTAGTTTTATCATTTTTAAAAATTGTATTATATTGTCAAAATTATCATCGAGAGAAATGTTTAAAATTTCCTTTATATTGAGTTTTAGTTTGTTTTAGGTTCTTACAATTTCATAGAAGGGGCATTCGACAAGAACATGAGCAACTATAATTGCTTCGTATCATATTTGCATTTAGTCCTATATATACAATACATATATACGGTCGAACCCTATACTATATTATAATATATCGAACTTGAAAATTTCGATATACAGAAATATATATTTCCTATGTTTCATCATTTTCATACTAAAAACAATTATCTATTATTTTTTAGGGGTTGAAGAGAAGACTTTGAAAAAATAAAACTATCAATGAAATTTATTTTTTTAAAAAATGTACAAATATTTAAGTGTAATTTTTAAAAAGTTTTTTTGTTTTGCCGAGAGTAGCAGAGTTGTTGATTCACAAAGAGAAACAAATGAGAGGTTGTCCTCTGCTTGATGAAAATAAACACATACACATATATATCAAGATGATATATCTGTATATATATTATTTATTTGTTTGAGACTATAATTGTAAGACTTGATCTTCATCATCAGTCTTTTCTTCAATTATAAATGTTTTTTTCATGGAGTCAATATCATATGGATATTGAAAAGTGACGAAGGAACACCCAGTTTTCAGTATCCATATGATATTGACTCCATGAAAAACATTTAGTAATTGAAGAAAGACTGATGATGAAGACCAAGTCTTCGAAACTATAGTCTCAAACAAATAAATAATATATATACAGATATATCATCTTGATATATATGTGTATATGTTTATTTGCATCATGCTAAGAGGACAACCTCTTTGTTTCTCTTTGTAATTTTTAAAGTTTGTATACAATAGGTAGGTATAATAAAAATGTATGTTCGAATACAAAAATGAAATGAAATGTTTATTTATTTTTGGACAAACTGGTCCCTAATGTCTTTTTTAACATTATCTATTGACGAATTTGTTTCAAAAATAATGTTTACTTTTATTCATAAAGGTAAAACTCTTTCAGGAATCTTAAGAATAAATTTAAATTCATGTCAGATAATATTTTTGTTTGATATATAGAATTTTTTTTTATCTTTATTCACAAACAGTTTTCTAATGAAAATTCAAGGTTCCTCAATAAAGCTCGACATACAGAGGTGTTCAATATGTGGAAATTCGATTTATGGGAATTTGACGGTGCATATGTATATTTATAGAAAAACTCACACTCAATAGATTTTTCAGATATGAATACAATTTCCAGTTACTGTTCGTAATAATGTCAACAATTTTTTTGAGCAACTGTTAGTCAAACTCGCATATACGTACTGCTGAGGATTTCATACATTACCCTTCCAAAATACTTGAGATAGGGCAGTATCATAATAAAAAAGAGGTATTCAGGGTTTTTTTATCATCACAGTTTCAATCCGTAACGTTTTGCCTTTATTAAAGCTTTTGAGCTTTATACTCAAAAGTTCATTATAGAGTGGATTGAAGGAGTTTGGAATTTTTATTGTAACCGGTGCTAAATAATAAATTATTGTCTAAAAATAAAAGGACGAAACGTTACATAAAAAGTAAATAATAATTTTATTTAATTGTCCTACCTATTACTCAATAATTCACATCATAATGAATGTACCCATCATAGTCTAATATAATTTCCAAATTGGTTGATTAAGGGTGAGGCTGAGGGAAAGAGTTTCCCTGGAGGTGATGGGCAAGCCTATTTGCGGGCAGAGCAAAAGGGCGGCAAGAGAGGCATTAGCCCACGAGTTCTTCTTCTTCTCAGGCAATAAATGTTCAATAAATTCCATCTTTATTTGTTTCCTAGGGACGCAGACGAGTTTTCTATTTAAAAAGCAATTTGCGGGGGTGTGTGGGCATCTTAAGCCCCTCAACGCTCAACCCACCGCTTATAGCTGTGTATTTCACAAAACACATCACTCTACACACACACCCGCCCTTCCTTTCGAATACTAATTATTCTTGGTCCTAGAATAATTTCAAAACTTAATTTCTTTTACAAATAGTTAAGTCCGGGAGAGAAAAAACACTTTTTATATTTTATAAGATATAATTTTTTCTGAACCTGTTAAACCATCCCCCAAATATTTTAGATTAAAAATAAACTGATCTGGCCATCAATATAAATCTACTGTATCAACACCTGTCTCCAGTGGAGGTCTTACTACTTAAGAGGCCTCAAAGGCAATTTAATTTTGAGGTTCCCGTTTAAATATTTTTAATTGAAAAGTTTTTGTTTTGCCGAGAGTAGCAGAGTTATTGATTCACAAAGAGAAACAAAGAGGTTGTCCTCTGCTTGATGCAAATATTATTGGTTCCTAGCCGACCAGCAGTGACGAAGGAACACCAAGTTTTCAATATCCATATGATATTGACTTCATGAAAAACATTTATAATTGAAGAAAGACTGATGATGAAGACCAAGTCTTCGAAACTATAGTCTCAAACAAATAAATAATATATATACAGATATATCATCTCAATGTTGTCTAATTTCTAGGCGCGAAAAAATAGAGATTCACTTCGATTCGAATACTCTGAAAATGTGTGACAGCCTATCCATGTTGGGCGTCTCTGTCGCATCTGACCTGTCTTGGAATGAACACATCTCCTCTGTGGCGAAATCTGCAGCAAGGAAGATTGGCTTCTTATTCAGGTCTCAAGCGATTTTACAAACCCCACAACTTCTCACCATCTACAAGGCCCAAATCCGCCCCTGTCTCGAATACGGCTCTCATCTGTGGAGAGGAGCCTCAAAATATTCTCTTGCTACCCTTGATGCAATTCAGAAACGAGCCGTCAGGCTAATTGACGATTCTACCCTCACCGACTCCCTCGACTCGCTGGCTCATCGAAGAGATGTCTCCGCCCTTTCCCTTTTCTATAGATACTATCACGGCAGGTGCTCTGATGAGATAAAATCAATAATTCCCCCAAAGCATGCTTTGCACGCAGCACACGTTTTGCCGACTCCCAACACTCTTTCGCGGTCAAATTAGAAAAGTGCCGGACCACTTCATTCGCGAATTCATATATCCCCATGACTTCAAGGAACTGGAACTCTCTCCCAGCCTCTATCTTTCCCAGCACCTATGATCTTCAAACCTTCAAAACCAGGGTGCATAGACACCTACGTCTACACCCTCTCACCCAACCAACTTTCCCTTCTCTTCGGTAATGCAAGGGTCTTTCGAGATCCATAGGGGCCACATCCCCACTGGTGCACCCCTTCTTGCATTCGATTGCATTAAAAAAAAAAAAAAAAAAAAGATATATATGTGTGTATGTTTATTTGCATCAAGCAGAGGACAACCTCTTTGTTTCTCTTTGTAAATATTTTTAATACCCCTACCCTCTACACTTCATATGTCAATATAATTTTGTCTAAATTATTAATATTATGAAAAAAAAAATTATTATATTTTCCAAGATTCAACGCCCTTACGATCTTAAATTAGATAATAACTGAACAAACGCATTCGCCAATTCGTTTGTCCCCATGACTAGAGAATGGAACTCTTTTCCCCTCATAACCCCTCATAACCTTCAGTCTTTCAGGACCCGGCCCAACAGATACCTTCGACTCCGACCCAATCCCTAAATGTCTTCTTATTTTCACGATGCAAGGGTCCACCACGGACTACTGAGGTTCTATCTTTTTGGAGCAACTTCTTCTTCTATCAATCAATACCATTATATATAAAAAAACAAAAAATGTTTTCTTTGATTGGGAGTTTTATTTGACAGAGGTTTCCCTACTAGCTGAATACCTCTCCTTTATAAACTTCTATTTAATTTTATTCTGAGAGTTGAATTTTGAGGCCCCCTTAATTTATTAGACTCCAGGCGCGCAACCTGCAAACCTCTCTTCTTCTAAGTTACTACCAACTTCACACAGTAGTCATTTCCATAAAGTCATATAAATTACACTGCTTAACAAAAATTTGTATCAGTAAACCTAACAATTGATTCCAGTAGAGTTTTATACGCTGATTAGCAAGCAATTTCCCGATTTTTTACAACAGGTTAGAGTTTTGAAATATCGGTCAAAACGAAGAAAAATGGCATTTTTACCAATTTTTCGAGTTCCCATTAGATATTAAACAACAATATTTGAAATCAAAATATTTTGTTGACGTAATAGAAAACAGCTTCTGTTTTTGATTTTCAAATTACCACTTGTTTTTGGCTTAATTGGAACTCGGGTTATCTAAAATACTACTAAAATACTAAAACTACGTGATTATAAAGGATAATAAACATAGATAAAAACATATGGTCTTAGTTCTTTACTTATAACTCGAGTTCTAATTGAGCTTCAGACAAGTGTTAATTTGGAAATCAAAGAGGAAATTGTTTTCTATTACGCCAAAAAATATTTCAATTTTAAATATTGCTCTTTAATATCTAATGGGACTCGAAAATAGGTCAAAATGGCCTTTTTCGTAATTTTGACCAAAAATATCTCTAAACTCTGACGTGTTGTAAAAAATCTCATGATAATCAGCGTAAAAAACTCTACTGGATTCCAAATGTTAGGTTTACGGATACAAATTTTTGTTTAATTTTTGTCGAGGAGTGTTATCTGAACATTTATTTCTAGCTAAAACCATTTCCTGGTGAAAATCTTTCTAGTTATCATATACTGAGTTTTAAAAAATCCATCAGTTTTTCCTTTATTCTTCTATTATAATATGATGTTCTTTTTTTCTAAGCGCTCTTATTAATTGCTAGAAAGGCGGTGGAGGGATTGGGGGTGGTGATGGAGAAGGTGGCTGGTGGATTGCATTTGCTTTGAAAGTTTCTCCTGGGTGATCATTTGTTCTCGAAGGAAATGATGAATTTTTACATGGGAAAACACTCTCCCTCTTCCTCCAAGCCAACTTTGCAGACTTATAAACGCTCTCGCTTCTCTTTAGTCAAGATTTTATCTGAAACCTGCTCTCCTCGCCACCCCCGCCGCTTTTCAAACACTTTCGCATTCATGGCATTTAATTAATTAAAGGTGATTAATTTAAATTCAGAATAAGGGCGTTCAAGGGCTCTATATATGATGTTGCCTACAAATTCCATTAAGAGAGGCAGAATTTCTGCTGTTGGCTGCCGTTGCTGGCCATTTCTACTTCCCCCTCTCTCTCATTCCAAAACCACCCCTTAACTCTTTCTTTCTATCTCCCTTTTGGCTTTCACTTTATCTTCAATCGCCCTCCACAACTTAGCAACTCTATTGTCTATTACCTATAATATGTATTTCCATATGTTGAAAAAACTTGATTGATTGAATTTATTATTACATATGGTAAATACAATTCTTATATATAAACCCCTCCCCCCCCCCACAAAAAAAAACATCTGAAAAGGTTTATTTGAAATCGAAACGTTCTGAGAGAAATCCTCTCTTTATCAAGTGAGATTTTTAAAAAAGAGTTGCTTTAAAAAATGAATAAAGCAACTACTTATAAAAAATAAATATTTTGAAAATAGGCACTGATCATACAGATTGTCTTCGAGGTGAATAATTACCCTGAATAAAAAATAAAAAAATATAAATATAACTAAATATTAAAATAAGTTAGTTTTAATGTAAAAATGACAAATCCCTAAAAACTCATTTATCCCTTAGAAAAATCGAAACTCCATTATTACGACACATCACTTATCTCATTAAATTATTTTGTTAGTTTCAAAATTTGTCAATTCTACTAAAAAGTTAGTTGATCTCTATAATCTGATTGAAACCTTGTGGTGGCTAATCAGCTGGCCGGCTGACCCCCCCCCCCCCCCCTAGGAAAACTCCCTAAATACACCACTGATACTTTTAGCGGCCTAATGAATTTTCCCTAAAGTATATTATTTATTTAAAGCAGAGAATGAGTATCTCTTTTTGAAAAAAAGATGGAATTTTTTCAAAAATACAACTCGCGATGACAACCGAATTATTTATGAAAAGAATTTAATTTATCTGGTCTTAATTTCTTTGATATTAGTTGAAATATCTTTATATACTGCATTATCAGAGAGTTCGTCCCCCACGCAGTTGAACCTAAGGGTACTAACATTCACCGTTTGAGTTGAACGGTAGCGAAAGTTTTGCTACAATTTAATATATTGAATGTCAGAGGTGTTTTGTTCTGAGGTTTGAACTAACATGCCCGGAAAGTTTGTTAGTACCTGGGTTCAACTCCTGGGGGGACGAACCCTCTAATAATGCAGTATATAAAAATATTTCAACTAATATCAAAGAAATTAAGACCAGATAAATTAAATTATTTTCATATATTGTTTATGTTTAAACAAGTTTTGCCCATTGTCCTCATTTTTGAATTCTACTGAGACCTATGACTATGTATAGATTATTATTATTGAAAATCTCGAGTTTTTTTGTAAACGCACCCTCTCTAACGCGGAGAGATCTAGACTTTATAATAAACTACTGTAATAGACGTTTTGTAGACATAAGGATAATCTAAATGCAATTTAAAATCTTAATCATCATTATATAGGAAAAAGAAGGGATGAATTTAGGAAGGTTGTTAATAGCAAAAAATCTAATATACATAAAATGATAACGTTGCTCTGGCTAAGAAATATAAAATCGAATTGTGTTATCTTCCAGTCGACATCTCCTCACTACTTATATTTGAAAATTAAGCAAGATATTGGATTTTTTTCCCCAACAGAAAGACATAAAAAAAAGAGACGGATCTATAAAATATCCTTCGACTTGCTCGGTCGCCACTCTTGTTTGAATATATTACATCGACTTTCTTCATAGGCGCGATAGAATAAAAAAGCATCCCTCGCCCTTATAAAGTACAATTAAGGGCCGATTTGATTATCAATGAAATTTATAGGCGACATCTAATCTAAAGTTGACTCCGAGCTGTGAATATTGAAACAAAAAAAATTCAGGTCTTTTAATTAAGGGCGGGTTCACCTTCACGCTCCCCCCTACTACACTAGCCCTAGAAAGTTAACTTATAAACTAAAAAAAAAGGTGTAACATCTCTCTAAATGACACTCACTTACTCCGAAAATCAACATAAAATTAAATTAATAAAATAGTATTTTATTTTTTAGTTGTTCATTTTAAGAAAGTCATATTATTTTTATTTTATTTATTTATTTTATTTATTTATTCATTCATAATTCTTACAATTTAACTTTACACAATGCTCTGAGGCAGTTTGCCTCATATGAGCAGTAAAAAAGAATAATTAACATAAAACAAAGAAGAGAAAAATAAAAACAAGTGTGTGCGAAAAAGAAAGCTCCAGCGAAAGGAAGGTGAGAGAGCCAGCAGGGGGAAAAGATACACCATAAAAGAGAGACGCCAAAAAAGAGACGCTCACTCCCGAAACCCGCCCCCGCGAATACATGCCAAGAGACCACGATTGAATATAAGTGATGATGAAGATGAACGGGTGAATGAAGGTAATGAATTTCACAGTCGGGCAGCAGTGACAGTGAATGACCTATTCACCACCTCGGACCGGTGACTCGGAATATGAATACGATTTGAATCAGCCCGAAAAGCGCGATTATGTATGGATGATTTAAAAGTGAACATTTTATAGATGTATTCTTTATTATAAATTTAAATTAAATATTATAAAAATTAAGATAAATTTTTAATATTGGAAGATAATTGAAAATCATCTTTATTTGTTATATCAATTCTAACAAGTGTTTAAGAATTTATTAATTTTATGGAAAAAAATGTAATTTTTCAAAAATTTCAGCATCTCATATAGGCATAAATTATCTCGCTATTAATTTGATAAATCATTTAAGGAAAAGGCCTATTCTAAGATCAAAGTAGATATATTTATTGTACTTACCATATATGTCAGAAGAGTTCGCCCCGCCAGGAGTCGATCCGAGTGCCAAACATTCTAAACTGAAAAAAATTTTTAGTCATGATCTGAATTTTCTTATCAAGTTTTCTAGATTTGGACTACCATTTTTACATTAAATTTAATTATTTTGTAATTTTAAAACAAAGTAAATTTTCATCCATTGTGTTCTGTGATATTTTTAACTAAATGTTATTGCTTTTTTAGAGCTAGTTGTATTTGTATTTGGAGTAAACGAGAGAGAGAGAGAGAGAGAGAGAGATATTGCTTTTCAATTTATGAATACAAGTTGGAAAAATTTTATTATCATCTGATGGTTTTTTTTATTGTTTAATTGATACTTCTGGGTGAGGGGTGAACCGCGACCTAAAATCGTGTACACCTACTTCCACTTCCAATTTCATTTTCAAGTAGAAGACAATAGATGACAATAGATTATCTAATGAATTCCAAAGTAATTCCAAATAATTCCAAAGACGGTGTACACCTAATTTCAATCGTGGTTCACCCCTCACTTCTGAGTGAACTACTTTTATATATAGGTACATATATCAGAATTTATATCATATTAATTAAACATACAAATTTGAAACATTATTTACGAATTATTACGTCAAGGAAACTAAATAAAGTCTAATAAAATCACGGATTTAGTAGAATTTTTTTTTTCAATTCTCTAGGACCGTCTGATCCCAAATATACTAAAATTTCTATAATTTGGATATTTCAAATTTTTTGTCAAAATCAGAAATTTCTATAATATATAACTATAATATATAATAATAATATAATATAATATAATATAATATAATTTCTATAATATATATTTCTATAATATAAACCTTGTTGCCGTTTTTTCGTTTTTCGATAATAAATTTTTTTTCGGAAATTTTTTAAAATATTATAAATTCGATTGTTTAAAGACTCTCAGACCATTATTTACGGAGATAGAGAAGTTTAAAGATTTTAAAGACAAATTCTTTTTTTTATTTTGGAAATTTTTTAAAGTAGGTAATATTATCTGAGATGTAAAGTTTATTTTTTTTTTAAGTCCAATCAAGTACCTATTATACATATATAATAATTTATAACATATCAATTAAACATACAAATTTGAAGAATTATTTACGATTCAAGAAAGCCAAGTAAAGTCTTAAAGCATCACGAAAGATTATACTCGTATTCTACTAAATCCGTGATGTAAACTATATTTTTATTATATGTGACCTGCCTCGCTTTTTTAGCACTCGAGTTGGATTCCTGAGGGTGGTGTAGGTATACTATTACAACCCTTCTGACATGTAAAAAATGTTATCCAAAACAGTTCCGAGTTGTAAAAGTGTTTTTTTAAAAAAAATTTAAAATTTGTTACAATTGGTAATTTGAACTTTTATTTAAATATAGTCATATAGAGGGACAATTATTATTTAATTCCAAATTTTTGCTAAACGATTTTGATGTAATTTATGATTATATCTAAAAAATAAGCTGACGTGTTCTGATGTAGGCCATCCACTTGACTTTACCATACAACCTGGCTCCTCACTTATATTTAATATTTAATAAAATATTTATAATCATGTAGGGGAGGAGGGTTAGTTTTTCCATTTTTAAACTCCTGGGGGCCCACTGACTATGTATACAAAATTTGGTTGAGTTTGGTACAAGGGTCTATATTTTCATTTTTTCACCCTAACCCCCCCCCCCCCATTTTGGGCGGTTTTTTGCATTTTTAGACTTCTGGGGGCCCACTGATTATGTATACAAAATTTGGTTGAGTTTGCTCAAATGGCCTAGATTTTTAATTTTTAACCCTCCCTCCATCCCCCTTAATTTTGGGTCGATGTGCACCAAAATCTAATCAGCTCTTAATCTCAATGGACCAAAACTACGTGTGAAATTTGGTTTCGATATTCACACTAGTTTTTGAGCTAGCTCGTCCACAACAATTTGGTAATGCACAGACTAACGGATAACCAGACAACCAGACAGACTAACAGACATTTTGACAAAACAATTATTATCTCAAAAAATATAATTTTTTCGCTGTTCACTTATTGGAGCTTTTTAGTAGAGCAAAATGCCATGGTTTCGCTCAATTTTTTTAATCAAAATAGTTTCAGCCATTTTTGAGATATTTCGAAAAAAAGAAGGAAAAAAAATCACTTTTTTTATGCACGATTACAATATTTAACCATACCCTGCATGGTAAAGTAATTATAATCAGAAATGGTTCAAATAATGTATTCTGGACTTTTTCATTATTCTGAGAGGGGTCCTAAGTTCAAACCAACACCTTTCTCCATTTGCTTCTAATAATCGAACGGTCCCTTCTCTATTTATGTGTAGTGAATGTCGAGGAGCAGTTTAGATGGGACAAAGTGGCGCAGTGTCTGCAAAATTCATCAAGGGTTCAATTATTCAAGGGTGTCGCATTCGACCAACAACCGCCCACCCATCGGCCTCTCGGCATTTTCAAACATATTACCTCCATTTAGCTTTTTGTTTCTTAATTATTCTTCTATAAAAAATAAATAAATAACATAAATCGCTTCATCTATTACATTAGTGGATTTGGTCTAGTAGTGAAATAGATAAATTAATTAATTAATATAAAAAATCAATCCAAGCAGTGAAAAATAAATAAAAGTATGTATAAATTTAGAAATGCACTGCACAACTTAAAAAATAAATAAAATAAACGTATTTAAATTGAAAAAACAAATTAGAATATAGCTTACGATGAAAATGTTTTTTATGTGAACTTAATTTAGTAATAAATTATAAAGAAATCACGTTAGTAGTACTGAATCTGAGCTGGTATGAATAATTTTTATTACACGGCAGAAGACTTGTGTCAGATGGGGCCTTACAGAGTTACAATCAGCCAGGATTGCTTTTTCGACACTCGGATTCAATTATCAATAGGGGGGTGAACATAACTCTTCTGACATCTAATAAATACCTCGAATTCAGTAGACAACATTCTCTAATGATTTCTTTAGAAACTTGAAGTTGACTACTATTAACCAAATAAACTTTTATATATTCCTTAGATCAGAGGTTCAAACTTTCCGAGTGGCGCCTTTTTTCAATTAAAATTTTTCCATGTCGCCCTACCCTAATTAAAAGTACACATATCAAAACAAATATCAAATTTGGTCTCTAAATATTCTTGTAATAGAATCGATAAAAATATCTTGGGAATCCATAGTTTATTTTTCTATGAAAGTCAAAAATTCAGACCACAGGGGGGACCATTTGTATACATTTCAGATTTTTTCGAGGGTGTCAAAGTTAAATTTTTTCGGTTTATATCAAAACAAATATAGTATTTGGTCTCTCTAAATACTCTTGTATTAGAATGGATAAAAATATCTTGGGAATTAAAAGTTTATTTCTCTATGAAAATAAAAAATTTAGACCACAGGAGGGACCCTTTGTATAAATTTCAGATTTTGTAGAGGGTGTCAAAGCTATATTTTTTCGGTTCATGTATGTCTAATCGTAAGTAAGAGATAAAAATGGATAATAAATAGATTTTTAGCTTCTCATTTTGTTTTTTGTCTAGTTAGGCCAAATGTATTGCTTCGATTAATTACAAAGCTTGGCGGCGCACCTGTGAAGAAGCCGCGGCGCACAGTTTAGGAACCTCTACCTTAGATGCCCTCATTCAATAAAAACAAAATAAAATTATTTTTCATTATTGATTTATCCTTGTGAGAAAAATTTAAAAAAGAACATGTTTTTGTTTTTGAACTTTTATAGTTAAATTTTAATTTTAATCAAATTAAAGAACAAAGAAAATATTTTTTATTATAGACAAAAGTATCATCCGAGGTTCGAACCCAGGATCTTCTCATGTCCGGTGCGATGCTTTCATAGGGCTCTTATATATCTCTTATATATCAGGGGTGGCCACAACGTGGCTCGCGAGCCGCATACGGCTCTTCATTCAATCTCGTGCGGCTCTTGAACCCTCTTGAATAATACTGATTTTAAAAAGTATAAAAATTAAATTAAATAAACTAACAAGTTCTGATGTAGCCATCCACTTGACTTTACCATACAACCTGGCCCCTCACTTATACATATTTAATAAAATTATTTATATTCATGTAGGGGGGGGTTGCATTTTTAGACTTCTGGGGGTCCACTGATTATGTATACAAAATTTGGTTGAGTTTGCTCAAATGGCCTCTATTTTTATTTTTTGACCACACTCCCCTTAATTTCGTGTTGGTATGCACCAAAATCTAATCAGCTCTTGATCTCAATGGACCAAAACTACGTGTGAAATTTGGTTTCGATAATCACACTAGTTTTTGAGCTAGCTCGTCCACAAAAATTTGGTAACGCACAGACTAACAGACTAACTAACAGACATTTTGACAAAACAATTATTATCTCGAAAAATATAATGTTCACTTATTGGGCTTTTTTGTAGACCGAAATGCCATGGTTTCGTCAATTTTTTTAATCAATAGTTTAAGCCGTTTTTGAGTTATTTCGAAAAAAGAAGCAAAAAAAAACACTTTTTTCATGCACGATTACAATACTTGACCATACCCTGTATGGTAAAGTAAAAAATAATAATACAAAAATTAAATCTCGTAAAAGCACTTCTCAAAAGTAAAATGTTATTTCTTTTTTTATTGTAATTGAACACTAATGTTATAAGTAAGTAGGGCAAAAAATAAATGTTACTTCATTTATATTTAATAAAATAAAAAATGTGTCTTTTTTTAATAAACCATTAATTAATCTCCAAAGAATGTGGCTCGCTTTGAAACAGTTTTATAAATTTGCTGCTCCCAAAGCTAAGGTTAGTGGCCACCCCTGCTATATATCCTCTTAGCAAGCTAGAATATAGTGACATTTTAATATTTGTTCCAGTTCTTTATATGTAAGTTTTGCGGTGAAATTAATTTTCTCGTTATTTTAATCAATAATTCATTGATTTGTTACAGAATGGAATCGTCTAATTATACGTCGTGTTCTTCGGAGTTGTTACTACTAAAGTAAGTACCTACTCTTTGTGTCCTTATATTTGGTTATTTAAAAAAGATAGGACGTTAAAAATCAAAAGTTAAAATATTGGAAATGAAGTTAGTTGACTATATTTTCTATTTATATTTGATATTCTGATTTTGAAAATTTTTTGACTTGAATTTGTAGATATGTAATTAACTATTAAATTTTTTGAAATGGAGATCCCTACTTCAGCTCTCAAAAATTTGTTTACTATTTTATTTTATTTTTTTTTTGAGTTTGGAAAATAGTTTTTGTGTTAAACAAAAAAATAAAAGTAGTTTAGTTTATTAATCACCATCGATAATAATTTAATTAAGAGGCAGAGGATATGTTGTCGCTTAAATGGCCGATGATCATATTTATGCAAGACATGGAAGCAATCAGAGAAAAAGCCCTGATGAACCTGCCATTGGGATTCGAATCACGCCTGGACCATTTGGAGACCCAGAATGGCGCTTGAAGCGGACGAACGCCATTTTATTTTTTTCATGAAAAAACACAACAAATGATTAATTAATTATTTAATTAATCGTTAAAGTTAAAATGAGAGAAATAACTGAAATAATGCGATTACAATTTTCACTGTCCTGTGTGATTGAAAGTCAACTCTGAAAAGAAATGCGAAATCCATGTGTTTGTAATAATTATTTCACAATGTTTAAGTATAAAACTATTTCAAGCTTGAACTCTGAGATAATTTCCATTTAGAAACTAGCCCAAAAACGGGGTCAATTCTGTCATATTTTTCCAATTACTTTTCCTAAATATCCCACGGAAAACATAGCTAAGGAAGGACTTTGTTCAGCAGTAAACACAGAGATGATGAAAATTCTTAGGCTCAGTGGAAAATAGAGCCATTTTACAAGTTTAGACAGGATCGGCGATGAATAAAATGATGGATCATTAACCTTAGATGATTCCAGAGAAATATTGAGAATTCTACTTTTGAATTATTCAAAAATTTTCTCGAACTACGCGTAAATGATTTATTAATATATATAGAATACACCATCACTGATGTTCTTTCTAATTAGTCAGCTGTACCCATAAATTTCGTAAACCTGTGGCGGATTTGACATAATCGTCTTTTCTGATACTAAACATACTTTGAATTACTTAACTTGAGTTATTCTTGGGGACCCGGCTTGGTACATGCCAATATTCTGGACCCTGGAAGTATCTGAAATACGAAAAAATCTACTATAGACCCAATTTTCGAATATTTTCAAATCAATCCCGAATGTGTTGAATACGAATATACTGGCGATTCAATCAATATCAGGAGTATAGCTGTTGCGTTTCTAGCAAAGATAAAGGGCTGAAATTTCCAGTAACATGTCTCTTTAGGCCTTCACAATAAATTTCATTCAAATACGAATGCACACAACACGGCAGGAATTGGGAAGGCTGTAAAAATTTTAAGTTATAGTATCCGTAGACGTTCACCCACCTCAGGCTAAAAACCATGCCACATGTATTTTATCTGATAATGAACTGAGATCTTTTGGGAAACCGATACTTTAAACAGGGCAAGACCATTAAATTGTGTTGCTTACATTAGTCAATAAAAAGTGTTAATTTGAAGGAATGCTAATTTTTAATATATCATATTCGGTTGCTCTATCTGATTCGATCTAATCGATTTGAAACACTTTGCATATTTCATTAGCTTCTTCTCTCTTTTCATCTTTCTTTTGTTTTTGTTTTTTATTTGTTTGTTTTACAAATGTGAAATATTAATGAACGATAAGATAGCTTTGCTGATTTCTCAAGATGTTCCAACTAAAGGGAGCTGAACATTTTGAATTATTAATTTCCGACAGAATTTCCATAAAGGGTTTAGGACTGATGTTTATTAATCATCCCGGTAGACGACAGTCACATACACACACCCACACAGTCAGAAACGCATACCTACCTACATAAACAGATGGGTAAAAGCCTTTTAATAACCTCTAAAGAGAAGCTATTTAACCTCACTAGACCTCAATATTCATCATCCTCCTCTTCTTCTGCCATTCAAACAGAGGTGAATTCTCCAGATGATTAAATGAATTCTAAAAATATACTATGAATTCTAAAATCCGTTTTGTTAATCTTAGAAAAAATAGAAATAAATATTTTTATCATTAATATAGCTTTAAATGATTTTATTCGATATACAGGTACCCTCTCGATGGTTAGGTTCTAAAAAAACAAAATTCCCTGTTAAGAATTCTTGTTATACGAAGCAAAGAATAAATACAAAAACCTGGTTAGGTTCAAAAACCATAAGTATGTTCTTTCCTTCTATCCAAGGGAAATATGTTTAATATGACAGTCCCTAATATTAACATTATTTTGTTTTATATACCAGACTATGTTTTTTATAGAAATGTTTCGTTTTTGTAGTACCTACTATTGAAGATGGTGAGCCACTGGGGACCGGTAATATTTAGAGAAAGAATATAAATAAATAAATATTTTATTAAATTGGTTTCAATTTATTGATAAAATTCTTAATTGTTCAAAAGTATTAATATAAATAAAACTTACACAACGCGGTTTTATAGTGAAATATTTTTAAGATTTGATATGTGTTACTATATCTGGATTTTGGACTTAATCAATTTTAGCGTGGAAATTTTATCAGAGTTTTTCAGTTCCACAGAAAACTGCTGCCATTTTTAAAAATATAGAAATAAGAGGCACTTAGTTCACTATGTTTCTGAAAATATACACCATTAACAAGTATTAATCGGCAAAAAACAAAATTTTTACAGTTTTGGAGTTGATCCACTTTAGCTCTGAGCGCCTCAAATCTAGAAAGACCCTTGCTTTTCCAAAGAAAGAGGAAATTGATTAAGAGAAAGGGTGGAGGCGTAGTCTAAAAACTAAAAAAATTAAAAATATATATTAATAAATTAAAAATTAAAGTTTTATATTATAAATTAATCGAAAATAAAACAACGTAATTCAATGAGATTACACATTGCTTGGATAAAATATGTATCTTATTACGAACAGATGATTCACCTTTCATTGTCTATTTATTATTACAGATAGAAATTTATATTTCTAATAAAGCTTTCGTTACTCTGATGTTCGAAACTGTTAGTCACATCTTTTTCTCTATCTTTTTTTCTTTCAAATTAGAAGGCTTCGATTTTTTTATTTTAATGGTGACAAAAGACTAATAAAATCAATCGCATCGTTTTGGAGATAAATCGCCGTTCTTGAGTGGACCCCGCCTGTCTTAGCTATATAAATCCGTTCGGCCGTCCCGTCTAATGTCAGGTGCAATGTCCTAAAAAATCTTCCAACCCTCCGCCTCGACACTCTTTCATTCAATTCTTTCTCTCTCTCTTTATTTCCAGTTTTAATTGCTGACCATAGTGGAAAAATCCCAATCCGATAGATGATATTTTAGAAATTAATTGAAGAGGAACGACTCATTAGGGTACGTAATGGAGAATGCTCTAATTCTTACCTTATATAAAACATCAGGCCCTAACGTCGGTATACTCTTAAAAAATATTTTTTGAAGAAATTTCTAACTGCTTTCTGTTATTTAAGAGTAACCCAAAGAGGGCGATCTCGATAATTCTAATAAACATACATATATAATTTATTGAATAAACATTAGAGTGGTTTTAGTGTTTACTAGCTGCAAGGCCCGCCTTCGGCGGCCCTCTTGCTAGCCGGGAGGCACGCCCCCTGGACACCCAGCCCTCGACCCCCCCCCCCCCACACACACACACCCACTCCCACCCACCACACCTATCGAAACCCACCCAGCACCCCACCCCCCGCACCATGCCCAACCCCCGCCCCCACACCACCACCCCAACACTCCATTCCGCACTATAACCCACTAACCCCCTCACCCCCATACAAAATTTGGTTGACTTGGCTCCAAGGGCAAGAATTTACATTTTTTCACCCTCCTTCCCTTTTTGGGTGGTTTTTTGGGGAAATTTTTTTAAATAAAAGTTGTCAGAAATCACATCCCCTATAGCTTTGTTTATCATAAAATTTGCTTTAGGGTTAATAGTTTAGGAGTTATTTGATAATTTTCATTCGTGCGCCCCCCCCCCAAATCCCCTTCTGGGGTCAAAATATCAAAACGTTATATAGCTAAAAACGTAAGTTAGAAGACATCTGATGTAAATATGAAATTTCATAATAATCCCTTCAGCCGTTTTTACGTGAATCGTGAGCAACTTTTCGGACACCACTGAAACAGACATACAGACAGATACACATACAGACATACAGGCAGACAGACAGAAATTTTGTTGAGGGTGTTTTCGTTCATAACTTTGCTTAAAATACGTGCAACCAAAATTTGGCGTGATTTGGAGCAATGTATAGACAAAACCTTAATTTCATATATATAAATGGGGAATTTCAAATTATGCGAAAATCAACGGAACAACCCGGAAACTTGTTCGTATAGATAAAAACTAATAACTGTAAATCTTGAGCAATATCGAATATCGTGTAACCGAGCCCTAGCCCTCTAAAGTTAGAAAAAGTAGTTTTTTCATTTTTGCCTACCCTAATATTAAACGGTCTTTCCAAATGGGCAAATATGGACTTTAATACGAATCCAAAACATGTTTATTTATTGAAATGGGACTAAAATTGACGGAGTTTTTATTATTAACCATTGAAGAGTATATCGCAAGAAATATTCAAATTTTAATAAAATGATACCTATCTAGAAAATGTACAAAATTTTGAAATATACAAATATGATTTAACTAAAAACTCCGACAATTTTAGTCCCATTTCAATAAATAAACATGTTTTGGATTCGTATTAACATCCTCTATCGATATAATATATAATTTGGGACCGTTTAATATTAGGGTGCACCAAAATAAAAAATAGGGAATAAACCGATTTTTCCAAACTTTACACGATGTTCGATATGGCTTAAAATGTACAGTTATTAGTATTTCATCTATAGGAACAAGTTTTCGGGCTGTCACGTTGATTTCCACATACTTCTAAAATAAGAACCACTAATAAACATACATATCTGAAACCTCTGTTTACGAACGCCCTAACTATCGATCGAATCGTTTAACGAACTTTTATTTTGCGAAAATTTTGTCTTGGAAAAGGATCGAAATTCGGATAACGAACACATTACAAGACGGTTTTTTGTCTCAATTTTATTTGTAGTTAGGCGTGCGTACAGTAAACATTGCTTTTCCGAATGTTAAATAAAATTTCATTTTTCTTTTTTCAGTTTTGTGATTTATTATTTATATATTTAATGGCACATATTACTCTTGATAGAAACAGTAGAAAACGTTTTAATGTAGCTGTAAATAAAGAAATTATTGCAAAAGACATAAAAGCCATTTGTGCTTCTAGTATCGGTAAAGAAAACACTATAGCTACAGTTATTAAAACACAAAGAACCATTTAAGGCTACAAAAGTGGAAGGAAGTCCATTTTATAAATAAAATTATACAAATGTTTCATTAATTTATTATATATGGAACAAATTGCTTCCCTAATGAACAGAATCGCGGAACGGATTAAGTTCGTTAACCGAAGTTGCATTGGATATAGATAAATATAATTTTGTTTGTTAGAGAGAATTATAATCTCGAATGCTTGACCTTCATTGTCTGTTTCTTATTTAGGTATATTTTATTTTTCTTCTGAGCCTGAAAAAGATTAGTATAAAACTGCTTAGGTATATAGTTGACTATCTCTTAGGGGCTGGGCTGAAGAACTTATGGAAATTTCGCTTTTCTATTTCTATCTAAAATTAATTATCACGAAACAACACAAAATGCATTAAAAATTATTTTAAGCAAATTATGGTAAATTTGTTCTTTTAGAAATTTTTTACAGCTCCAAGTAAAGCAGTTATTTAAAATTCGATTTAAACTTAGATGAAAGAGCACAAGAAAATATTTCTCCTTTGATTGTAAAGTTGAATAATATTAAATTTCTTCTATTGCAAATAATTAGGGCTGGGCAAAATATTTTTAACAAAGTTCCGAAATTCAAAATACTGAAATACATTCATTTCATGTATTTCAAATACTTTTATAAAAGCAATAAAACACAAAATACATATTTCGGAAATACTTTTTTTAAATAAAAGTACTTTTTATAAATTTAACATTTAGAAATCCAAATTTCCTCCGAATACCTTTTATCCTTTTAATGTTACTTTGCATTATGGAGTACGGGGAACCTATGAAATTGTACAGGAAAAAAATATTTTTTGCTTCTTTTTTTTAAATATCTCAAAAACAATAATTATTTGTGCACAGTAATCAATTCAATACATGAAGATTAAGTATTTTATAAAGTTTATCTGAGTATTGAATTTCATCAATTTTAAAAATATTTTTTTTTATTAGTTTTTGAGAATTTTTTTTATATAATTATATATAACCAAACTTCTTGAGGGAACAAAGTCTCATTTAAATAGGTGTTGGTTTTATTTTTTTTGACAAAAAAACACATTTTTTATCATTTATTTTTTTTAATTTTATTTTATTGTTACCAGGAACGTTTCGACATTTTCAAATATGTCATCATCAGCCTTGGAACAATCTAAAGATGGAAAAATTCTCACATCGAAATTATTAGAGTATGTAATATTATTCTTTTGTTTAACAATTATTTGTGTATACATACAGTATGTATACACAAATAATTGTTAAACAAAAGAATAATATTACATACTCTAATAATTTCGATGAGGGAATTTTTTCCCATCTTTAGATTGTTCCAAGGCTGATGATGACATATTTGAAAATGTCGAAACGTTCCTGGTAACAATAAAATAAAATTAAGAAAAATAAATGATAAAAAATGTGTTTTTTTTGTCAAAAAAGAATAAAACCAACACCTATTTAAATGAGACTTTGTTCCCTCAAGAAGTTTGGTTATATATAATTATTTAAAAATACTTTTTAATCCAAATTTTTAAGAATAGGTTTAATTTATTTTTGAATTTTAGATAAATGCTAAATAATCATATTAATGATTGCCATCTTAAGTGAGGTTGACATTGAAAATATGTTATTATTTTGGACTTCGAAATTTATTGCAAAGAATGTTGCATTTTCCTAGTGACGAATAATGCAATTTAAATATTTGTTTATTATTTAAAATTTTATAATAATTTTGTCATATTGAGAGGAAAATTTTACTTAAAAAAAAGTATTTTGTATTTCATAAAAGTATTTTTAAGACCTGTAATATTCTAACAATTTTTAACGCAATACAAAATCTTAAATACTTTTTAAATAGTAACACATTACAAAATACTGAAAGTATTGGAAATACTTAGTTCAAATATTTGTACCTATATGCAATACTGCCCCAGACCCATAGAGAGCTCTTACGGGCCTTGGGGCAAAATCAAACCAGCGGGTCCCTCAATGCTGAGACAAATAAAAGTACTAAATTTTTAAATTTGTAAAATATTTTATTATTTAACACAGGCTTGTCCAACCCACGGCACGCGGGCCGCATGCGGCCCAAGATGACTATCAATGTGGCCCGACAAAAAATCGCAAACTTAGAAACCTTATGAGATTGCGACTAAAAATCCCTGTGATATTATTAAAAATATAATATTTTTAACATACTATTAATTTATGAGTAATGAATTTTTGAATTTAACACGTTATTTTGCAATGAGATATTCATAAAGTGATTCTTAAATAATTTTATTTATTCAAGCATCTATTTTCAATTATGAAGCACACAAAGAATGAAGCTAGATCCAAAATATTTTATGAGCATTTTGAGAATTCACTGAGAATTCATTTGAGCCAAATATCGACGGATTAATGTCCCAAAAACAATAGCAAAAACTTCTCACTATAATTCGATGTGATGCTGATTAATTTGTCCTTTACTTTTATAATGAAAAATCTATAAAGTAACAAAGCTTAATTTCTTAAGTATATATTAAATACTTACATATTCTACTTTTTTCCTCACCAGCTATCATTAGAGTTAGTGTATTTTATGTGTGGCCCAAAAAGCTCATATTCTTCCAATGTGGACCAGGGAAGCTAATAGATTGGACACCCCTGATTTAACAAATAAATAAATTCATAACTTAATATGCTATGTTACCTAATTTTTCTATTTTATATTTTTGTTTATAATAAGTAATTGATTTTAGTAGTACAAAAATTTATTTAACAGTGGTAACTACCCCCCCCCTGACCCCTCACCTCCACCCTCTCCTCGGGCCTGTACTGCCGAGCTCTGCAAATAATATTTGACATCAAATCAGCCAGTCTAGGTTTATTTCAACGAGTTTTCTTTTAATTATTATTCGATACGTCACTTTTTCTCCAATCCAATGAATATTCATTTGTTTCATTCTCTCTCTTAAGAAACACACTGTACATATATGACATAAAAAAATCATTTCTTTTCCACTTATTTAGCGTTTTCTTCTGGATTGGGATGGATGACGAGCGCCTTTTTGGTCCTCACTCGTGTCCTCACGGAACCAAACGGGGACAAGTGGCCAGCCAAGTCTTCTTCTTCTAGAAAAATCCACTTCCAATGGATTTTATCATGTATTTATTTTCCGATAAACTTGATTCATAATCGGATTGAGAAGAGAATTCAATTAGAGAGATTGAATGAATGATGACGTCATTAGGCACAAGTGGACATTAGATTGGAATCGATCTCCCAGTCCCCTAGTCCCTGTTCCAGTCCAACTCATACTCTCCTCTAATACTCTCTCTTATTAAACCCAAAAAGGAATAGAAAATAAAAGCATAATCCGTTGAATGAGATAATTCTCGATTTCCTGTCCTCTCCGAGTCGAATAACTTAATCGAACAAACCAAATAAATAAAAATAAAAAATAAAAAAATACTCCACCTTTAATGATAGATAATAGTCTCCCTGGGACTAGTTTTAAAGACCTTTTAAAGAATGATCATAAAATCGGTGGTAATAGCCGTGAAACGTATATGTCATTCAAATGGAATTTACTTCAAATGAAAAAACAAATAGATAAATCCCTTATAAACATTTAATGATAATTTTATATATTCATGATTTACATTTACTGTATATAATATTTAAAGAAAGAAATATAACCTTTTTATAAATAAATTTTTACCACAAAATATTATAATATGAATTAATAAGGAAACAACTGTCCAGGAACCAGCACACTGTGTGAAGATTTTATACTTGGTATTAAAATAAATAAATATAAGAATTTTAGCTGGTTGGGTCAAACAGAGGGAAATCAGAAAATTTTAATTACATTCTATTTATTTTCTTAGAAAGACGGACTGGTAAGCGAAATAAGTAGGTTATAATTTATAATGAAAGGGAGTCCATAAATTATTTAAATTTTATTCAATTTCCGACGTTTCGGAAACTTTTTCTCTCCTTCTTCAGGGTATTAGTTATAAATGGGTGAGTATAATTCGGTTCCCATTTGTCTCTCCTTTCAGTGATAGCAACAATATTACAATATTTTCCAACATTATACCATAAATATACTTGGTTATCTACTATTCAATACCCTGAAGAATGAGAGAAAAAAGTCCCTGAAACGTCGGAAATTGAATAAAATTTAAATAATTTATGGACTGCCTTTCATTATATTTTAATTAAAAGTTACTACTGTTTTCCAGAATTCTTGCATTTTAATTCACAAACCATCTTCAAATAATAAATAGATTTAAAATTCACGATGATGATGATTCTATAATTTGAAATCAAAACTCTTAGAAAATAACTTAGTTTTTTAATTTTACAATTAAAAAATTATTTATTAACAAACAATATTTGTTTCTTTACACGATCGCGGTGAATTAATAGGTTTTTAATTTAAATTTCCTGAAAAGCAAATATTTCTCTCTCTAACTACTTGAAATAACGACAGTTGTGCAACGATGGATTTTTATCATAAAAATCATAAAATACATCAAAATTTAATTAATAAATTAATGAAGCGCTGCATGGATTACAAAAAAAAAAAAGATAAGATTAAGATATCTAGGTTGAGGTGTGAATTTGCATTGAATTCACTCTACCTTATTAATTCTATCTATTTTGAATAGATGTCACCTCTATCGTAATTTTGCCAATATCTGGCTTATATGAATGTGGTGAGAAGGACGAGGAGGAATTACAGCAATCATAGAAAAAGGAAATTATTGAAAAAATATTTTCTTTACATAAAAAAAAGAGAAAAATTGATATAAGATTATTTTAATTTGAGATGGAAAACAAAATTAAGCATACTTTCAAGGGGTAGGGTAGCAATGAAAGTTTTTTAATATCTTATAAATTTTTATTTGACGTTTGAGCCACGTTCTATGTGTCCATACTAGTCATCTATGTTAGTGTTTTCTAACCTTTTCAGTTTTGTCACCCATATGATCAAACAATCTATGTGTTTTTACCCCTTGTTAAAAAAAATATATGAGGAAATCAAACTAAAAACTTATTAGAATTATTGATTATTTATCATTTGTTTTTCTACTAAAAATTCTCAATTTTCTTTCAATTTCAATTTGTAGAACTTTGATCGTGTATTTACTATTTAAATGTGAAAATTAGCTAAAACTGTGGGGTGAACCGCGATTGCAATTAGGTGTACACGTCATTGGAATTATGTGGAATTATTTTGGAATTCATTAGATAATGCCCCTTCATCTATTGTCTTCTAATTGGAAATGAAAGCGAAAGTGGAAGTAGGTGTACACGATATTAAGTCGCGGATCACCCCTCGGCTAAAACTATGACAATGAAAACAAATATATTTTGAGAACTATATACATTTTCTGTGCTACTATATTCATTAATCAGTTTACTCCTTCAAATAGCTATTATACCCCTAAGGTGATAATTACCCCTAGGTTAGCAACCTAAGCCTGCTAGTTAAACTCGCAGTTGCCTAATTCTTTTAATTTGTTGCATTCTTTTTTTATCAAAAATCATCCATGTTCTCGAACATCTTAATCAGAGTTATTCAAAAATATAATTTTACATGGATTTTGATGAGGCAGTCCAAGGTTCATAAAAAGAGAGATAATTATATCTATCTTTTTAATTCAAAGTTCGACCTTTATTCCCTCCTTCTTCAGGGTTTTGAAAGGTCAGTGAAGGAAATACAATGTGACATTCCCCTCTGGCTCCTCTCTCAGTGGCAGTAACAATATTATACAGTTTTTGATTCTCACTAGAATTTAGTGTAGTCTCTTTTTTTGAACCTTGGACTGCCTCATCAAAATCCATTCAATTCACTTACCAGTCTGTCTCCAAAAACTACTTCAATCGTAATATAATTTTAATTGGGAGTCCCGGTAATAGAAAACCCTTTGGTTAAAAAATTTAATCCTCTCCTCCATTCCCTTGCTAACCCAGCTTAATCTAGATTGATAGAGTATTTGTTTGAATTAGCTCGAATTCATTTCATAAGCCAAGACATGATTTTAAATGTCCATTTCATTCTCTTAATAGCCCCTTTAAACAATCCTGCAACTTCATTATAAATATCAAATTCTTTCTTGAACGATAAATATTCTTAGCAGAAAGCGCAACCCGAGTTAGCCATTCTCTTTTATCCATTTCATAATTTCATATTAGGAATTGAATTTAAAAAATGTGAAATCTCTCGTTACTATCGTTCTAAATCTGGAAAGTATTCACTCGTTTCATTCTCGATATGTCAATTTATGACATTTCATTATGAGAGATCGGTATCAAATAAGGCGTAGCAAAGAGAGCGCCCTTGGTGGGTGGCTACCCGTTGCCGACTCGACAAACCCAACATACACAAAAACCACGACCATTTATTTTATGATCAAATTAATCCTTTTACACCTTTTAATATTCAATCCATTCGTACTTGATAACGAAAGAGAGTTTTATTTTGTAGAAATCGAAATTAGATTATATATTGATTGCATCATTCTTAAGATAGGGTCAAGCGAAAAATCAATTACATAGAAAGTGATATTTATTATCAATAAATAATATAATTAATGAAATCAAGAATTAATTTTAATTAGTTAGATCGATTTCTTTTAATATTCTAACAAAATGTTGCTTAATTCACCCGCGGTATCGATTTCGTTTCTAAAATTCTTATTCATAATATCCGCTGAGAAGCACCAAAACATTTTTTGCCCTATGGGTACTTGTCAATTCGGCCTGTACCAATGTAGTTTTTTATTTATATAAAATAGTTTTGTGTCTGTGTAATTAAAAGTATGAGACAAATTATTTAACTGTGCGGGGGATTTAACCCTAGTAGCACAATGTTTCAAACTATATAGTAACTATATAGTTCCTATATAGATTCTCGATATCTATATAGTTGTTATATATCGTTTGAAACATTGTGCTACTAGGGAAGTTTCGTCATGAGAATTTTTCGGTTAATCCACCAGTCAAGTAATCTTAAAGTTTCTGCTAATCTTATAGGCTAATCATTCCTAATACTGGTTTAACACAACTATTTCCTTCCATGGGAAACTATCCCATGCCAATATAAGGAAATAATGTCTTAATGATCATTGCTTAATTTTTAAAAATCGTTTTCTAAAAACATGCTAGTTTAACAAAAAAAAAAAAAAAGTGAAATTAAAAATATGAAGTTACTTGTACAAAATCTTTTCGCCCATGAACACCTTAATAAAAATTCAAGTCAAACTATAAATTACTACAAGAAAACATTTTTAATACGATTTTAAAAATAAGCATTCTTAAGTTCTGGAAGTCGCTTAAATTTTGTTTTATCTACTCTGAAAAATTTGGACCATATTTGGTATAGAAAATTTCAATTTCCTAATACTATATACCATAATAGTTTAGAAATTACAGGCTTGTGGCAATGCGTCATACAGATATTCAACGAAGTCTCATCATAAAAGTTCCGTTTATGTTCTCTATAGTGAACCCCCAAAAAATAAGAAATTGCGTAAATGTAGTTTGTTACAGTTCTTGTCTATAAACTTAAATACTGATTACTGAATTACATCCTTGGTGGCAAGAAAATGTTTGGAAAATATTTTCCAGTGATGACAGCTATATTCAAGATATCTATTAATTTGGCCTTAAAAATTAGCTTATAAAACTGTATAAAAGAAAATTTGGTTAGTTTCGACCGAGGGGTGAACGGCGACCAAAGTACACTTACTTCCATTTCCACTTTCATTTCCAACTAGAATACAATAGATGAAGGGGCATCATTTAACGAATTCCAAAATAATTCCACATAATTCCAAAGATGTGTATACCTAATTCCAATGGCGGTTCACCCCTCGGTTTCGACTATTTATCCAAAATTACAGCAGCTTAAGAGTACATTTTTATTTATTTATTCTAAATTTTAAGAAATAAACAATTTAATTAATAGTTATATCTTTTAATTTTCATATCGACCTTTATTAACTTGCTTGAGAATTTAAAGAAAAAATAAAATATTAATTTTCTAAAAACTAAACGCATTTTAAATAGTAGATTTTATATAGATTTAATTGAGTATAATTTCGATGGAATTATTCGAAAAAAATCGCATTTTTAACCCTTTCTAAAAAACAACATTGAAACAAAGGGGGACCCTTATCAACTTGCTTGAGAATTATAGAAAAAATAAAATATTAATTTTTAAAAAACTAAACGCATTTTAAATAGTAGATTTTATATAGATTTAAATGAGTATAATTTCGATGGAATTACTCGAAAAAATTGCATTTTTAACCCTTTCTAAAAAACGACATTGAAACAAAGGGACCTTTATCAACTTGCTTCAGAATTTATAGAAAAAATAAAATATTAATTTTCAAAAAACTAAACCCATTTTAAATAGTAGATTTTATAGAGTTAAATGAAACATTACCAGTACTGGCATAAATTTGAAAAATTACTTACAAAACTCTCAAAGAATATTATGCCTCATAAAAATAAGAAAAAAAATATTTTTAAAAATATAGCTAGTTGGTTTTATACTCAAACATCAAACATATTATCACTGTGAAAGCAATACGAGAGATTTGTAAATTAAATCTACGTATATATAAGATGTATAAATATTTAAGCATATACTTCTCTCTTTAGAAGTGTATTTATTTTGCCAGAAAAACTAGGATGGTAAAAAATTCCACTGGATATCTTAAGACAGTATTTATTAGCTCTCTGGCTCTGTGCTTCTGTCTCTCGGTCCTCTTTGAGTCTTAATCGGAATGTTTTGCACGCTCTCTGTTCATCTCTCGCTCGAAGATTGAATTGGGAGGTTAGTTAAATACAATTCGGTAAACAATTTCTAAATATAACCAAAACATTTCAAATAAACTTTGTTTTCGTTAACATATCCAAGTGGGTTACGATTTCTCTCTGTATATACATAGGTGCAACATCATCAATACAAAACATATTTCACTCGACTCGAGATGTTTTTTTTCATGGGGTGTTTTGTAGTTGAACAGAAAGGGCGTTAAGCGCGCCGATATCTTTAATCTTGTGCTGCGTAGCATCCATCATGGGATGGAGCTGCACAGACACCTGGTGGCGGCCCCTTGACTACAGATACCATCAGCCGATCTCGTCACCATCATTAATTTCATAAACGAGCGAATGATTATCCATCATTCATGGAGATTTTACAAATAATAGAGAACGTCAAAGATGCATTTGCATTCATAGAAACACAACGATCGTTTATGCATGACTTGGGGTTAAGAATTCATTTGTTCTTGGTGAAAGTTTTAGTGGAAACTACACGGATAAAGAGTTTTTTCATAGAAGAGAAAAAGTTTCACTCAAACAAGCTGAACCTTAAAGAGAGGTGAAATTATTTTTTAATATGAAGTTTCTTCTGATATCTGTTGTAAATTCTGAATTTTCTTATAGTATAGTGAGTAGATCCAAGTTAATAAAAAATTGTGTTTCATAAGGAGAATGAAACACCACCAACTTCAACCTAATTTAATTTTAAACCTTCTTTAGTAAAACAGAGTACTCTGCAAAAGTGGGAATTAGAAAAAATGAAAAATAAAAAAATTCCTATCTTCATATTGTACCTATTTTAAGAGAGCATTACCCTTGAATACAAAAAGGTCCCGGGTTCGAATCTCGGTCGATCTATTACAATTTTTTATTTTATTGTTTAATTTAAAAATAGCTATGTTTTTTATAATTTGTCCTTGGTACTTTTTCATTTTTACTTTGGCATACAGGGTAGTGATGCCCAAAGCAAGAACAAGACCAAGTCTCCAAGACCAAGACTTTACTTTGCTCATTACTATGTAAAGTCACTTATAAAGTCTTCTATAGGGTGTTTAGAAAGTCCTGATCACTTTTAAGAAAAATATTATTATTATTTTGATTTTGAGTATTAATATTAGTGATGAGCAAAGCAAAGTCTTGGTCTTGCTTTGGGCATCACTAATACAGGGTATGGTTAAGTATTGTAATCGTGCATGAAAGTTTTTTTGCTTCGTTTTTTCGAAATGTCTCAAAAACGCTGAAACTATTTTGATTAAAAAAAAATTGGCCAAAATCATGGCATTTTGGTCTATAAAAACGCCCTAATAAGTAAACATCGAAAAAATTATATTTTTCGAGATAATAACTGTTTTGTCAAAATGTCTGTTAGTACGTTAGTCTTGAGGACGAGCTAGCTCAAAAACTAGTCGGAATATCGAAACCAAATTTCGCATGTAATTTGGCTGCATTAAAATTAAGAGCTGATTAGATTTTGGTGCATATCGACTCAAAATTAAGGGAGGAGGGGGTTAAAAATTAAAATATTTTTAAATTAAAAAAAGAAGAAAAATGAAATATTCTTACTATAAAATGAACCTATAATAACGAAAATATATTTATTTTTTGGAAGGGGGGGGGGCCTTGGACCTAAGTCAACCAGATATTCTCTACATAATCAGTAAGCTCCCAGAAGACTAAAAATGCAAAAACTAAATCCACGGGCGATAAAAGTGAAACTTATTGCTTATTAACGATAATATTATTACTAAAAAAGGACTGTGGGGACTCTATCAATGATAATGAGCAGTGACTTAAATGTCCAGTTCTCCAATCCTTAGAGTCAACCCAACCAACCGAAATGGCTATAGGACCACAAATTTTAATCCTTCAAGAGTCCAGAGGACATGTATAGGTTTGCTGGGATGAATGATGATCGGAGGTGGGTCTAGGGGGGATGATCGGGGATTATACGAGGCTAGCAAGAGACCCGCCTCGCCGACTGCGTCCAAAAATTCTTACCCTCTCAGCAAAAAAGTTTCACTTCAATAATACTAAAAATGTCTTCATATGGAAGTTGAATGTCTGTTTACGCTCATCTGTATCGGTCTTTTGTCATTATTTTTGCATTTAGTCTCGTAGTTAAGCAGCTTCGGGGCGGCCTTCTTTATAAATACCAAACAGTTTATTTCAGTGCGTGTTGTTTTGGTGTCTTCTCTCTCTCTCTAAGTGTTTCGTCTAATAGATGGAATAATAATAACGGCGACTGCGGTTTCCGTTTCCAGCCCCTCGTTTAAATCATCATCCTCGGCTGAGATTACCGTGTCTATTTCAGGGGTCTTAACCCCATCCTGTCTCCACTTGTTCATCATCATTCATGCTTGTCGCACACCTCATCATCGTCATCATCATCATCCATCCTTCGAATCATATTCATGCAAATAATCAAGACACACCGGCCATGGAGGCCTATTTTTAAACGCCCGGTATTTATAGTAAATCCGGAACAATATAATTATACCTATTTTTATATCTTTGTATCTAAATATATTTTTAAATTTTATGAGTCTGTTTCTTTTCTTTTTTTTTTGTGTTTGAGAGATTTTTGGCTAACGACAGGTTCATAATGATCGAATAAATACAACCCAGCCTAGGTCTATTCATAACGGATTGAAATAATATTATTCCAGGCGGAAATTTATTCAAGCTGTTTCTTCTTTTATTTGAATGGGAAGAATAGAAAAAATTGACAACAAAACAAACAACAATATTTATACGTTATATCTAAAAGTGAAATTTTATATTAACTTCTACAATACTCTATTTGAATGTTGTTTTATAAAATAATTTAATTATTTTCTTTAGATCGAAAGTAACTTTTTCAAAACTCGATACGCCATTTGCTAATTCCGGTGCTAATTTTTTTGTCAGACTACAATTTGAGCTAAAAAAATTGGAACTTGTCTTTGAACAGTGAATTTTTTCATCAACTATTTATATAGAGTGATTTAAATTGATCACTAATTTATTTTTTAAATAAATAAATAAAGTTGTTATTATTATTTGCCGTCTTTTCGAATTTTATAATGATTTGATAATAATTTAGAAATTGGGAGTGATTCGAAACAAATTTACAAAAATTTAATTTATCCCTAAAAATCATTACTAAAGTATTATATAATTGAATTCTCCATTAATTTGAATAAAATATCATTTTTTAATTTTAACACGCTTTTATTAACTTCACTTGTATGTAACTAACAAACTAACTTTGTATGTAAACAAATCTAGAATGTCGATTTTATAATTATCCTTTAAGTCCTGTAGTATATGCAATCAATTGACGTTGTTGGATTTTAGAAGCCTACCCTACAGGGGCATCGGCAAAACAGCATTAAATGAAAGATATTATTTTTTATTTAATGCCTTTACATTTGCCTACCAAATGCCATATTGTTTTACACGATATTCATTATCCAGGCATGTACTCATAAAAAACTTTCAGTGATAACTCAAAATTTTTTTGGAAAAAAATCAGAATTTTAAAAATATAAAGTGATATTTATTAAAATAAAAATATTGGAATATAAAATATTTTATAAATTGTGCTGTTTTTTGAGGCTCTTGAAAACCTTGGAAACAGATGTAACGTCTTCGTTAGGAAAAAAGAAATAAAATTTCTTTCTATTCAAAAAACACCACAATTTATAATTTTAAAACATTATAGTACCATATCTAAATAAAATATTTTATTAAGACTAAAAAGTAAAAAAAATTATAATTAAAAAAAGTAAAAAACACGCTTTTGTCAGTAATGCACAAATAAGTACAAAATAAAGTACCTAATTAACTTGAAATATTTCAATTTGCCGATGGTAATAGATTCAAATTTTCTTAGAAAATCATAAGATGGTGTCATCTATTAAATCCGATGGAATGGAATATTTTTAATTATATGTCAGAGGGGTTGTTTTTCACCAGCTCGGGAATCGAACCCGAGTGCCAGTAACAGCAATCCGGGCCATCTGGCTCACCCGCGGGATGCGAACCTCTCTGACAAACACTCAACAACCTTTGTTTAAATTATATGGCATATGACATTCTTCCATACTCTAGAGGAGTGTTCCTTAATCTTTTTTGGTTAACGGTATACTAAAAATATCTGGAATCATTTGCGGCACACCTGAATATAAAAAAATATAAAATTTGTATGATACAAAAAAAATAAGTAATTACAAATCCTATTTCAAAGTTACAAAACTCATGCAATTGTAATTATTTTTCAAAAACGCTCACGGCACACAGGTTGAGGAACACTGGCTTAGAGAGCACAAAATCTAAACAGCTCTCCGCATTGAAAATATAAAAATTTTGCTACAACAAACTTTCTAAGAGATTTCTTTTTATGAATTTAATTTTTCTATTGGATGATAAAAATGAAGAAGAAAGTAAAACTTTTTCACGACCCAGTTAGAAGAAGTATTTTTTTTCACATTATTGTCTGAATTTTATTAAACTTAAATTAAATATTTGGTTTCTCTATAACGAATATAATTTTGATCTAAGAGCAAAAGGCCATTCCTAGAATAATAGAAATTAAAAATTGAATCTTTAATAGTCTGAACAGGTCTTGACTTGTATTTGGCATCCTTATTTTCCTTAGCTATAAAGGAAGAAGTTAGATAATTCTATCCCCAACCTTTTTAATTATTTTCCTAGATCGGATTCTAATGAAAGAATTGCCCCCCCCAAACACACAGATTTATTAATTAAGAAAAAAAATGAAAAATTTTCCAAGACTTGGGTCACTAGATATGCCTTATTAATTAATAATCAACTTAAATATAAATTGTTTATTTATTCCTACCATACATTATGAGTTCGGATTAAAATATCAATAAATTTTTTTCTTTTTGATTTTTGAACCGGAACTTTTAAAGCTATATCCAGTCTAGAATATATATACTTTATCCTTTTTTTCTTATAAATTAAGAATTATTTTAGTTAATAATATGATTTTAAATTTATTCTAGTAGTGTTAAATTAAATTAATAGGTACACTAAGTGGAACATATTTTTTTATTTAATTTTTCTGATTTTTTCGTGAATTTTGATAAAATCTACAAAAAATGCCTTGTAATTGATTATGATGTTATTAAAAACAGAGTTAAAAAAAAACGAGGACATTTTATTAGACACTAATGAGCTATATTTTGAAGGGTGGATTCCGATGATATCAGGTAAATTGGACATAAACATATTTTTCTTATAACTACAAAAAATATTAGTCATTTAGCTATTTAGTCAAAGATTTTTTTAATTTCAAATTTTATTATGAGTTAAATGGGAATTTCATAAAAATGTTTTTAATATTTTTTTATAAATTACTAAACAAGTATTTTCGGGTTTAAATCGTTTTTGAGATCTTTATCTTGGTTTGCGTGTCCTTTTATTAATTTCATAAATAATTTATTCATAGGTATTTTATGCAGGTGTCCAGGCGGGAAGAAAAACGTGGTTTACTAATTTACCACTAGATGGTGTCCAAGTCGATTCCAGTAAAGTATAATATAAATAAATCCATTACCTAGCCCGGTAACTACCCCTTTTATTAGTTTTGCATTTTAGTATGAAATCAAAAAAAATAATAATAATAATAAATTTTAATAATTGCCATTCAAATGATCAAAATAATTTTTAAAAATATTGCTATTTCTGAATTTTATTTTAACTACTATTCTTTCATTTAAATGGTAAATTTTTATTATAAATATAAATAACATTTTTTGATTTCATTTATTTTTATTTTGTAAAATATCAGTCTCTAATCCGATCAAAGAAAAAAAAATCAGATCAACTCTCAAAGGTTAGAAGATTTTATATCCGTGTACAAAAAATCGGTATCTTTTATATTGACGAAGAAAATTTATAAGCCCTTATATATCTTTATTTATTATTATAATGAAAAAAAGGATGCCAATAACGAGAATTAAATATAATAAAAAAGAAAATTGATAAAGATCTAGTTTTTTATTAGTCCATGAAAATTCTTTAACTAAAAGAACATCGATTTTATATGCAACTCATACATTGATATTTTTCAATAGCACATATATAGTAGCTATATGTGAGTGGTTAGTATGTTAGTGGGGTGTAAACTTCTTTTTGAGATGTTTTTTCTTACAGCAAAGCTGCAAGCTTACGGGCTTTATTTTTCTTTCAATAATTGCTTTTTGATCTTTTCATTCATTATTAATAATATTTATTGTTAATAATAATATTTCTTAAAAAAAATACTAAACCAGGACCGGATCTAGAGAGGAAAGGGGGAGTGGGGCAAGTGCCCGGGGTGACAAATTTTAAGAAGCGGCATATTTTGGTAAAAGGGAAATTTTTTGTATATAATATTATTTAGTATTGGGGTTGGAGGGAGCGGAGGCAAATTTAAGCTACCCCCCCCCCCTCCAGTCTAACAAAAGACCTAGATCCGGGTCTGTACTAAACAATCGTTAAAAACTGATCAAGTAGTTACGTCAAACCATTCTTAGGGCCGGTTGTATGTCGCAAAGTAAATGCTTTTTACCACTAACACAGGGTAGATGGTAAATGGAAGGATTGGCCACCCCAGTCACCCAGTCAAGTTTTCAATAAAGAGTCATGCAGAATTATTTTTAAGTTTTTAATTGGATAATTGCTGAAAATTCGGATTTTGTAGGTTATTTAAAAAAAAATTCCCCGTTCTCATTTAATTATTATCCGTTATTTCAAATATTTCTATAAAAACATGTTTTGTTTTGAAAAGTATATTGGTTCTTGAAATGAAATAAAATTATACTTAGAGAAAGTGGTGTAGGTATTTGAAATAAAATTGTTGCATAGTTTCAAGGGGCAATTAAAATGAATGATTTTTCCTAAAAGGGTGCAGTCCCTGTCTGGTATATCCTCAAAGACAAGTTCAGACGAGTTTTAGTCGAATAAAAATTGTTCTTACTGAGGAACTATTAAAATAGTAATAATACAAAAAAAAGGAATAAATAAAGATGACTCTCAATATATAAGATCGGAAATAACTAAGAGTGCTACATAGACAAGTGTCATAGCTTGCTTATTGGAATATAATTAGGAGAAATTTAAGATTTTCTTATAGGATCCCGCGCCACAGGTTCAGTCTAGGGGCCAATAGATCCTAAATCCAGCCCTTCATAGGAGTGTATTTGCCGTTAATAACGAGAGAATAAAACTCCCAAAACTTGAGGTAACGAATCCCTTCCTATTTTTTGTTGATTAGGAGGGAATGAGTGGTATTTTTAAATAATTCTTTATTAATATGTTTCTAAAAGTCGATACGAGTATGATCAAACATATCACTTAAAAACGACTCTTCTTTGGCGCTCTTTAACAGCGTCATTTTAAACCGATATAAATTTTGAAAAATTAAACCTAATTCTGCGTAAAGAGATCTTAGCTAGGATATCTCACACTCTTTGATGAAAATATTTCTAATTTTTGACCCCTATATAAATTTGGCTCTTCCAAAAATATATGTTTAATTAAAATTTTAATATGATCTTTGATTTGCCGGGAAATGAATTTAAATAAAAATTTTAAATTTTATGTTTTTCTACTATTTACTTTAAGAGCTACTAAGCTCTGACTAGGGAGACATTGAAGCCACATTATAGACCCCCGTTTGATTTTTTGAAATGGAATCCTAAAAATTGTAGAATTTTTTCATAATTTTAAGTTTAATGATTTAAGGTAAAAAATCAGGCAAAATAGTTTTGGAGCCAACCCATGTCATTATTTTAAAGCGAATTATACAGTAGAACCTCGTTTATCCGGACTAACTAGGACCAAAGACAAACCGGATAATCGAAAATCCAGATAATCCGGATAATCCGGAAATATGCGTATTCAAAACAAAACAAATCCTCAAATAAGCGAATTTGAATTTATTACGATAAAAAAAAACTCGTTTATATTAAAATTACATAGAATTGTTCAAAAAAATACATACTTACGTTAAAAAAAAATAACTTTTCACTTCAATGCCCAGAGTCTGTCTTTACTCCGACTTAGTCAATTTAAAAATATAAAAATTAAAGCGAATTTTTGGTGATATTACATTTTTGATATCAGAGATAAAAATTATTATCTATGTGAACATTTATTAAAATAAAAGTGTCTACAAATCCGATCCGGATAATCATGAAGTCCGGATAAATGAGGCCCGGATAAACGAGGTTTTACTGTAATTTAAAAATTCAATCTAATTTTATTTAATGAGATCTTTACACTTATACCTCACACCACATGATAAATAAATATTTAATTTTACGTCTTCTACCATCACAATTTTGAGCTTTTATAAAGTTGTTTTGTAATAATTTTTTCAATTTTATCTCTCTTTTACTAATAAAAATTTTCATCAAAAGTTAATATATCTACCTTTATATAATACCAACTCATGTGTGTATGTATAAATAACATCCATTTCAATATTGAATAGGAACTAGTAAGTTTGATGAAGAGAGGAAATTTCAACAATAATGAAATTCCTTTTGAAAGCAGTTTATGCACTATTAAAATAGAAGCTGGTATAGAAATAGTGCTATTCATGCATAAAAAAATCATTAACTAAGAGTACTAAGAATGAATGGAGGTGGACATGGGCGCCGGCAGGATTATTTTTAGGGAGGTGCATCTGCATATATAGTACACACTATAAACCAGGGGTTCCCCAACTTGTCCAAGTCGCGGCGTCTTTTTCAATTAAAAATTTTCCATGGCGCCCTTCCCTAACTACAAGTACACATTGGTATATCAAAACAAATAGGGTATTTTCTCTCTAAATACTATTGTATTAGTAATATCTTAAGAATTAATAGTTTAATTTTCTATGAAAACCAACAACCGTTGTATCTTATTTATTCTTCTATAAATAAGCTGACGTGTTCTGATGTGGCCATCCACTTGACTTTACCATACAACCTGGCCCCTCACTTACATTAATATTTAATAAAATTATTTATAATCATGTAGGGGAGGGGGGTTAGTTTTTCCATTTTTAAACTCCTGGGGGCCCACTGATTATGTATACAAAATTTGATTGAGTTTGGTAAATGGCAAAGATTTTCATTTTTTGACCCTCCACCCCCACGCCCCACCCCCATTTTGGGCGGTTAGTTTTTGCATTTTTAGACTTCTGGAGGGCCACTGATTATGTATACAAAATTTGGTTGAATTTGCTCAAACGACCTAGATTTTTAATTTTTAACCCCCCTCCACCCCCCTTAATTTTGAGTCGATATGCACCAAAATCTAATCAGCTCTTAATCTGAATTGACCAAAACTTTGTGTGAAATTTGGTTTCGATATTCACACTAGTTTTTGAGCTAGCTCGTTCACAAATTTGGTAACGCACAGACTAACTAACTAACTAACTAATTAACTAACAGACATTTTGACAAAACAATTATTATCTCAAAAAATATAATTTTTTCGATGTTCACTTATTAGAGCTTTTGTGTAGAGCGAAACGCCATGGTTTCGATCAATTTTTTTAATCGAAATAGTTAAGTCGTTTTTTAGATATTTTGAAAAAAGAAGGAAAAAAACACTTATTTCATGCACGATTACAATACTTGTCCATTCTCTGTATGGTAGAAAAATAAATAAATAACATAGATCGATTCATCTATTATATTAGTGGATTTGTCCTAATAGTTAACAGATAAATTAATTAATTAATATAAAAAAATCAACACAAGCAGTGAAATAAAAATAAAAGTATATAAATTCAGAAATGCACTTCAGAACTTAAAAAAAAAATAAAAAAAAACGAATTTAAATTGAAAAACTAAAATAGCTTAAGATGAAAATACTTTCTATATTAACTTAATTTAGTATTAAGTATTAAAGAAATCATGTTAGATTCTCATTTACTAAATCTGAACTGCTATGAATAATTTTTAATACATGGCAGAAGGCTTGTGATCACTGATGTCAGATGGGTCTTATAGTGTTGCAATCAGCCAGGATTGCTTTTTCTACACTCGGGTTCAATTACCGATGGGGGTGAACATAACTCCTCTTCTTTTATAAAACAACTCGAATTCAGTAGACGACATTCTCTAATGATTTCTTTAGAAACTTGAAGTTGACTACTATTGACAAAATAAACTTTTATATATTCCTTAGATCAGGGGTCCCAACCTTTTCCGAATCGAGGCGCCTTTTTTCAATTAAATTTTTTCCATGGCGCCCTATCCTAATTAAAAGTACACATATTAAAACAAATACCATATTTCGTCTCTCTAAATATTATTGTGATAGAATCGATAAAAATATCTTGGGAATTAATAGTTAATTTTTCTAAGAAAATAAAAAATTCAGACCACAGGGGGGGCCCTTTGTATTCATATAAAAAATTTTCGAGAGTGTCAAAATTAAATTTTTTCTCTTGATATCAAAACAAATACCGTATTTCGTCTCTCTAAATACTCTTGTTCTAGAATTGGTAAAAATATCTTGGGAATTAATAGTTTCTATGAAAATCAAAAACTCAGACCATGTATACTTTTCAGATTTTTTCAAGGGGGTCAAATTAAAATTTTTCGGTTTATTTATGCCTAATCGTAAGTAAAAGATAAAAATGAATAATAAATATTTTTTTAGCTTCTCACTTTGTTTATTGTTTAGTTAGGCCAAATGTATTGCTTCAATTAAATATGAAGTCTCGCGGCGCACTTGTGAAGAGACCGCGACACACAGTTTGGGAACCTCTGCACTATATTATTAACTAATAAAATATAATTTATAATAGTCCATCCTTTAAATTATAGGTAGGCATATAATATATGAGACATTTATTTTATATCACTTAAGTTAATCTCAAATTCAAATCAATTCTTAAGCGTATTTTCTTTCGTGACAGGGGGTGAAAATGCACCCCCTTGTCCCCCCACCCCCGCCGGCGCCCATGAAGGTGGAAGTAGATTTTCGTATTTTCCCTTGATATCTTTGGCTGAGCTGTTCGGGCGCGGTTGCCTCCTGGTCGATCGCGAGATGGAAGGCGTGGTTATAATATTTCATATTTGCTGGAGTCTGCGCCCTGCCTGGAAAGCCACGCTATTGGACTAAACCACCCCTGGTCTTAAATGAACTTCATCATAATCATAACGACGCCGACGCCGTCGGCCACTCCCTTGTTCTATGCATTCCTTCCTGGAGGCGGATACACCCAGTACACCAGTAAACAACTAGAGGAATTCACTTGGTTTGACTTGATTGAGGTTTATTAAATCCACCAAGATCCTTTTCAAAAATTAATTTGTATGTCTGAAAGAAAAGATTTTGTTTTGCCAAGATTAGCAGAATTGTTGATTAGCAAATTTCATCGAATTCGGCATCATTTTTGTTATTTTTCAAATTTAACATTAGATTTTTTTAAATATATTTTAGGTCCTTCGCCCCGAACTGATATTGTTTTGTATGAGTGAGAGTTCAGAAATTAAATCTTGTGACTTAAACTCCACATTCCCTGAGATCCAAATCGACCATCTTCCTTCCACAATGAATCAGCCTGTCCTATAAGAAAATCTTAAATTTCTCCTAATTCTATTGCTATAAGCAAGCTATGTCTTGTCTATAGCACTCTTAGCTATTTCCGATCTTATATATTGAAATTCCTTAGAACTGGATTAGTCCAAAGATTCTCTAATCATCTTTATTGTAATATTTTTATTTTAATAGTTCCTCAGCGAGAACAATTTTTTATTCGACTAAAACTCGTCTCGACTTGTCTTTGACATGCTTGAACTGGAAGATATCCAGGCAAGGACTTCAAACTTTCTATCTTCACCCTTTTCGGAAAAATCATTTTAAGCTCCCCTTGAAACTATGCAACAATTTTATTTCATTTCGAGAACTAATATACTTTTCAATAGAAATAATTGAAATAACGGATAATAATCAAAAAATTTAAAGATCCTAGATATTTATGAAAATACTCTAAATGTTTGAAATTTTAGGGATGCCCCGCATCCACAGCATCCATGGACCGCATAATCTTTTGAACAGGTAATTCTGAATTTAGTTAATTCTTCGTTTTATAAATAAAAGAATTTTGGCACCAGGACGATTTTTCTACAACTTTAAGTTCTTGAGTTTTTTGTGTCTGGATTCCGATATCCACACATTATCATCCTCATTAGAGTAAACAGTCCTAAGACTGGTTTCACGTAAACGACAATCACAAACATAGAAGCTGTTGGAAATGGTGACTGTGATGAAAGTGCAGTGGGTTGATGGAGATATCACCCAAAGTGGGATAAATTAGGTTCAATAATTCTCCCAGAATTAGACGTTTCGATCTAAATTTTATTGGGCCATTCTCAGTTATTGGGAATTATACACATATTACAATACGCACATGTGTTCGAATCTAGTTTTGTCAACAATAAGAATTTTATCTTCATGTAGCTTATGTCGTGTTTGCGCCCAAGGTTCAGTGATGAATGTAGACTGTAGAAAAAAAAGCATCTATAAAAATGATTTTTATCTGGGTTTCAGACATTTCTAAACCCAAAAATAAAAAACAAAATATTCGACAAAATTTTATCTTTTGAGAGAGACGAACTGGTAAAATTTTCAGCTTAAAGTAATAATGGAAGGTAGCCCAAGGATAGTAAAGATAGAAAAAATTATCAAATTTCCAAACAAGATGCATTTATTGGTAAAAATAAGAGTAAATAAATATTATGTGTAATAAATTCAAATTTAGGGAACGAAGAAAAGATTATTTTTATTACAGACAAAAGGATCAGCCGGGGCTCGAACCCGAGATCTTTGCATATGTACTGCAATGCTTTGTCATAAGAGGTTTACCTCCTATATCCACTAAGCTACTGATCCCCGAACCCAAACTAATACCCTTTGTCTATATGAATTATGGAATTTCTTTTTAATCCTCTCCTCGTTCATTTTTCGCAGCGTAGGCCTTGATTCATTAATTAAACAATTAATTATTCCAGCGCCTCCCATTATGTGTAATATTCATTTACTATGAGTTAGGGATTCTTGGTCACTTGTTTCATATTAATTTATTAAAGATGTTTCACCTTGCACCAACACCACAATCTCTACTAATTATGCATTTTTTGGATTGCCATTCCTTTCTTTCTTTCCTCCTTTCATTTTAAACCAACGTTTCGGGGGATTCTTCCCTCCTTCTTCAGGGTTTCAAAGAGTCAATGAAAGAAAGAAACAAGATTCTTCTTTCCTCTCTCCTCCAGCAGTAATTAAGGAAAAAAGTTCTATTTAATGCTTCTGCTAATGAATGAAAAAAATTGCAAACACTGCTGGAGGAAAGAAGAAGGAAGTATCTTGTTTGTTTCTTTCATTGACCCTTTGAAACTCTGAAGAAGGAGGGAAGAATCCGCCGAAACGATGGTTAAAATGGAAAGGAGAAAAAAGAAAAGAATGACTGACAGTCCAATAAATATACCTTATTTGGAAATGTGATAATTTTTTCTTTCGAATATTTATAAGGTAAAAAATAACCCTTTTGAAAGAATTAAATAAACCCAACACATGATAAGCAGAAATTACTTGGTAGCTCACCGGGCGTGATGAAGATAGATAAACCAGGTGTAACGGGAAAACACAGTTGTTAAAGATTTATTTTTAAAAGCATCTAAATACAGATACAGATAGAAATAAATTGAAAGTTTCTTTTTGCAGAGAGTAGCAGAATTTTTATAACTCAAAGAAGTCAATAAAAGAGTGACTCTCTTTTATTGTCTCCTTTAACAGATAGAAATTTTTGATACCTATAGATACTGTATTATGTATTTTGTATGTAGGATGTTTATGTATAAATAGTGTTAAAATCCAGATTTTTTGTAGGTTTACTCCTCTTGTATATGGCTAAAAAGAGACTAAAGTGAGGAATAACGAAGTGAGCAATGAGGCAAAAACAAACTTGTTTGAATTCTATGTTCAGCTCTAAACTGCAATGTTACAAAGAAAGTAGATTTCAAGCAAGTTTATTTTCGCAGTCTGCTCAATCCATCTTTTTTCTATGCTGAACTATATTTTCAACCTTAGTAGAGACGTCTTTAAAGAGATGTGATTTTGCTAAATAATAGATACCATATAATAGAAGAGTATTAACTATTGTGAGCATTCAGTGAAGTTTTCAAATAGGCCGGTCATATAAAAAAAATATTTTTTTCTTGTTAATTTCAAAAATACAAACGGTTAAGAATTTATGTGAAAAATACTATTTTTTACAAGTCAATCCTTTTCGTCTTTATTATTAAAAAAAAGCAATTGAGCGGATGAAACAGAGAAACTGAAGCAATTTCCTCCTCCTTTCGAGATTGATTTTAGTTTCTACTTTTTTTGGCTTTTTATTTTGTTTTGTTTTGTTTGGTGAGTTTAAGGGGAGGGGGGGGGTTTGGACTTGTTGAACATGCACGAGTTTATGAATGACAATTTGACGGCAAGTGAGAGGGTAAAAAAAAATATCGATTGGATTTAATTTTCATCCGATTCTGGAGAAATGTCTTCGCTCCTTTTGATGAAAATGATCCAAAGGCCGGAACGAATCTCAAACTATCTTTATAGAAGAAACATACAGGGCGGACAACAACAACACCAACAACAGCAGCAGCAAAAAAAAATACATCGAGCAAAGCAAAGCAAGGAATAAAATAAAGCACATCAGGTAGATGGATATATGGTCGTTTTATTTTAACCCAAAATATCTTCACGGCACAATGCACAAAAGTAAAATATCATGTAATATGTTTTTATACTCCCCCCTCCCCCACCAGTATCACGTCAAATGGCAAAAAAAGACAAAAAAATGTATCTATATATCTTTTATATTCGTTGAGAGAGAAAAAGTTTAGAACAAAGGAAATTATTCAAAATAGTATTCAGTACAGACAGAAAAATATTATCGTTTCAATTTATATAAAATAGAGAGCTAGAGGAGGATAGAAAATGGAAGTGAGAGAAGAGAGGGGAAGGAGCTTAATTATTAATCACACCCGGACAGGATTCCCGCATCAATTAAATCTAATGCCATTTTTAAAATAAAATAATCGCCTTCTTCCGAGGAATCCAACATTCTCATTATCTATTCGAATTGTTTCTTTAGAACATAAGAACGTCTATATTTAACGATCATATTAAAAAAATACAATAAACATTTATAGGTATGATTATCCTTTAGTACTTGGAAAATTATTTAACAGACGCCTCAAAAAATTAGTCAGCCAAATAACTTCAATACTGATTACCGACGTCTGTGACGAAAGCTTAGAATACTTGCTTCAAAGCGCCTTTTGTATTATATTTTTCTTTTCAATGTTAGAAATTGATTTTTTGGATTTGTTGAAGACCCTGATTGAAATTTGCTGAAAATTTAGTTCTAAAGTAGTGACAAAAACACAAAAACGACACCCCCCGTATATTACTCAATAACTTGAAAGACGAATAAAAATGCTTTAAGACGATATATCATGTCCCTATACCTAAAACATCAAGTTTTCTTAATAAAGCCGCTTTTTCGTAAAAAATTACATTTTAATTAATTTAATTTTAACTAACCATGGAAATATCAAGCTTATGGCAGTTTGTTGACTATTTATAAGTAACTTATAAACAGTTTATTGACGATGTTCAAAAAATCTCCCAAAATAATCGCAAATATTGATTATTCAAACGAAGTTCTTATAGTAGAAAATAAATAATTTCAAACGAAGTTCTTCTGGCACAAAATAAGAAAATGTTAGGTGCTAAATTTTCAGAAAAAATCCTGCTTTACGTTTTCCATAAACGTCTAACGTGCCATCGACCGTGAATCACCCTGTATAGTGCCTATATAGATTCTCAAAATCTATATAGGGACAATATAGTTACTATATAGTTTGAAACATTGTGCTACTAGGGGAGGAGAAAAATCATTTATAACAATCTCAAAATCTATATAGGGACAATATAGTTACTATATAGTTTGAAACATTGTACTACTAAGGTCGGTTCAGGTATTTTTAAACACAATGGGCATGAAAAAATGTTCGCGTAAATTCAGTACTAGGCTCAGGTAGACTAAGACCTGCCTTCTGGGAGTACCGAGTAATTCATAAATAGAAACAAAGAGGTTGTCCTCTGCTTGATACAAATAAACACACACATATATATCAAAAATATATATCTGAAAATATATATTATTTATTTGTTTGAGACTATAGTTTCGAAGGCTTGGCCTTCATCATCAGTCTTTTTTAATTATAAATATTATTGTTCATGGGCTCTAACTAACTTCTAGCTGGCTAAGTAAAGATCAAAAAAATTTCAATATCCATGCGATACGGACGCCATGAAAAATAATATTTATAATTAAATAAAGTAAAAAGACTGAAGATGAAGGCCAAGTCTTCGAAACTATAGTCTCAAACAAATAATTAATATATATATGAAGATATATATTGTTGATATATATGTGTTTATGTTTATTTGCATCAAGCAGAGGACAACCTCTTCGTTTCTCTTTATGAATCAAAACTCTGCTACTCTCGGCAAAATAAAAACTTTTCAATTGTACCGAGTAATAGTCAAATAGGATAGCTATCGATGTGCAATAAGGTCCCATACATGGCGTATTGTAATGACTAATGAGACTATTAGCCGATGTATGGTCCTTGGGTCGGTCAGCTGCCTATCATTCTGACACGCGTGTTCCCCGAAGCAGCGCACGTGCTGCGCGTGCGCGGAGCGGCCCCACATGAAAAGAATACCATATATGTGCCAGTAAAATATCAAATTAATTAGTTTAATTATACATAATAGATTTGAAAATTGCCATTAGCGCGTCTTTCGGCGACCACCAGATGTCAGGGATGCTTTCGACTTTTTCATTTCATTGCCATTCAAAGAATTGATCGATACTTCTTGAAGATGGATTCACCATAGAACCGATTAATAATAAATTCTCTAATAACTTCTGAATAATTATCATTTTACACTAGGACACGTATTTTTGTTTAAACTTCAGAAATAATGAATGATTATAATTATATTACTTGATACTCCCAGGAAAGAGGAATTTTTTTTAATAAATAAATTATTGATAATTATTAATCATTTAAAAAATAAAAAAATTCCTCTCTCCTGGGAGTACCGAGTGATTTATTTATTATTTTAAAATCCAACATAATAGTTAATTACAAATAATTTATATTTTAAAATGAATTAATACGGGCTGCTCTTACCAGAGAGCAGACAAAGTTTTCAATTTTCTTATTTTTTATTTTTTTATTTTGAAGTAAAACTTCTTTAGCGTCGTACGAGGGGTGAACCTCGACCTAATATCGTGTCCACCTACTTCCACTTCCATTTTCATTTCCAAGTAGAAGACTAGATGAAGGGCATTATCTAATGAATTCCAAAATAATTCCATAAATGTGTACACCTAATTCCAGTCGCGGTTCACTCCTCGGCGACGTATTTTTTATTTTTTGTTACAATAAAGGGGAGATGAATCAAAAGAAGGGAAATATTAAAAAAAAACAAATAGTTCATGAAAAATAAAATTTATAACTATTAGAAAATTTAAATTATCATTTTAAAACTAACTAATAGAGGATATTTAAATTATTTATCTGTAGATGTTATTTGTATATAACTTTTTTAAGGTTAATAAATATGTTTTAGGGTGTGATTTTTAAGGGGGATAAATTTTTTGGCCGTTTTATAGAAATAACATCTAGAGTTAAAGAAGTTTCGCTTCCTCCGTGAGCTTATGTGAATGAGGATTAGACACATTTTTTTTTTTTTTTTGATTTAACTTATTTTAACCAAACCTTGCTGTTCCTTTTACATTCGATTCGACCCGTTAAGTTTTTTTAGAAGTGATAACTAGACATATGCACAAATATTCAGACTATCATTTTCAAGTCAATTATGAGCTTATTTGTAGAAGACTGTTTTAAACTATCAGGAACAAGTGTTTTTATAAGTTTTTTTTTTTTATCGAACATCCAGCTTAGTTTGAACAGTTCGCGATTCTTGTAGAAAAATGTACCTAATGCGGCCTCTTAGCTATTACCATGCTCAATTAACAAAAGCTTAGTAGGATAGAATCCTAGAATCGACATTCATTCCCATAAGAAATAATAGAAAGAATATTACTCGGTACCGGTACGCCGGACTAGCTTAGTATTAGATTCAGGAAAAAATTTATTTTTCTCCTTGTGTTGAAAAATGTTTGGAACGTGAAGAAAAATAATTTTCAACAATGATCTGTGTCTGTTCGTGTGTCTCTCTGTGTGTCTAAATTCAGATACCCACGATAATTTCCCCGATAGCACACTCGCTCTAAAAGACATCTTAGCCAGCTCTTATTGTCTATAAGGTGTTTTTAAGATGTCTTCCAGATATCTTCTATAGCGAGTGTGCTATCAGGGTTAGAATGAAAACTCATAGAAGGTTCTTTCTTGTGCTAAAATGTTTCTATTTTCAAAGCTGAGAACTGGTTAAATTTCGGGCTTTCTTGATCCAGATCTTCCGGCTAAGAAATGCAAAATGAATTTTTTGAAACTTTAATCCGTATCTAAGTAGTGAAAAATATAAGCAAGCAAAGAGGTCTGTTTTGCACTATTCACCAAAACTACAAACAGTGTTACGAGTCTTGAAAAAGTTTACATTTTTACTCCAATTATTAATTGAATAAACTGATGTAGCCATCTACAAGACTTTACCAAACATCTGCCATAAGAAGAGGGCTCTTGTATTTAATATTTAATAAAATACCAAAAATCTAACCTGGAAGACGCGTGGGTGAGAGCACTATCTCTGGAACGTGCTGACTGGAGCGAATCCTTGCTGGAGAGTGTCGTTTTTGGGTATCAGGGGCTCTCACCTGCAGTAACACGGGCCCAAGGAAACATAGTGTGTGGACTGAAATAAATAATTGTAACATATAGTTATTGTAGAAACACTTAATAGTTAAAGGGAACTCTTATAGGTATTCTATAGAAAAATCTATTCCAATTTGATCAAACAAGTCCAAGCTTGTTTTGATTCCTCTTGCTAATAAAACTAAATCTTGCTTAATAAATGTAAGCTAGAACTAAAATACACATAGATAAAAAAAATTCCTTTTAATAAATATTATATATATAATATAGGTAGAATAAATTTCTCTGATTATTGGAACAAAGCTTTGTAAAATAACACGAGTATATTAATTTGTAATATAAATACTTATACAAAATAAACTAGATTTTCATTTTTTGACCCACACCACCTCCTCCCCGTTTTGGACGGTTAGTTTTTGCACTTTTAGTCTTCTGAAGGCCCACTGATTATGTATACAAAATTTATTTGAGTTTGCTCAAATGGACTAGATTTTTATTTTTGAACCCCCCCCAAATTTCGGCACCAGAAAAAATATCTTTTCGTTATTATAGGCTCATTTTTTGTATATTTCATTTTTTCTTGTTTTTTAGTTTGAAAACATTATAATTTTAATTTTTCCCCCTCCTCCCTCCCTTAATTTTGGGTCTATTTGTACCTAAATCTAATCAGCTCTTAATCTCAATGTACCAAAACTACATGTGAAATTTCGTTTTGATAGTCACACTAGTTTTTGAGCTAGCTCGTCCACAAAAATTTGGTAACGCACAGACTAACAGGCAACACACATTAAAAATAACAGTTATTATCTTGAAAAATATAATTTTTCGATGTTCACTTATTAGGGCTTTTTGTAGACCGAAATGCCATGGTTTCTCGCAATTTTTTTAATCAAAATAGTTTCAGCCGTTTTTGAGATATTTCGAAAAAAAGAAACAAATAAAACCACATTTTTCATGCACTATTACAATACTTGACCATACCCTCCTGTATGGTAAAGTAAAAAAATGATGATTAAGGTAATACCTTCGAAACTATAATCCCTAAAAGAAATAAATGATAAATATATACATATCTATATATTTATGGTCAATCTCATTGATTTACTCTGCTACTCTCGGCAAAAAAATAAAAAAAATATTATTAATTTTAATATTTCAACTATACCTCATGAAACTGAATACAATAATTATATAATAAACAATTATATCATATGGTGACTAAATATCTGATTATCTCTTTTATATTTGTCTTCTCACAAGCAATAACTATTATTATCATTTCCGTCCATTATTTGTATAATACATTAATAATAATACATTAATAATACATTATTAATTAATGTGAAAGTTTATAATAGGAAAATAAGGATAAATTTTTGTCTTACTTTTTTACTTTACCATACAGGGTATGGTCAAGTATTGTAATCGATGCATGAAAAAAGTGGTTTTTTTGCTTCTTATTTTCGGAATATTTCAAAAACTGCTGAAAGTATTTTGATTAAAAAAATTAAGCGGATCCATTGCATTTCGCTTTACAAAAAAAGCTCTAATAAGTGAACATCGAAAAAATTATTTTTATTATTATTATTATTATTATTATTATTGTTTTTGTCAAAATGTCTGTTAGTCTGTCTGGTAGTCTGGTTGTCTGGTTGTCGGTTGTCTGGTTGTCCGTTAGTCATGTGCGTTACCAAATTTTTGTGGACGAGCTAGCTCAAAAGCTAGTTTGAATATCAAAACCAAATTTCACACGTAGTTTTGATCCATTGAGATTAAGAGCTGATTAGATTTTGGTGCATATCGACCCAAAATTAATAGGGAGAGTGGAGGGGGGTGGGGGTTAAAAATTAAAAATCTAAGCCATTTGAGCAAACTCAACCAAATTTTGTATACATAATCAGTGGACCCTCAGAAGTCTAAAAATACAAAAACTAACCGCCCAAAATGGGGGATGGGGGGTGTAGGGTCAAAAAATGAAAATCTTGGCCATTTACCAAACTCAACCAAATTTTGTATACATAATCAGTGGGACTCCAGAAGTATAAAAATGCAAAAACTAACCCCCCCCCTTAATGATTATAAATAATTTTAAGGGCCAGGTTGTATGGTAAAGTCAAGTGGATGGCCACATCAGAACACGTCAGCTTATTATTTATCAGCCAACGTTTCGTCAATTTGCTGACTTCTTCGAGGCTTCAAATAGTCATGCCATACATTCATCTAAATTTTCTTGTTATCTTCGTTACCATTGAAGACCATCAGAAAGACAAATTTCAAAAAATATTTGGCACATTCACATAAACAATTTTCCCTTCTATTCTATATATTAATAATTACACTAGACATGGTCTTCAATGGTAACAAAGATAAAAAGAAAATTTAGACGAATATGTGAATGACTATTTGAAGCCCTGAAGAAGTCGGCAAAGTCGACGAAACGTTGGCTGATAAATAAAAAAGTCAGACATAAAAACTTGTCCTTATTTTTCCTATTATAAACTTTCAAAATAAGCACTAACGTTGCTTGTGATGTTAATATGTTTTTTCTTTTTTTTGTGCAAAATTCCTTGGTATCGTTATTTCCCCGATCGGACGAATTGTTTTTCTGTGCGTCATCGTCGACCTGTCTGCTGCTGCGTCTGTCCGTCTGCTCCTCCGGTTGCTTTGCCCCTCTTTAGTAATCACCTGGCGAAAGGGATCTAGGCTTCCAAATGACCTGCGAGTGGAATAAAGAAAAACCTCCCGAGCGACTAATAGGTTCAATTTGAATGAGCAAACAGTTCCTCCCCGGCAGTTTGCAAATTATAACCGGCAGATATCGAATCAAGGCAATACACACATCCACAAGGAGCTATATCGATAGAGACAATGACCAAATAAGTAAACGTAATTGCGTCCCGTCACGAGAAATATTGCATTGTTTTAGGAGCGAAAATCCAAAAACAGCATCGGCAGAAATTTTGTTTTCATTTCCATTGGTGGAAGATGAATACATTTTATTTCAATTATCCAACAAACGGATATGAACTAGGTACATATAATGGTAATTTCCGAAAAATTCGAAGTGGGGTTTTTTACAGATCTTTACGTTTTAAGGTCCTCTAAGAAGAAAAGGTCTCTTTGTCCATCTACCTGTATAAATGTGTGTCCACTTTTTCAGCCTGATCGCCGAATCAATAATAGTGAAATCTTAGAACTAAGAGATCTTGATAAGGGCTGACCTTACGTCACACAGTAAGGGGGGATGCGGCATCTTAGATTTGTGACAAAATGTGACAAGGGGCCCCGAGAATCTTAAAAATTGTGATGTCACAAAAGTAAAATTAAAATTAAAAAAATATTAAATTCACTTTAGTTGAGTTTAATTTATAAAGAAAAATTCTACAGTTATTAAATTATAGGGTATAAAAGTGATAGTGTGATGTCACAATATAGGGGGGCTCGATGAAAATGTGACAGAATTTGACACGGGGGGAGGTCTAAAAATCTTGAAATTCACGAGACTATAGTTTCGAGGCTTTGTCCTCTTTCATCAGTCTATTACAATTGATTCACATGAATTAATGTATGAATGGAAAGAATCAATAGAAAGAAACTTACTCAGTCTGATTATAAATAAAATTTATAATTCCAGCAGAAGACACACTCTTTTATTGTCTCCTTCAAATTAAGAATAGTTTTTTGCTAGGAAGAATTTGAATTATAAAGAGGGGAAGTGGCCTATTTCGAATTATAGAAGGTTCTCTCCCCCTCTTGTTACGAAAAGGATTTCGAGTTATCGATCGTATCAAAATACACAAAATTTTTTCGATTTACTGAAGTTAACAGCTGAAGGAGTTCGAATTATCGAGAGTAGACTGTATATGAAATTCTCTACTATCAGTTTGTCATAAACGCTTGAATTCTTGAATAGTAGGCGTGAGATTCTGAGATTAATCCACTCATTGACTATTAATATCCCAAGTATGACTGATCTTTTGTTGAAGAGGCTTAACTCTTTTGGCCCCTTATCTCTGGTCCCCATCACCATTTGTCTCAACCGGATATTATTTTAAGAGCCCCTTCCACTCCTCTTGCTGTCTTTTTTCAAGTATGTTTGTCGCTCCTCGCCCATTGTCTTTCAGTCTGTTTATCATTTTCTTTTTATGACATATATTTTGAATGAATGCCGTCTGACTGCTATTGAAAAAATATTCAGTAAAAATCACATGATCCGATCCATATAAAATATCAAATCAATGGACAATGATGAATAATAAATATGAAAAACTTGATTTGATATACCTATATATACATAGAAATATGTTTTTAAAAAATGATGTCGGACAAGATGGAACACTTGTTATTCGCAACGCGGGACATTTATTTGGGAATTGTGTTTTTTAATTGATCTGCTATTGTGCGGTCGGATAAGAGTTGAACAGGTAGATTCCAATTTATAGTATCGGATGAGTATTTAGGAAATTCGAAAAAAATGAAAGGCTGAATTGGAAAATAAATATCAATATTCCAAAAACAAATCATTGGAAGAAGAAGAGAAAACTTTTTTAAGGCACGGTATACTTTCGGCCAATTTTGAAAATCGTGGCAGGAGTGAACTATATCTCAGCTAGCTAGAGTTAGAGCCCTACTTATAAATTTAAATAAAAAAACTATATATAATTCGCAATACAAATTGCTGGATGTTGTTCCCTTAATTTATTATTTGAAAATATTTCTTGAAATGATTAGGGGATCTTGGGGAACTTTTTGATTTTGATTTTAGGTGGACAGTTGTACACAATTTTTTTCGCCGAGAAACGCCATCATCAGCACATATTATAGAAAAATAAAAATAAAATAAAAAAAATAGTCAATTCGAAAAAGTTCCCTCAAAACTTCCTCCTAATCACTTCAAGAAATATTTTTAAATAGAAAAACAATATTCAAAATTTTCTTTTTGATTTAATTATCTTCACATAATTTAAATTTTTTTAATTTTAATATACAAGGTCTGTAACTTTAAAATGCGGAGTTTTTTCAATAAAAATACAGAATAATTTGGAAAAAATAAACAATAAACAAATATGACGTTTTGAAGCTTGCTGTCATAGTTAGTTACAAAGCGACATATTGGTTATGGCGTCAAAATTTATAGGCTTTGTGGGCTATCTATTGGAAACCCCCGCATTTTAAAGTTACAGACCTGGTATAATAATACTCAGGATCGAATGTAAGGATAGATAAAAAGATGATTCCCAATAAAAAAAGATTTATTCGAAACTTTTCTTTTAACAGTTTTGAACTGGTGTTTCGGACGATCTTACCTCCTTCTTCAAGATTCAAAGGGTCATTGAAGGAATCATGTAACAATTTTCCTTCTTGTTTACTCCAACGAGCTCTGATCAAGGAGACAAGAAAAATTGTTCCATGCTTTTCTTCATTGACACTTTGAATCCTGGAGAGGCAGAGAAGATCCTCCAAAACGTTGGTTAAAAAGTAGGAAAAAGGCGTATTTGTTTTAATTTTCTTTACAAATCGAATAACTAAAAAAAATTTTAAGAAATTTTTTCCTTTTATTATAACTAGGACAATTGGCAGAATTATAGTAAGCAAAGAAGAAGATAAGCACCGTCGATGGCTGAGAAATGCTCTCTTAAATCGAAGCTAAAAATAAAATGTGTATTATAATTATTATTAATTAAGTTTATAACTTGTTGAATAAATTGTTAATTAAAAATTATTTATCTAAATATCCTCACATCTCAATTCTTAATATAATCGATTTCATTTACGATAAAGTCTAAATTTTGTAGAGCATTACGATTGTTTTCTTATCAAGCGAGCTAAATTTCGTTTGTTTGACTGGGTGATCTGGTTTTGATTGAATACGACGGTTTTTCTATCTCCGTTCATCTATTTTGCCCCGTATCCGTAAATTTCCAACTAATTGGCATTCAGGTCTTTGTGATTTATATGAGACACAAACAGAGAGAGATTATTATTTATGTTTTCAAACGGATCAATTGATGAATGAATGCAAAGACAGACGGACGGACATAAACAAATCCAGTTGGGAAAACGAAAATTGCATTGCGATTGTATGAAAGCGAGGGAGATGGAGAAAGGCATACAAATCACATCACGCATAGGCAGCGAGGACATGAAGAGGCAAGAATATGCAGATTTTTCGCATCATTAGAAACGTATCATAAATAAATCGCCACCAAAATTGGAGATAAAAAATAATAAAATCGCGAGTCGGATCGTCCCTAAAGGACATTTAAGGAATGGTGAAGAGAGGAGGGAATCTAGATCAATAGATATAGACAACGGGAACTCAATCACTTGTTCTGTCAACTGACCTCTGCATTTCGAAAAACAGAGCCAGGCGTGACGGATGAAAGGAAGCGATTATTCCGATTATGATGAGGGCTAAAATGCGAGGAGAGTAAAAAGCCAAACCAGCTGGAAAAACAATCGATAGTATTAGATCATCGACATCATCAATAAGGTGGCTTTTCATTTTATATTTTATCAAAAACACTCGTCAAGGTCTCATATAAAAGTTAATTGGCAAAATATTCGACTCCTCGACCTTATGGCCAATTTAAGCTAATAATTAGCATCACTTAGATAGAGCTAAGAACTCTCAATTGATCTTTTTTACGTTTCCGTTGAAAAAATAAAAAGGTGCCGTATTAGTGCTGTTACATTGTTTGTGTCTGTCCTTTTGCCTGTAAACATTAGCATAGTTAGGGAGATTTCCTAGGGGGGCAGCCGGCCAGCTGATTAGCCACCACAAGGTTTCAATTTCGGTAATCCGATTAGAGATCAACTAACTTTTTAGTAGAATTAAAAATTTTGAAAATAACGAAATAATTGAATGAGAAATATTTAAGTGATGACTGGTAATAATATGGAGTTTCGATTTTTCTAGGAGAGGTACTGTCCCTCTTTGCTCCCCTCCCCCAACTGTAGCTTGAAACTAAATAAAATAAACAAACCAGAAAATTGAAAAATTTACAAATTACATGTAGGTATTCACTGACTTAACTTGACATTATGAAAAAATCTCACTAATCTACTCATTTTCTCTTTATCAACGATAAATAAATACGAACATTTGATATCTCAAGTATTTTGGAAGATATAATAATTTTTCTGCAGTCTGTCGGCCTTTTGGCTGGCCCAAATTTTGAACTCACCGAGTGACCGATCATTCATCTAAGAATATCTCTATGTCAATCAGATATAGAATCCAACTCGCATTTGGCCGGTTTATTTAAATAATTCTTCACAAAATTATTCTCTTACAATGTCTAGTAGTTGAGAAAATCTTCAAAAAATGTTGTTTTCCATTTATTTTTGTCTTATACATGTTTCAGAAAAAAAAATATATTTTCATGCACGATTATATTACTTCTCCATACGGTAAAGTAATATGTTCGAGAATAGAGATAGACGTACTTTACATATGTAAAGTTTGTCATTTGGAGGTCATCAATAAACATAAAGTCTTTTAAAAGTTAGTTTGGTACAAATAAGTCAGTTTAAGTAGTTAAATTTATTAGTAATGAATGGTAATTTTGGCACCATTGGTTGTTAACTATTAGTTTTAACAATAAAAGTTCTTGAACTTCATAAGTCATTTTCAAAGAAAATTTAACAAAACTGATTGTCTTCTCAGACCTTAATCTGTTCTTCTTACTTAAATTTTACTTAACAAAATCACATCAGGTTGTATTTTATTAGATCCGAGATGGAATGGATTATCTTTAATTATACTGTTTTTCCTCCTCACAGGGTAGTCATTGGGCCCGGATTGCTAATCTCAACACTCGGGTTCGATTCCCAAAGAGGGTAAAAATAAACCTTCTGACATATAATTAAAAATAATCCATTCTCGGATCTAAATGATGACAACTTCTTGTGATTTTCTTAAGTAAGAAATGTAAATTCTTATTCTATCGGCAACTTGAATTCTTTCGTTACCATTCCATTGCCCTTCGAATTTGAAGAAATGAAAAATTCGAAAAACGTATTCATCTCTTTTTTTAAACTAAATATATGGCATGGTTATGTTTGTTTTTTAATTTAGAATCACTAAACCGCGAAATTTTCAAAATGAAGAATTAAATCTTTAAGTAAAATATTGTAGCCTGATTCATATGTTAGTGGAGTAGCTTGGATTGCTAATTTTGACATTAGTGATTAATTTCCGAGGAGTAAGAAACATCCCTTCTGACATATAATTAACCATCGCAATACTTCCCCATTATATTCAATATAATATAAATGTGAAAGTAATAGTTATCCAATCCATCTCGGATCTAATAAATGGCAACCTCTTGTGATTTGTTTAGAATTTAGTCGATCTATTTTTATCGACAATTTGAACTTTTATATTAAATTTTACCAATTTTTAAAAAACATGGGCCGGTGCATGGTGCAACATTATTTTAAGCTAGATGAATAAAATGTTACCTTTTTTTAATTTTGATAGCGGTATTTTTTAATAAAAGCATTTTTTTATTTGTATTATTCATTTTTTATATACCTATATATGTTACATATTTTTTTCTTGATATAATTTTTTCAACATTACCCACATAGTAATATAAATCCATTTCCGAAAAAATCACACACGACAAACATGCAATACACTTGTTGATATCTTTCCGTTTATTATTCCTGACAAAAATTTATTAATAGAGCATATTTTTTATAATTTTTATCATTTCATATCAGCAACTGCATGTACTTAATTAAGTAATAATTTCCCATCTCTAGAACACACCCAGACTAAACAAACAAACTGGAAATTCAGTTCCGCCTCGCCGTTATGCAGTAAAGCGCTCGTTGCTTGTAATAACCCCTATCAGGTGGCCGCATCAATTTTTCCCTTTTTTATTTTATATTTTAATATTCCATCTACATTAACAGCCATCAACCGCCCGCATATACGGGAAACAGGAATTTGACTTGATTAAATGAAATTCTTGACATTTTCTATATCGTATTTTAATCTCTCTCTCTATTTATTTATTTATTTTATTTTATTAAAATGAACTTAACAATAACATTATTATTTATAGTATCTTTATGCTATTTTTCTGCCCGTATGTGTATAGCTTTATTTGGTTAATAAATGCAGAGGTATAGAAGAAAGTGAACAATAAATTGTTAGGTAGAATAATAAATACATAATATAATAATATTAAGTATAAGTTCTAACATTTAGATAATAAATTTTATTTAACCTTCGTGAAGTCTTTGGGTTCTCCATGGCACACATACACTTACTTCTCTATATCATAATTCAAAATACAATTTGACCACAAATATTTTTTAAATCTTATTTTATTCTATATTATTTATTTATTTTTTAGTCTTTTTTAACTTGGCTTGCTTGTAACGATCCTGACACACAAAACGCGTAAAACTTCAAAAATGTAATCTTCGTCATTAAAAAATTTCGCGGTTACTTAATTTTAAAACTAAACATACAGTCAATCAATATATTTAATTAAAATATTTTGAGGGTTTCAGAAAATTTGAAAATTTAATAGCTATTATAAAAGTCCCTTTCACTTTGTTATTTCTAGAGAAAAGTAAACGATACCTACCCTTATTAGATAGGAAACTATTTAGAAAATACAAAAACGGGTTTTGTGATATCCAAAGCCAAAAATCTTTACGTCTCTGGATATATGGCTGAGTATGCGTATTCTGACTACTGTCCTGATTTTAATGGAACGAAATTCTAAACTTGAGCTAATATTAGCAAGCTTTTGGTTGAAATCCACTCATACATAAGTTTAAATACACATTCAATATTAATAAATAATAATATTAAAGAAAAAAATAATAAATCCATTTTTTAAAAAATTTTATTGATTACTCTGATGAGAAAGGACAAATTTCGAGCATTGCTAGAAGAAGAAGAAAGAAATATCTTGTATTAGTCCCTCAATGACCCCTTTTAAACCCTGAAGAAGAAGGGAAAATTCTCCGAAACGTTGGTTTTTGTGCCATGGAAAAAATACATATTCAATAAATCTACTATAATCGAGAGAATTTTTTTCACTATTCTTGGGCTGCCATTCCATACAACAATCCGCACTAGAAAAATTCGCACTTTTTTGGCCTCTAAAAGATAACCCATCTAATTTTTGACAAAACCGTCACATGCTAAAATTCAACCTAAATGAATACTACAATTTGTGACTTTGATTGAGACTATGGGTTCATGTAGTCTTTACCTGAGGACCCTTCGAAGTCGCGCTTGGCGCGAGACCGATCCAATACTTTATCTGCTTTCGCATTGGATAAAGTAAAAATGGGGAAATGCATTAGTGCTTTTTTACTTTCACATATATATTATCTATATCATGTAATGATATAGAATATAATGAGAAGTATTTATTACGATCTCCTGCCTGGTTTGTAGGTTAGCCAAACCCTTAACTGATCTGCCAAATCAGTTGTCTAACTAGCAGGGCTCCCATTATACGAACTGTTGCTATTATATGAACAGACTGATGCTGCTGCGACAGGTTTGAATATTGTTGAGTCTGGCGGTGCTACCCCCACCCTCTGATCCCCTCTTATTACTTTTACTATATAATATATGAGAATATGAATGAATGGATGATGAAAATTTCAATCGACCATTAAAAAGTTTGTTTTTTTGTTTTATATTTTCGAAATTTCTCAAAAACGACTGAAACTATTTATTATTCGCCTTATTAGTTCTGTTTTGTAAAAAAAATTTAAAACGTGAAAAAATTCTGTGCCCCAGTAATTTGGGCTAAGTGCATATAAAGGCGCCAATAAGTATTTCCCACGGCAAATAAGCTTCGTCCCTGAATTTAAATATATTTTTAATGACATAGTTTATTCACATATTTTTTTTTCGAAATCCTAAAGAACTACATATTTCTAGTTGAAAAGTTTTTGTTTTGCCGAGAGTAGCAGAGTTGTTGATTCACAGAAAACAAAGATGTTGTCCTCTGCTTGATGCAAATAAACATACACACATATATATCGAGATGAGATATCTGTATATATATTATTTATTTGTTTGAGACTATAGTTTCGAAGACTTGGTCTTCATCATCAGTCTTTTTTAATTATAAATGTTTTTCATGGAGTCAATATCGTATGGATATTGAAAATTTGGTTTTTCCTTCTTCACTGGTGGTCAGCTTAGAACTAAAGAACATTATTTTGGTTCACATTCCTGTGAATGAAATGTGAACAAAGAATGTTCTTTAGTTCTAAGCATTGTATCGAAGATGAAAACCAATTTTTCAATATCCATGCGATATTGACTCCATGAAAAACATTTATAATTTAAAAAAAGACTTATGATGAAGACCAAGTCTTCGAAACTATAGTCTCAAACAGATAAATAATATATATACAGATATATCATCTCGATAATATATGTGTGTATGTTTATTTGCATCAAGCAGAGGACAACGCTCTTTGTTTCTCTTGTGACATATTTCTAGCATGATCAATTTAATACACATCAAAATATAGTGTATTTCATCTAGGGATTCAATTTGTATTATTATACTCTCAAAAATTGTATTTTCTGCCTAAGTACGTTTTAAAAAAAATAATTTCGGTTTAAAATTTTATTCATTTCCGGAAATAATTGCCCACCCGCATATATACACTAACCTTTGAAAAACATGGAATTAGGACATCTCGCTACATTTAATATCTACTAAAGTAAACATTAAAGGTGATTATTAATATTCGAATAATTAAAAGAATATGTTTGCAAATGGATTTAAATAAATATGATAATGTCTGGGACATGAAAATCAGGAATTATGCTAACCAGGTCATTAAAAAAGGGATGTTTATGTTTTTTCTATTCAAACTTGTTTTTTAGATTTATTTTTAGCCGGATGGGGAATCGAAAGAAAGAAAATGATTCAAAGAGAGAGGAGAGAGATTTGCGATTGGCTAAATATTCTATTCCAGATGAATCGCTCAACCCGGAAAAGAACTATCCTCTGGCCCTGCACCTGTTCCTTATCCCAGCTGGATTTATTTACCTCTTATAAAAAAATTGTGACAGCTATATAGATAATTTTTTTAATATAAGTAGACAGGACCCTAATAAGCGGGCGTGTACTGCACAATAAGCTGGGTTAAAAAGAAAGCTGGTTGCCCAGTTCGGTATGATTTTGCTTAATTTTTTAAACAAAATAATATTTAATTGAAAAGTTTTTATTTGACGAGAGTAGCAGAATTGTTGATTCATAAAGAGAAACAAAGAGGTTGTCCTCTGCTTGATGAAAATAAACATACACACATATATGTCAAAAATATATATCTGTACATATATATTATTTATTTGAGGGGGTCGGTAGCGTGATTAGGAGAACATCAACCTAGACTTCATCAGTTCGATCCCAACAAGAAGCAAAGTGAATTTATTTGAAAATAATAAAAAACCGGTCCCTCGGCTCCAGAAACTGACAATCTCTGGTTCAACAAAACCTCGCGCATGAGCAGGACAAAATTTCGTAACAAGCAACCATGAGTCGTGAGTGGCAAAAACAAGATTACCCCAGATGGAAACCAATCCACCCACCCGCGAGTGGCAACCGGGCATTCAGATTCTGGAGGACCCGGACCATCACGAAGTCAAGGAAGAAACAATGGGAGAATAACGCCAAAAATCCATACAGACCTGGGCACCTTTAACATCAACACACTCATCTGGCCAGGAAAAATTACATAACCTGACCAGGGAACTCGATAACAGTCGAAACCAATCGAAAGCTAGACTGAACCCAATGCAATTTTTTTTCAAAATCGGTTCATAATTGGCTGAGATATGAGGTAACATAGGCACAAAAAAAATTCAGTCGAATAGAGAACCTCCTCCTTTTTTGAAGTCGGTTAATAAATTATATATATATATATTCACATAAATTATATATATTCCTGTATTGTATCTAATATAAATGCAGGTGACCATGGGCCAATCAGATAATCGGATATTTAGTCTAAAATTCTAACCTATTATTAAGTTAAGTGTCTTAGCTGTGTGATTGAGACATTATCTACTTCCTATTTATAGTTGAGATAATTTCATGACGACTAATTCTATTTAAACGTTTTTTCATTTGAATTTTTGTTGATTGTTAATGAAGTCATTTGAGCGGGTCCCCTCTCATGTTCTGATGTTTGATCCAATCCCCCCACTCAACCTGACCTTCTTGCTGTCTGCTGCAGCAACGTCACGAGCTGTTCTTTTTAAAATTGTAATAAAATTTCCAAAATTGTTATTCAGGCTCGAGGGGGTGGAAGATAGAAAAAGAGGGAGATTATAATTAGACTAGAAATAAAGATGCGTGTCTTCAAAATATTTATGGAGAAATTTAATGTTGATTTTTTCTTCTTTTATATAAATATTATTCAATTTAATTTAGTAAATTAATAGAAAAATGGGTGTGTAGTTGTAAATGTATTCATTAAAATACATTTTAACTACTACTAAATGAGATAGAGGCATTCAGAAATTCAGCAAATTATCTGCGTTCGAAATTTTATACCTAGCTAATTTACCTTTCATTAAAAATAAAATTGTTAACTAATTCGTACTTTCTATTAAAATTTTATTTAAATTACGATTTTTAATGAAGAATACGTCATAAATTCGTAATATGCTGATACAAAATTATCATTAAGCAATCAAACATTATAAATATTTAACTGCTTATTGAAACCATTTGACATGTTTAATCATGCACTAAATTTCAGTCAAGGATCTTGACATTTTCATATCGAAATTTTACTGAGAAATTATTCGAAATTTAAACTTAAGTCATATTAAATAGTTTAATCGAAACAAGTGAGTGTTTTGAATTTTTTTTCAAGTTTTAAAAACAATGCAAAAGTCCTCTTCCAAGCTGAGGACATTATCTTTGATTTTTTTTTAATATAAATTTAATTCTTCCAAAACGTCAAAATTCCTTAGATTCGAAAATTTAAACTATTTATAAAAAATTCCGGTACCTATTAGTAAATTAATTTCTTAAATTATTATTTAGATCCAACTCTTTATATCTATGTTAAAAGATAAAATTTGAAATAATTTTAATTAAAGATTATTGTAATTATGTTTTTTTTTACTTTACCATAAGGGTATGGTCAAATATTGTTTGTAATCATACAAGAGGTTTATTTTTGCTTCGTTTTTCGAAATATCTCATAAATCACTAAAACTAGTTTGATAAAAAATTTTAGCGAAATTATGGTTTTGGTCTACAAAAAAGCTCTAATAAGCGAAGATCGAAAAATGATATTTTACGAGATAATAATGATTTTGTCATAGAACTAACAATAGGTATAGGTCCTAGACTAGAGTTTCCCGAACCATTTTTTGCCAGGTCTCAGACCTAAGCCTTTCTAAAATTCTCTTGCCCAATTAAACATAATTTATATATTATCCTTTCTTAAGAGCTAAGACATTGCAAGGACGCCAAATACAAATCAAAGTAATAGTCTAGAAAAATATTAAAGTCAAAAAGCTTGGTAAAATAACTTTTTCGATGCCCATTTTACGATTGAATTCTCATATTATAATAAAACAATCAATAGTATCATATAAATTAATCCTTAGTATTTCTTTTTGAATTACATTCTCCTAAGGCATTATGTTATTTAATAATAGAATTATTTATTCGATATTACTAATATAATAATTGTTTAAGAGGCTGAGACCCTGAAGCGAGCCCTTGTGCCAGTCCCATTGCTGAAGTCGTATATTTATATAAGCATATTAAATTTGAATATCTGAAAAGATTAATTTATTTCAAAACTGTAGATGGTACCAGTAATTTTTAGTGAATTTATAATAATCAGAAAAATAATCCTTAAAATTCATTATATGAGAATTCCCTACCGACTGTTTTGAGAGAAGCTTCTCTCGATACCTAAGAAAGAAAGCGATTTTATTTATTATTATTTATTCATTATTAGTAAACTCTACATTATTTTATAATCGTACATTTAAATATATTAAATTATAATGTTACAAGATATATCAATACTGAGGACTGAATGGAATTGTTGAATTCATAACAAATCCTCCGCTCATGCCGGGCAGCCATGCAAGCTTGCGACCTAGCCTCTCGATATAACAGACCAAAAGAATTATAAATTAGAAAGAAATACATCTTATTTTATCGATTCCATCTATCTGGAGGTTCACAGTATCTGTCTAATATAAGAAAATTGCATTTTGATTCAGACAGTTTACACTTTAAAAGAAATTGTATGAAAAGATTCAATTTCTTCTCTCCGGGAGCGAATCAACAGGAAATGGCAAAAAGTTTTATTTTTTCTGATCAGATATTGTATTCAAATCTATTGAAAATTCATATCGGTGTGTTATTTTCATTCATCTTTTATACCAAATAATTATTATTAGGAAATTTGCATTATAAAGTGTAGTTTATTTGAAGTCTAATTTAAAAAAACGCTAATAATTCAGTTGAATTTTATTTTAAATATGAAATTGATGGATATTATAAAACAATCAATTATTAATAATTTAATTTAATTTTGAGCAAAATCGATTCAGTACTTTTTGAGAAAATGGTCAAAAACCATCTGAACTGTTAAAAAAACGATGTTTTTGAAAGCACGAGATGTCTATGAAAAAAGTTAAAAAAGTCATATTGAAACGAAATATTGACTTGTGACATGGAGGTGAATTTTAAAATGATTCTAAAACGGCCTTTCATAGACGGTTTTCGGGATTTGTGACAATTTTCGCAAAAAAGTACTGAATCGATTTCGTTCAAAATTAAATTAATGATTAATAATTAATTGTTTTATAATATCTATTAATTTAATATTTATTTTTTATTTTTAACGGAGTTATAGCGCTTTTTCAAATTAGACTTCAAATAACCTACCCTTTAAAATTCAAATTTCGTAATAATAATTTTTTGATATAAAAGATAAATGAAAATAACAGACAGATATTAAATTTCAATAGATTTGAATAAATATCTAATGAGAAAAAAATAAAACTTTTTGCCATTTCTAGTTGATTCGCTTCCGGAGAGAAGAAATTGAACCTGTTCATACATTTTCTTCTAAACTATAAAATTCTTAATGAAAATGCTATTTTCTTATATTAGTCAGATACTGTGAGCCTCTAGATAGATGAAATCGTTCAAACAAGATATATTTCTTTCTCATTTATAATTCTTTTAATCTGATATATCGAGATTCATTCAGTCTACAAAAAACATTTTTCAAAAAATTTTCTTTACTTTATTTAATATGTTTCACCAAGAACCTACACCATTCGCCCTTAACATATTAACTTTTCTGTTTAAATTAAATGTTTTTAATAAAGGTCATTAATTGTAAATTTGTGTACCTCAAAGGGCTAGGCAGTTATGGTGAAATTTATGTGTAAAGTTAGATAAATCCTACTTAGATATTCTACATAATTATTCAAAAACTCTAATGAACAAACATTTTTATATTTTAATTTACTAAAAGAACGTTCATTAACTATATTTAGGAGCCTATATATTTAAGTAGCTAGAGAGGATTAAAATTTCAAAATTAAATAATTTTTTCTGAGAAAATTAAAATTATTTTACAATCCCGAAAGAATTTGTCAGGACACCGGTATCAGAGAGTTAAAACCTGGACAAATTCGGGAAAACCGGGACATATTGTCACCTTAATTATAAGCGATACCTTTTTGTTTTCGACATTACATATTTGTAGGAGGAATAAATAATACAAAATACATGAAATGTCAAAATTACATTGATGTCTTAATTTTTCTATCGACTTCTGGTGGTTCGATATAGACCACTGACTAGAGTCAAGCAAGCCCACTAATGACATCTTCTGCTTAAGTGCTATAATTTATGTTTGGTCTTTGTTTAATCGCTCTTTTTTCAATAAATATAGTTTTCAATATATATTTTATAATCCATTATAATCCATCATAAAAATCCCGCATATTTGACAGGTTCTACCCTTTTTTCGCATTTTCCTCGTTATCTATAAAATATCCCTTTGTTAATAAAAATTCAATTATCCTCTTTATACTATTACAAACTTTTTGGTCATTTATATTCATTGTCTTTTTCAGCTGCCTTTAAAATTATAAATAATATCTTCTTCGTCTTATTATACTATGTTTTGCCCTCATAATTCTCTAATATCTTAAATACCACCTTTCGAATGCTTTTAAATAAAATGAAACAATAAACTATTCAACTTTACCGACATTGATGTGAAGCCGAATACCAAGTAGTCTATTCCCGAAGATGGAAAGGTGTTTTCAAAGGTATTAATATTTTTTCCTCTAAATCTAACGACCCTTTTTCAAGTTATGCCGGCACATTCAACAGGTAATGATTACGATTTTGAAAATATATTTTTTCCTTAACTTATGGGGGTTTTGTAATGGTGGATTTTTTCTTAGTTATTCTGGAATATCTCGAAAAAATTAAAAAAAAAAAAACGATCAAGTGCATGTCAGATCCCTTACCGAGGGTTCCGTACTTTATAACACCCAAAATACTTAAGACATCAAATTCATTCTTTTTTGTTGTTAAAAAGAAGGAATAGGTTAATTAGTGGAATTTTTTCATAATCTTGTTTCTAATCACCCCGTCAGACACTTTTTAACACCGTTATTTTAAATCGAAATAAATTTGAAAAAATTAAATCTAATTCTACATGGACAAATCATTACAGGGATACTTGACACTCAGAGATAAAAAAATATTTTTTATTTTTGACTCCGCTTAAAATTCGTCACTAGCTAAATTAATAATCATTCGATTAAAATTTTAATACAATTTTTGATTTGTAGGATAATGACTACAAATAACATTTAAATTTCAAGTTTTTATCTTATTTAGTTAATGAGCTACAATGTTTTGAAATACGGACTGACAGACATTGCGATAAAACAATATATTAGAAAAAGTATTTTTTTAGAGATACCTATTAATATTATTTTTTCAAAAAAATCTGGGAATGAATGGGTGGATTTATAAGTTAATGGATATATTTTTAATGCACTGTACCTCCTATTTTAAGACGACACCACGTGGCTTGATAAAAAATTATTTTCCAAATTAATCAAGACCTATTTAATTATTATTTAAAAATAGCAGAAACTCCAAATTTTTAGATTTTAGAAAAATAGTGATATCTCTCAACCCCTTGGATAAATAATAAATAATAAATAGCTTCTTTTAATTTCCAATTTATAGAATTATTTTAAGACTATTTCGAAGTTTCCAGCATTTTTAATTTTCGAAATATTAAGCCGTACATATTGTTGCGCCAAGGAGATTTATCCCTTCGGTGCGACCAAATTATGTCGCGACCTGTGGTGTTGGCTGCAAATAAAATTAATTATTTATTTATAGCGGGCCGTATCATAGTCCCGAAGGATTATGATTGCCTACTAAGGGTAACGTGAAACCCTTCGAAGATCGTGGTTTCTTGTCTTGCACGTCGTTGGTGGAAGATGTGTGTGCTGTAGATGAAAAAAGTTCGCTATCTCTAGGCAAGGGTTGAAATAGAACGCATTTTCTTTTATATCATGGTTTTTTATTTGGTATAAGTGGGGTTGTTCTTTTTTACACTCAACTTCACTTAACTGCTGCCAACTCTCTCTCTGAACGTCTACTTGCTAACTCTCATCTCTGACTGTCCCCTGCGCTTCAACCCCGAACTCTCTGACAGACTCAGGAATTTTCCCCCAAGACCTCTTGATTGGTTAATTACCTAATTAGCAAGGTGTATCTTAAAAATTATTGAAACGCCCATTTTAGAAATTTGTTCAATTTATATGAAAATTTCAAAAATCGTATGTGGATAAAGATATTCCGGCTGATTAATAGATACTCATTTTCGATTAGATATTGGTGTCGATTATATATTTTAAAAGTTGATTGACTTTTAATTGTATAAAAGAGGTGGTTTAAATTTTGGGAATCGATTTTTAATTGTATCAAATTAATCCAGGAATTGGCAGTGAATAGTTAGGAGATAGAAGGCTTGGGGGGCTAGGAGGGGTCCCAAGAGGGGCAAGGTAGATGAATTTGCTAGATAAATTCTTTGCAACGAAGGTCATCTGACCTTTGAATAGAAATATTTTCTCGGGGAAATAATAAATTCATTTCATAGGTTGTCTTTTTATTGCGATTCGAAGTCAAGAATAAATTAATTATTAATAAAGAATATTAATAAGTATTGGATGACATCGAGAAAATGAAATCAGAATTTATAATTAGATCCGATGACTTTTATTAACTCTAATAATTTAACTATTATTATCGAAGAAGGAAATCAATTCACGGATTACAAGAGAATAAATTCAACCATATACCTACAATACCATACATATGGATGGGTTTATTTATATTTTTACACGTTTAAAATTCAACAAAGCAATTTTTATATTTTTTATTCTTATAAGGGTTTCATAATAAATATTTGTATTTATTTATTTATTTTGTGTTGTAAATAATAGTTTTTTACGCCGGAGAACTTTTCTTTATTGCAAATCAAAGAAAAAAAAGTGAAAACTTTTTCTAATAGTATTCTTCGATAAATTTTAGCTATTTGTCACTTTTGGTCATCAAATTGTTTGTGAAAGTTGAAAATTAGCGCACTTAAGCAATTTTTTAACACAAACATATATGAGCCGAATTTCACTTCAACTAGAAGAGTCCCGTCCAATATCTTTCCAAATAATAATAATATTTTTAGTTTTAAGTGGGTCCCCTAGTGTCGCTACATGTTTGTTTCTCCGTTTTTCAGAGCATTGAATTCCGTAAATTAAACAAAATTTAAACTTTCCATTTATAAGTTATTTCATTTTCCCGAAAAATTTATTTGTATTAAAGTTTTAATCGAATGTTGATTTTGAGAAGACAGATTTTTTATGGATTCCAAAATGAAATAAACTGAAACGGATCGTTGCTAAACTTTATCCAATGTACTAACTATCTTATTCTAGGGTAAAGTACTTTAAAACATAATTTTACAAAAAACTTTATATGACCTTTATTTCGGTCCGTAAGGTACTTAATTACAATATTAAATTTCATCAAAATTAGTTTAGTCATTTTCAAGATATTTAGAAAAAACTACAAAAGTACTGAATAAAGTACTAATGTTTATATTCCGAAATGTACCAAAAACTAATCGGCGGTTCATTTTGTTAAAGTAATGGTAGGTTTTCAATTTCATTTCAATCGGATTTACGGTGTGGAAAAAAACGATAACATACATCCATCCATGCATCCATCTACAGGCACACAATGAAAAAATCGCACTTTTTGGCCTCTGGACGAGACCCCATGTAATTTTTGCCAAAACCGTCACGTGCTAAAAGTCAACCTAAATAAGTACTATAATTTGTGACTTTAATTGAGACCATGGGTTCCGTAGTCTTTAACTGAGCACCCTTTGAACTCGCGCTTGCCGCGAAACCAATTATAGTACTTTACCCATGCTTCGCATAGGATAAAATAAAAATTGGGCATAAGAACAAACTTTAAATGATTTTCTTTTCTTAAGCTCTCGCGGCTAATCTGAATCCAGACAGAAAAATATATTAAGGGAAAAAATTATTTAATGCCATGCTGGCCCATAGTGTAGAGGGGCCATTAGAATGTGCAATCTGTCGCCAAATAGTTAGTATTTCCAAAAAGAACTGATTAGCTTATTTGTTAGCTAAGTTTGTGTTTAGAAACTGCACCTTTTTAGCTCACAAAAATTTCCCAATCTTTTAAATTTTGAGACACCGTAACCTAAGTTGAAAATACTAGAAAATTATAAGATGGTGTCATCTATTCAATCTGATGGAATGGAATATTTTTAATTATATGTCAGAGGGGTTGTTTTTCACCCCCTCGGGAATCGAACCCGAGTGCCAGTAACAGCAATCCGGGCCATCTAGCTCACCTGCGGGATGCGAACCTCTTTGACATACATAATCGCGTAAAATTCCAGATGGCCCGGATTGCTGTTACTGGCACTCGGGCTTGATTCCCGAAGGGGTTAAAAACAACCCCTCTGACATATAATTAAAAATATTCCATTCCATCGGATTTAATAGATGACACCATCTTATAATTTTCTAGTAAATTTGAATCTATTACCATCGGCAAATGAATATCTTTCATATTACTCCCTTCGATCAGAATTTTGCTTTCTCTTTCTTTTTTCATTGAACAAAAAAAGTTACCCCAGATTAATTTTATGTTTATCATTTTAATTAAGAATATCTATTTCACCTATTTTCATATCTATATTAAAAAGAAAAAAATAATTGTATATTCCATTTCATAATCACTTGTCATCTTCTCGAGTCGTTAACTTATATGCGGGGAGAACATTTACACACATCATGTTGAATTAATTTAGGTTAGAGTATATATTAAAAATATAATATATTATATTAATAATCTTCTTTTCTTTTTTTTTTTGTTTTGTTTTTTTAACTAATAACCGATGGGATTTAGACACGTGTCTGGCAACCGAAGACATTCGGCTTGGCGGAAGCCGTCACACCTTAGCTGCCCCCATGCCAACATGAGCTGTTTCCTTTGAAAACGATTCAATTCCCACAGAGGAAATTTATAAACAGAAAAAATAAATAAATATACTATACATATAATTAATAAATAAAAAAATATTTTAGTATTATTATTAAAATCAAAAATTGTAATAGAAGAAAGATAAAAATCAAATATTCAATTCGCAGCTGGTATATTTTAATTTTTATGACTTTTCAAGAACTACTTCAAGTACATTAGTTAAATTATTTATTTACTTAAGACTATTTTGCTTTGTCAGTTTAATGGTAATATTTTTCACATGACTCTCATGAAAGTTCACTAATAAATAATTGTGTAAATTCGTCAAATATTGTATTATATGTAGAGACCGGGTTCCTATGCTGCCTTGTTTGCCGTCACATACGACGCAGTGGATCAATTATCTATCCAAATCATGCATCTAGGATACTGTGAGTTAAATTTTATACTGCATATTTTTGCATATTTGAGTAATATTGCATAAAATTGCATATTTGAATGATTTTTTTGTCAAATATTACCTATTTCGTGCCAAGTACAGATTTTTTAAAAGTAAATTTTCAGAGAAAGAATGAAAAAATGAAGAAATACATATATATATAAATTCCTTTAAATTTGACCCCATTACATTTTAGGATGTGGAGCGCTCCTTTTCATCGTATAAATCGATTTTAAGTTACCGTATACGTATACATAATAACCTGAAGATAATTTAGAAAAATACTTGTAAACATAAATTATTTACAATTACAATCAAATTTTAATTATTTTTGGGATCATTTGCTAATTATTTAATTTTATTATTATTTTTTTTAATGGCCTTCGGGAACTATAGCCCATTTTGGCCATTGAGTGTTCGTGTGTGTGAGTGAAAGTGTGTGTAAATTAGTATCAGATTATAGTCGGACGAATATTTGCAATATTTTATTATTTTAATATTTGTACGTCAATAAGAAAAGCTTATTAATATAAAAAATAAAAGCAATACAATATAATCGTGTCTGTTAAATAAAACTACCCTCCCTCCCACCCGTATTTTTTCGATCACATTTTTTGAAACATTATTGTATTTATTATGTTTATTTTATTCCAGAGCACCTACCTATTATTTCTTTTTATTTTAAAGATTTTTTAATAATATATTAAATATAATGAGAATTTTGTGAAATTTTTTACCCAATAAAAGTACATATTTGACACTTGGTGTCTATAGCTTAAATTATCATTTTATTTTTTCATGCACTCCTTCAAATATATAGTCATTTTGTCTTTTAATTTTAATTCCTTTAGTGTATAAAAATTTATTTTGCCAATTTTTACTACATATATTTGCATATTTCAACATATTCCGCATATTTTGGCAGTTTTTACTGTCTCTAATTAAATGATATTGGTGTTGTTTTCGTCCATAATGAATATTTTTCTTTGTGCCTGGTTATTGGTGGGGTACTTTGACTAGAAATATTTTTTATATCATTTAATATTATTTTAAGTCCAAGTACCTAATAACCAGCCACAAAGAAAAAATTGTCTTAATTTACAGAGTAGAAGAGTTGTTACTTTCGTTAAAGTCTCCAGATCATATGAGTTGGGAGTTGTTAGACAATAAGAGGAAGTACGCGGAACCCCATGCTGAAGGAAACTCAATGAACCCGATTAATATAATCTATATTTAATAGAAAGAGAAAGAGTGAAAGTGAGCAAGGAATTTTGTGGCTGAAGCCCTATTTCTTCGTTTGCGAGCATTTCCTTTCTCCCTTCGATAATCCTCAGAATAGACATAGTACACGTGAGTTTTTCCCACCATACTTTATTATAAAAATATCATATCATATTCTCTATAGAAATGCTATATTGACTGATTCACACTACGTCTAGGTATCCAATTTTTAGAGGTATGTACTTAAAGAGTAGGGTGTCCGTTATTTTGTCAAAGTAAAAATCTTTTCTATTTCGAACTATAAACATCTTTTAAATGGTAAAAAATTTCACTGGGCATAGATTAGAACTATTTATATACCATTAAGCCAAACCACCCAGAGGTTGAATTTTAAATGGGAATTAATATGTGTTTTATATATTAGATATATCGGTGTGTAATTTTTTTGTATATCAAATTTAGGGAACGCGGTGTCGGTTTATAGTGTAAACATTGTTAAAATTAAATTCGGTTGGAGTTGGTGGTGTTTCCTTGTAAAACACCACCAACTCCAACCTAATTTAATTTTTGTATATGTTGCAGTAAAACCCCGTTTTTAGTAAGAACGGGTTCTTACTAGTTAAAACGCATTTCACTGAATACCTTTGTGGCAGTTTAGAGTAGAGTAGAGTAGAGTTTACTAATATTGGTTGAGTTTCGTTCAAAAGGTCAGAAACTTCATTTTTGACATTCCGCCTCATTTTGGGTGTTTATTTTCAAAATGTTTTAAACAAAAATATCAAAAATTACATCCTCTACAACTTTGCTTCTAATTTTTGAAAATAAATACCCAAAATGAGACGGAAGGTCAAAAATGAAGATTCTAATCCTTTGAACCAAACTCAACCAACATCAATAAACTCTAGTTGCCACAAATGTATTCAGTTAAACGGGTTTTAACCTTTTAACTAATAAGAACCCTTTCTTACTAAAAATGGGTTTTTACTGCAACATATATAGACCATAAATTCTCTGATTTGACTAGGAATATTTCATATACATTGAGGCCGTTTAAGATAGATTTGATAATTCAACTCATTTTCGGACAAATTTTTTACAAGACTTGAGTTATACACCGAAATACCTACCTACATATTTATAAAACACATTATGTTATTTTCCATTTAAAATCCAACCTCTCAGTGACGTGGCTTATTGGTATACAAATAGTTCTAATCTTGTGGCCAGTGTATTTTTTTGCGTTTAAAAGACTGTTATATCAAAATGTCGTATGTCAAAAATTTTCAAAAAAATTCCAATGAAGAAAAACACTTGTATTTGTTAGCTACATCTGCTTTCAAATTTGTGTATCAAATTGTTGTAATTATTCTAATTTTGGTATAAAGTATTTAGGGTTAATACAAAATGAAAACGGAAGTTTTTATTTTTTTTTATTTTTAGATACGACATTTTGATATAACAACGACGATATTCGAGATATGTTATCACATACTACTAAATGGCATTTGTGCCTGTCTCTGTTTGTTTGTAACTATCTATGTCCCCCCCCCCCAGTGGTTAGGAGGTGGGGTCCGGGGAAAGGGGGGGTCCAGGCCGTGCGGGGTCCAGGGGGCTACTAAAGGGTATTTGTGCCTGTCTGTACCTATATAAGTGTACGTAGTTGGGGATAGGGTCAGTGGGTTGGGGGGGTTGGAGTTGGAGGAGAGGGAGTGTTTAAGTGACGGGGTCCAGAGGGGCTAAGTCCCTTGGCTAGCAAGAGGCCCACCGAAGGCGGGCCTTGCAGCTAGTATATAGATAAAATAATTCCACAAAGATTGTTAGGATATTTAAATATTTGTATGACGATGTGTTGCCAAAGATCGAGAGACATTTGGAGGAGGCCTATGTTCAGCAGTGGACAAGAAAAAGGGCTGATTGATGATGATGATGATGATGATGATGATGACGATGTGTTGCCAACCTTTTCATTATGAATTAAGTCCGAGCTCCTCCAAAGTTTGATTTTGAAAAAAATTAGAGCATTTTCAAGAACCAGTAATAAAATTTGTTCCATTTAGATTGAAAATCGCAACTGAGATCCAAATTAGATGCTGTTGTTGGGAATTCGTCAAACTTATGATTTTAAAAAATTCTGTTAAAAGAAAAGTTAATCGATGCAGTGAATGGCTATTTTAGAGTTCCTGAGGAAAGTCAATTCCGGAAGCATATCGAGAAGATGGATAATGGTTGCTGGACTTAATGAGTTAAGCTTCGAGTGGATTACGTTGATGAATAAAATATAACCTGAATCAGATTTTTTTGTTTTCATTGTCATTCTGGAGATTTTTATTCTATAAGGGTAAAAATTCAAAAATCTTTCTACTTACTCTTTTAGTTAACCGTTGAGTAAAAGGGAAATTTTAAACAGTCAGCGAACTAATCATTTGAGCACGTTGAGTAGGAGCTCAACTTGTGCTTTCTTTAAACAAGTCCATTAGAATTTAACCCTCTTCTGCAAACCTTGAATATCGTAGGCCACCATATAGTTAGCCGAAACGTTCGTAACTAAAAAGGGATAATTAATTATTTTTTAAAGAAAATCCAACACCTGTTCTTGACTTCCATAAACACCTCACCACTGACTTACGGATAAAAAATTATTCTTTGGTATATTTTTATTATCCTTACAAATTGTTTTAAAGTCAAACAATACTATTTTTTAAGCAGGATTCTCAGCCCATATTGCAATCCCTATTCCTTCAGCTCAGCTATTTATTACGATTTGCACTTTTTCGATAAATAACTTCATTGATTTTATCTGAAATTATCTGACATAGAAGCTTTACTTCTAATAGATAAATAAATTTTTATTGAATTGATCTTTTTGAAAAAACTTGCATATTTATCGCACACAGTTATTATTCACTTACCTTATTTTAATAAAAAAAACTAGATAAAAATTGATTACAATAAAACTAGATTGATTTGCATTTTGTTTTTGAAATACACTGATTAACTGCAGTAAGCCCGGAATTTGAATACATGTCCCTTAGGTCAGTGGTTCTTAATCTCTTACCACTTACAACCCTTTAATTAATTTATGATATTTTAATGGCCCTTTAGTTTCCATTAACATAATAATATAATTGAAGTGCTTAGTGAATGAACATTTTAAGTTACATTTTTCTAAAAATGGAGATTTTTCACTGGAACCACTTCTTTGCTCAAATATTGTTCTTTAGTTTTGATAAACCTTCATTAGAGGCTGTTTGAGTGAAGTAGAAGATATTATGTATTTACTTTGTTACAACATATAAGGAAATATTAAAGACCATTTCCACATGTGTGATTTATTCCTAACTTAATAGTTCATTCCTTAATACTTTTGAATTATTAAGATTTAAAATTTAAAAGAAATACAAGACAGCCCAAGGATAGTGAAGAAAAATTATTACTTTCCAAATAAGATATATTTATTGGACTGTTATTCTTTTTTCCTCTTTCCTTTAAAACCAACGTTTCGGAGGATTCTTCCCTCCTTCTTCAGCGGTTCAAAGGGTCAATGAATGAAACAAACAAGATGCTTCCCTCTTCTCCGCTCTAGCAGTGTTTAAAACTAAGGAAAAAATCTATTTAATGCTTCTGTTAAGAAGAGACAAATTCCAAACACTACTAGAGGAGAGAACAGGGAAACATCTTGTTTGTTTCCTTCATTGACCATTTGAAACCCTGAAGAAGGAGAGACGAAATCCTCCGAAACGTTGGTTTTAAAGGAAAGGGGAAAAAAGAATGACAGTCCAATAAATACATCTTATTTGGAAAAGTAATAATTTTTTCTTACATTATCCTTATGGGTTGCCTTCCATTTCTTTTTAGTTAATAATTCTACCAGTCCGTCTCTCTCCAAAGAGAAAATATCTTCAAATATATTAAGATTTATTTTAAAATAGTTCACATTTGAAATATCTTTCATTGATAGAGCTTGAATTGCCTAGTTATGGTTCCATCTCTATTCTAACTATAACAAATTTCAATTTATCAAATGGGTTCATTCATGACATTTTAAAAAATCTAAGATGTTGATTAAGTCGAAATATATGGATAAAACGTTCAAATCTGATAATTTCATTTTTTTTTTTTTTTTTGAAAATAATATTTTGTTCGCCTTCCTTATTTAAAATTACTTTAGTAGTAAAAAAATAACGGCTTTTAAATTATTTTTTTAAAGCCCTCGAAAAAACATCGAGACTCCCAGGGTAAGAACTACTGCCTTAGGTTAATAAATCTTTTAATTAAATATAACTATTCTCGCAGAATACGATTTCTATAAAAAAAGTTATTGACAAAACAAAACCTTGAATTTTTAATAATTATTCGAATTAAATCGAAAAAAAAATATTTTCCCCAAATTGAAAAAGCTCAAAATATATTTGAAAAAAAAATTACTGGTATAAAACGTCTACTCAACAAATAATATTTAATTTTTTATAAATTCTGAAAATTTAAGGCCATTTTTAAAAAACAAATAAAGCCCTAAAAACACTGAGAATTAGTAATGAGATCCTTTCGGGCATCGGATTTTTATAAAATTTCCCCCAAAGAATAACGTATCTATTTTTTTTTTCTAATAAATAATTTAAAATCGCCCTTTAAAAAAATGACGTAAAAACCGAAAGCAGAGATTATTTTTGTAAACCGATTTGGAGGAAAATTTTTCTTCGATATCTCGAACTGATAACTACAACTTAAAAGTTTATTAAATTTTTGGGAATTGCTTTTTGAGTTTTCATATTTAATTAAAGACCCATTGGCGCGTTTTGAGTAGTTTTTACTTTCTGAATATCACAAAACGAGAATACCATTGAAATTTTATTATTTATTTATTTTGTTAATATAATTATTATTTATTGGAATTAGTAATCTTCAAAAAGTCAATTTCATGTGATGTATTTCCAATACTTCACTTATTCTTTATAAGTGAAAATAACAATTATCATTAATTAGATAGCACTTGCATCCCCTATTTCAAAGACACAAAAAGTAGAAATAATAATTAATGCTCTGTCTAATTATAATAATTTCTAGGACATGACGACTGACAAATTGAAATTCTTATCAATAAATTTGGCAATTGGAAAGCATTCAACAAGCAGCCGAGCAGGTGTTAGGAGTGATTAGTCGTAACCCTATTGTCGTTTATTATTAATATTAATAGTTATACCGGCATTCAGATGAAAAATGTATCTTCGTCGAGTGTACAATTAATATCCAACTGTCTCAGTGTGTGTGTGTGTGTCTGTCCTGGTAACATGGATCGGTTAGTCACGCAAATACGCTCTATTTTGCCACGATCTCTCTCGCTGATACATTTCCAACTGGGCGACTACCTGTATTCAATAAATTCCTTTTCAACAGAGACAACAGTGGAGTACTCAGAGTATTTTTCCCCCATCAGACATCATAATTCAAATAAATGGCTAAATAGATGTAGCCTCGACAAAGCCCTGGGATTATAATAAAATAACCTTTAATCCCGGGCCCAATTGAATTATTCACTAGTATCTATATCTGTAGGTAGGCACCTGATCTTTTCTATAGATGAACTAAATACAGGCTGGTTCAAAAGTTGATTGGAATTTCAGGCGATTGACTACCAAAATTAATATAAATATTTAATCACAGCACAAGTTGTACAGGCTTCTATGTAATAATTAATAAATAATTATATTTAAAAAAATTAATTGAGTTAATTGAATGTAATGGAAGGCAGCCTAGAGGTAGTGAGGAAAGAAAAAATTAACACATATCAAATAAGGTGTAATTTATTGGAATCCTTCCTCCTTTACTTTCAAACCGACGTTTCCGAGGATTTTTCCATCCTACTTCAGGGTTTCAAAGGGTCAATGAATGAAACAAATAAAATGTTTCCTTCTTCTCTCCACAAAAACTTTCTTCATTTTTAACAAAGGCATAGAAAAACAATTTTTTCCCCTCCTTTTCTTAATTATTTAATTTTCTACCAGTTCGTTTCTCTCCAGAGAAAATTTCGTTGCAAAAAAAATAAATTGAGTTCCTTTTTTATAATATTAATACCAAGTAGAAAAACCTTCATAGAGGTTGCTGGAAATGTTGTTCCCTTTTTTATTCATATAGAAGGTCTTGTGGTGAAAATTTTCGGAGGTCTTGGGAAACACTTTGGTTATTCAATAATGAAATGAAACACTAAATTGATTTTAGTACTTTTATCATGTTTGCAGTTAACGAGCGGACAATTTGTACATTTTTTCTTTATAAGAAAAAAAAATCATAAATCGTATGTTTAAAAATGTTTCAAAAGTTTCGAAAAATTCTCTTATCAATTCTATTAAAAAGTGTTGGGCCGGATTACGTTACAGAATATACTACGCAGTATTCAGGGACGCGCCGTCCATATGTTTAATTAACCATGAGCTACCATATACTATACCGATCAAATGAATAAATTTTAAAGAATTTTAAAAAGTACATCTTACTCAGTAAGTTAAAACTATCTTCTGGTGTTAGGTAACTATAATTATTTTGGTTGAAAAAACCCACTATTTCGATATATTATTTCACTTTTTCACATCATTCATTCACAAACTTGTATTTTCAACCTAGTAGTTTAAAACATCATTTTACTAAAACTTTATATATGATTTTGTGGTCCTTGAGTTACCTTTCTATACGTAAGCACTGACCACTTTTTAGCCTCTGGGAACCACAATATCTGGTTTTATATTTATAAGGATTTTTATAGCTGTGTTTTTGTTTAATAAGGATTCAATGAAGAAATTTTTTTATAAATATTGACAAATTTTCGCTCTGAAGATGGCTATAACTAATGGCAGAAATGTTAGCGGGGATTTTTAAATAAAAGAAATATTAAAAAGCTGCACATCTCGTTTTATATTCTAAGTCCGGTTTCAAGCTATTCCTTCCAGCTAGAAGTCACGAAATTAAATCATTTTCATTTCTGAGTTAGAAGCTCTCAAAGACTTAGGACCCCGGCAGGCGATCGCAATACTTTACATTACATCTTATATGATTACATGATATAGAATATAGGTATATGTGAAAGTAAAAATGGGAAAATGGCTTACGCCTTTTTTTGCATGGTAGATATAGCCTTAACTGATCTGCCAATATAGTTGTCTATTTAGCAGGGGCTCCCATTATATGAGCTAAGCTATTAAATGAACAGAGTGCAAACAGCGAGCGTCCCCCGGCAGGTTTGAACATTATTTTGTCTGGCGTTGCTTCCCCCATCATCTGTTCGCTATACAAGCTTGCGCGTCGCTTAGTTTGTATGTAAAAGTGGTAAGATACAAAGTTGATGAATTTTTCTCATGAATTTCCTGGGAACCAAATACTCAGATGTTCTATGATCAAAAAATATCAATGTGAAAAGATCAGTCTGAGATCTGAGTACTCTTCGAATGACACTATAGTATCTCAATAAAAAAATCAGCTCTGTATGTTTTCAAGAAAGATAAATAGTGTGAGTTCTGAATTACCGTAATTTTTCAAGATCAATAAAACAAATAAATAACTAAGAAGTGAATTTAATTTTATTTAGGAACGAATCAAAGATTTTAGTAGAAATATTTTTACATTGCATATCAGAGGGCTTCTGTCCCTTCGGGAATCGAACCCAAGCGCTATCTAGCTTGCCGGGCCTTTAGTCTAAGCCCCTTAAGACGAATCTCTCTCCTATATGCAACATATATAAGAAATAAACCAACAGATTCCCGAGGGGACGAAGCCCTCTCTGATATGTAATGTAAAAATATTTCCCCCGTGGACCGGGAGTAGAATAAGTCCACAGTATACTCCTGCTTGTCGTAGAAGGCGACTAAAAGGGGTGAGAAACTATCCCAATTTCAAAAAACTTCCCTTACGGAAGCAAGGAAATTTGATTATGGATTATTTCCTAAAAGTTTCGTACCTAGATTCTTTTTATCGTCGATGATTTTCAATGTTAATTTTTTTTTTGATAATATTAAAATCAATATAAAACTAAATAAAGATTTGAGCATTTTTTTCTTTGAAAATAGTTGGAATCTTTTTCAAAAAATCAGCTCGAGTTCAGATTAACCAATGTATATTAAAAGAAAGAATTTAATTTTTAGGACAAATTCTAGTATGTTGGTAGAAATATTTTATGTTATAAAATTCTTCCAGAACTTTATATATTGCGATAAGCGGAAAGCATGTTAGTTCTCAGGTTTGACTCCTGAGGGGACGAAACCCTCTGATATCGCAATATAAAAAATATTTATACTAAAATCCTAGAATTTGTCCTAAAAATTAAATTCTTTCTTTTATTAAAATCAATAATGCAATTTTATTTAAAAAATTTCAATTAGCTAAAGAGAAATCTTGTATATGTATATGCACAGATAGAAGCTTATCCACCTGTCCATGTATTTGTTTGTAGATATATAATAAATAAATATAATGTGAAAGCAAATGGCGTTTGATTTATACAAATCCATTATTTCAAATGATTTAGAAATAAAAGAAAATTCCATGTATTTATACTTCGGAAGTGGATAGTAAATATTACATTAAAAAAATGTTAGTTATATAAAAACAAATAAATCATTGAAAAATAGATAATTTCGCTAAGAATTACATGTTTAAGAAGCCAAATAGGTGTGTGTAAGTGTGTTTGTTATAAGGGACAGAGATAGAAAATGATTCATTTCCGTTTGGAATGTTTTTACTTATCGTATTCATTAACATAAAAATACTTTTTTGAATTATGATCAAATATAATGATGATATTTTTATTCTCCAATGATTTTATTTGAATTATTAATATGTATATATTCTTATGAGTTCAATGAAAAAATAACTTATGATAACTTATTAAGAGATGTTTCTACGAGAAATTACCAAAGATTACTTACTATTTCAAATTTTCAAATAATTCAATCTTCTTATTATTTCTTTTCTCAATTGAATTGTACTGGGGAAGAACGAGTAAAGTCAAAAAATCGAATTCCAATATTTCTTGTGTCTTTAAGGAGGTTCGGGACAGCTTATCTATCTGGTTGATATTCGAAAAAATCCTTTGTATTTCTGCAGAGAGACAACGTCTGGGTAGTAAATTTTTTAATAAAAAAATTGTATAATAATGAGGTTAATTTCGAATAAAAATCTTTGTTTTGATAATGCTAATATAAAAAATATTTAGATAATTTTTTTCTCATTATAAAAACATTTATTTAACACAAAAACGATTTCAAGAAATAGAGTGGGAATTCTACACTAGTGCTTTTGTTATATTCTGTTGGCTGCAAATAACTTTTTATTTTTACAATTATAAATAACTAATTAACTAGACTGTCAAATCTATTGAAAAATATATCATTCAATTAATCAAAAGTTGAATTATTGATCTGTATAAATTTGTTGAAAATGGTATAATTTGTATAGGAAGTTATATCCCTTTTAAAAACTCGGATCCATTTACTTCCATGTTAAATGGAGTATTTTCAATAATTTACTTCTCGGTAATGGAACAGACAATCAACTTCAAATTTCGGGAATAAATATTTAATACATCAATGATTCGGATGTAAAAATTGAGAATTTTCTTATAAAAATGATAAACAGTCCAGAACCTTAAATAAGCATTCTATTACGCTGATCATAAAAGCTTACTGTCAGAAGATAGTGCATCACAAGATCTTGTGAAATATTTTTACTTGACAGAAGAGGAATATCTTTTTTAATTAGAATTTGGCTTAATTTTTTAAATTTATTTCACTTTCCAATGATGTTGTAAAATAGACCTCAAATTAGTTCATTCTCTCTTTATTTGATATCTCAAGTATTTTGGAAGATATAAATATAATTATTTTTCTGTTGCCTGCCTACCCTCCGGCCACGGAATGACGTTTCATTCAGCTATAAATATAAATTAAATACAGAACTCTCATGTATCCAACCTATTATTTTACTTCAAATAAATATGGGAAACCATTTCAAATTAATAAAAGTAATACTCATAGCTATTAATACCCGTTAATGAGTATACGAAATGACGTGTTTTTATTAGAATAATTCAATGAATTCTCATTTATTTCAATGGGTGGTCAAAATCTAATATTATTCACTCGAAAATAAAAAATATGTTAGCAAAAAGAAAAAAATTAATTTGAATCAGCAGCGATTCTCTCACTAAAATTTACGAGTCACTCAACGAGACTGAAATGAAAATAAATAAATAATAAAAAATACCTAACTTAATTTCAATAGTTACTAATTCCTTTTAAAAATCACTTAAGATAAGAAAGAAAAAAAGTTTGTATATAAATATTATTCATACTTTTATAAACTAATATAATTATCCGTGATTTTTCAAATAAACCTGATGGGGTTCTCTAATAACTCTTTTAGCAATAAAAGAAATCAGATTACATTCGGCCTCGAGGTCTGATATCTTCTGGTAGGTACTAAAATATTCTAAATCACGTGAAGATACCTTCGAGGGTATAAATAAATAAAATAAATAAATAAATAACTTGAATAATTTTAAAAGCTGGTTTTGCCGAAAATTTCAGGATATTCTAAAAAAAAAAATCGACCAAAGCAAAGTGGAGGAAAAGAAGTGGTAGGTTGCTGGAATTCCCATCTGATATGATTTGTATTTATACAGGGTGTTCCACAGAACTCGTTCATTAAAAGTTTTCATGGAAAGTGTTTAGAGAAAATTTTGAACTTTGACATATTTATGTTTTGGAATATGCTCTTTTTAAATAAATTATTAACAACTTTCTGCTTTGACGCAATCGCTATCAACTTTTTTATTTTCTATGGAAGCCCCAAATATTTTTGGATTATTAGATTAAGTGTTAAAAACAAAGATGATTTTTTATAATGCACTTGATGTCTAAAATTTATCATTTCTGAGTTATTTTAGATAGTTTGTAAAATCTACCAATTTAGTGTTCATTTTTAAAAATTAATAATAATTAAACTATTGTTTGTAGAATTAATTTGATCAATCAGAACTCTTAATTAGACATTAAAGAATCTTACTTAATCATAAAAATTCAAATTTTATATCCAGAATGACCATAATAATCGTTTATTTCTGAAAATCAAAAAGATGTTAATACTCAATTTTTTCAAATAGAACGTGGCATAAATTTTAGTATTTTTGAATTCTACATAAAAATCCAATAGGAGTTTATTAAATATTCCCTATACCTAAAATGAATAGTTTTTTAAATAAAAAATATTTTAAATTTCACTCGTCTAGATCTTGTTTATTATGTATACAAATAATTAAGATCTGGACGAGTGAAATTTAAAGTATTATTTATTTAAAAACAATTCATTTTAGGTATAGGAAATATTTAATAAACTTCTATTGGATTTTTTATGTAGAATTCAAAAACACTAAAATGTATGCCATAAACCATTTGAAAAAATTGAGTATTAACAAATTTTTGATTTTCAGAAATAAACGATAATTATGGTCATCTGGATATAAAATTGAATTTTTATGATTAAGTAAGATTCTTTAATGTCTAATTAAGAGTTTAATTAATTAAGAAATGATAAATTTTAGATATCAGAGTGCATTATACAAAATCACTTAATCTAATGATGCAAAAATATTTGAGGGGTTCCATAAAAAATAAGAAAGTCGATAGCGATTGCGACAAAGCAGAGAGAGTTCAAAAGTTGTTAATAATTTATTTAAAAAGAGCATATTCCAAAACATAAATATGTCAAAGTTCAAAATTTTCTCTCAACACTTTCCATGAAAACTTTTAATGAACGAGTTCGTGGAACACCCGTGAAGTATATTCTATCGAATTTCACATTCAACCATTTCAAGAGATTCGGCAAAGCTGTCAATTGAATCGCCTCAACTCCTAAAACAAAATCCCCAGACTTATTAACAGTATATTTTGAACTTTTGTATTCAAATCGACTGCTGTGTGTTCAGATTTTATTTTTATTTTTGCTTTTGTTTTATATCACCGAATGGTGTCTGTCTTTTTTGTTTGTGATTTATAATGGAGCGTTTTGAATCGCGATATGTCGCTTGGCACTTGCTAGTCTGGTCTGTCGCGTCCCCCTGAAGAAGGTTCTTTGGACCAGTTCCCTCCCTGCGTCGTCCCCGACAGATCAGATCCGAAACCTTCCTTCTCTGTGTCAATTCAAAATCATCCTTGAGCCATTTTGAGATCCACGGGCCCCCAAAAACGATAAATCTACGAAAGAAGACAGATCAAAGAAGGCATCAGAGCAAAAGAGCAAAAGAAAGGGATTAGTATTGTATAAGCAATGTCTCATTTGGAATTTATAACCCTTGGGAATAGCAATTGACATTTTCCTTATCATCATTTTAATAACTAAAAATAGAAAATGACTATAGCATAGATATATATCAATTTTATTAGTCTAATATTTTATATCCCTATACATTAGACAAATTAACTTTTTAATATATAGTTATATTATTGACTATCACATAGTGACAAAACTAATTCCCTTTATGACATATCTAATGCAGGATTGTCCAACCTGCTGCCTAGTACTACAGTATTTAATGCAGCCCGATATAAAATTACAAATTTCCTTAAAACATTGAGATTTTTATGTTACTGGAAAAGATAGATATCTGATACAATTTGACCTGATATTTTTTTCTAAAATAAGAAGAAATTAGAAAATCTTCCCAAAAGGTTTCGAAGAATAAAAGGCAGAATTTCAATTTTGAATGTGAGAAATTTCCGAAAAAATAATCACAAGTGTGGCATATTTTGAACCATTTTTATTAGATTTAAATATTTTAACTGCAAACTTTCTGATTGAATGTATGACACTGCAATCAGACATCGAAATGAAATAAATATTTAATAATGTCTCTTTTTTTAAATTTCATAAAAATTATCTACCCAGAAACAAATATTCCTCCTGGATTCACAATAATTATTCACTTTTTAGAAATATGAATTGACATATACCTACCTACCTAAAGCTATTTTTGAGAATATAATTCACTAAAAGCATAATTATAAGCTCAATTATCAGGTGACATAAAATAACCAAGTTTAGAATAATTAAAAATTATTTTTTATCTCATATTTTCATTTTTTTAATATTTATTATTTCAGTAATTAAAAATAATTAATCTAGAAAAATTACTAAAAAGTGCGCTGATAGAATAATCTTTCTTTATAACAGCTAAGGCCATGATTCCAAATACAAGCTCAGACTTGTTTTAGACTAGTAGAAGTTAATTTCTTAATTTCTATTAGTCTAGGAATGGCCTTTTGACTATTGCACTTGGACTAATTGGATACTCCTTATTATACCATATCTATATAGAGAGCCATTTGTTTTTCCTTCAAATGCGGCCCGTGTAAGCTAAAAGGTGAGACACCCCTGATCTAATGCTATTCACTGTCAATAGAGTGTTTCAAATTTCTTCACCTTCTAATTTCATCATTAGCATCATTAATACAGTCTGAAGATTGGTATGACGCATCCAATCGACTGAATCCTGGGCAACTCTTTCATTTCTCTGGAATCTCACAAACTATCTCGATCTTCCTCTCCCACTTGTCTTTTCTAATTCATTCACTTGTTAGATATCCTTGTCTTAACGTGTGACTTATCACTTGAGCTCTTCTTTTTCTCAGATTCTATCACAATGATCTCCTTCTCAAATTCTATCGATGACTTTTCATTTGTAATTACAGTGAAACCCCTCAAATCCGAACACTGGAAATCGGAACGCAAAAAAGAGAAACTTATTTATTTAGTCATAAAACAATTATGTATATATTCTACATTAAAACCTTATTTTACATAATTAGTTGAAAAATTAACAAAGAAGTACTAAGAAAGTGTTAATGTGTCTACTTACTTATGTCATCCAGGATTGAAAAACGGCAAATGTTGGTTATTGAAATTCTTTAGGTTAATCACTTTGCAAAAACAATGAAATAATAATAGAAACACACAAAATATCACTTATTCACTTGATATTAGTTATCTTCAATTGTCGAAGCTGTTTTCGGCTAATCTGAACAAATTGAAATTTGAACAGGCTACAGCCCCAATTATCTCGGATTTGAGGGTTTCACTGTATAAACCAATATATATGTGTAAGAAAGAATTTAAATTTTAAGTTAAAAAATCTGAGATTTTAGTAGAAAATATTTTTATATTGTGTATGAGAGGAGTTGAACCCGAGAACTATCGTGCTTTCCGGGCAGTCAGTTTAACCCTTGAGACAAACCTCTCTCTGACTCGCAATATATAAGAAAAGCTAAAATTATTAACTCCATTCAACCAGAAAGGAAAAGTAAAAATTAAGCTTAAAAAAGTTTTCATTTATATAATAAATCCTAAGAATTGAGTATCTTTTTTTGAAAAATAGATGAAAGTTTTTTAAAAAATCAACTCGACAGCTTAAATATAAAGGGAAAGCACGTTAGTTCTCGGCTTCTCGGGTTCAACTCCTGAGGGGATGAATCCCTCTGTTACGCAATATAAAAATATATTCTACTAAAATCTCAGATTTTCACCTTAAAATTTAAATTCTTTCTTAATGTAATTTTATTGACCCAATTAATCTCAAATGATACTTAGAAAGTCTCCAGTCATCTGCTTTCAGCTTCTCCAATGATTCAGGTTTCATATCCACACAGCCCGATTCTTCAATATTATACCTTTAGCTACATTTCTCTTTTTCTTATGGTAATTGATGAAATCTATAATAATTTTTCTATCGAATTAAACCAAATTTCAATAGGAAACATTTAACAAGGCATGTTAAAGAAGAGACTAGACAGTATTTCACCTACACTCGAGTTATCCCGAGCTCAAGCTCCATTCACTGCAAAAATTTGTCAGAGTTAATACATATCTAAAATAAAAATATATCTAAAACAAAAAAATTTCATAGGATTTAGCTAAATGAGCTTAGTTCTTTATAACATAAAATAAATAAAGAGATACAAATTCTCAAACTAAAGAAAGTTAACATTGTTTTGAATAAAATTTGCTCCCAGGACCAAATAAGCATTTTTTGGAAGAAACTCAGAAACGGGCTATATCTTGAGAATTAACTACCTCGTTTCGTTCTTGGTCATAGAACCAATTCTGCCCTAGTTCAATGGTAGATATATAGCTCATTTACAGCAAAATCTCCAAAATAATTATTATTGGACTATTGTAAGTTGTAGTTAGAATGATAATAAAGTTTAGTTCAAGTCGGTGTATTTATCAAGCTTTGAATGTTCTTTAATAGTGATAAATTTAAATTCGATTGAAATTAAGTTGGGGGAGACGAGGGGGGGGGGGGGGCTCCAAAAACACATATTTCTCACCATTAGTAAAAAAATTTAAAATCTGATATGAAGGCTAATGATTTTAATGAAATATGTTGTGAGAGAAAGTTAGAAAGACGGACACATGTTTCTGGATATTTTCGTCCATTATTTTTCTCTCTTTTTCTTCAATTATATTATAGTATTTTGAGAAACTTCAAAATCATTTGCGAGATTCATTTGATTATGGTACCTAATACTGCGCATATCTATACCTACTTTATAGGAATTTGATATATGAGTACTTTCTTACGATGTCGTAGATTAACTGTTAGTATTCTGGTTGATTCAAACATGAAGTATATGAGTCTATTTAACAGTCCTAGGACTCCTAGGCAACAAAGCAGGACCCTGTCTTTAAATAAGTATTAGCTCTCTGGGGGAATTATTGGTATTTATTTTAAGTACAAATAAATTTGAAAGGTTTTTATGTTCATGATTTATTTTATTTTAATTATGTATACATGTTTTATTTTTTTATAGGTGCATTAATTGCATTATCCAAGGTCATTAAGAATAATGATTCTATTCTATGATAATTATGGGAATAAATTCTTTTAAGTGATCCCTTGGCACATTTGTTTTTTACCATGATAATAATTTCTTAAACTAAATTAAATATAAAATTTTATATTCATCAATCATAAAAATATAATTTTTATTCAAACTACATTTAAAAATAAAGTAAATTGTGAAACCTACCTAGAATTTTATATTTTAACTAGCTGCAAGGCCCACTTGCATAGCCAGGGGACTCGCCCCCTGGACCCCACCCCGCTATGCCCCCTGTACTCCTCACCCCACCCCCATTCCACCCCAGCACCCAGTTTTTGCATTTCTAGCCTTCAAGTGACCTACAGATTATGTATACAAAATTTGGTTGAGTTTGGCATAAGATAAATAATTTTCATTTTTTGACCCCCCCCCCTTTGGGTGGTTAGTTTTTGCATTTCTAGCTCTCTAGAGGCCCATAGATTATGTATACAAAATTTGGTTGAGTTTGCTCCAAGGGCAAGAATTTAGATTTTTCACCCCCCCCCCCCTTTTTTTTGGGTGGGTTTTTGAGGGAAATTTTTTTAAACAAAAGTTGTCAGAAATCACATTTCCTACAATTTTGTTTATCATAAAATTTGCCGTATGGTTAATAGTTTAGGAGTTATCTGATAATTTTCATTCGTGCGCCCCCACAAACCCCCTTCTGAGGTCAAAATATCAAAACGTTATATAGCTAAAAACGTAGTTAGAAGACATCTGATGTAAATATAAAATTTCATAATAATCCCTTCAGCCGATTTTACGTGAATCGTGAGCAACTTTTCGTAAATCACTGAAACAGACAGACATACATACATACATACATACAGACAGACAGACAGGAATTTTGTTGAGGCTGTTTCCGTTCATAACTTTGCTTGAAACGTGTGCAACCAAAATTTGGCTTGATTTGGTCCAATGTACAGGACAAAACCTTAATTTTATATATATAGATTGTAAAATTTTCTTAAATTTTTCAAAATTTTTATTTACTTTTATTTTACCCCTTCAGACCTGAATTAAAATTGAACGGAACAAATATTTGTTTTAGCAAAATAAGTTAAAATAGATCCAAATTATGTAGTTATAAAATGAGTTGTTGAATGTAGGCAGAAATTTATTTTAGTGAAATTAACATGTACATTAACATATACAATCGGTCCAAAGACTTGTACATTACATTTTATAAGCAGGAAAAAATTATAAATCTAATGTACACTACAATTCTGGGACTAAAGGAGTTAAAATGTTTCACCAAGAACCAACCACCATTCTTCCTTAACAAAAAAATATATTTAAAAACTTTAAAAATATTTAAAAATAAAATTTAATTATCAGTAAATAAATTATAAAAAGAAAAACAAAAAATATCTCAAAGTATTTCCAAAATATGAATTAATAAATTAATATTCTAATTAAATAAATATAATTCCATTAAAGTTGAATACTCTGATTTTAAACAAATGCGACCACTTTAGGGTCAAATTAGATACAATCGATTAAAATCATTAAATCAGTTTTTTAATCATTTTAATGACTGCAAAACACAAATTTCCAAAAGCTGCAGTTCTGAAGATAGCATTCTCTCTCGAGGTTTTTAACCTAGGGTAATTACTCCCATGGGGTATAATAATTATTTGAAGGGGCTAATCAGATAAATCAATAAAGTAGCCCAGAAAAAATGTATAGCTCTCAAAGTATATTTGTTTTTATTGACATAGATTTAGCTAATTTTTATATTTAAGTAGTATAATTACACCAGTAAAGTTCAACAAATTGAAACTAAAAGATCAATGAGCATTTTTAGTAGAAAAACAAAATGGTGCTAATAGTTATTAGATTAGTTAATTAGTCTATAATCTGGTAATATTTACGAATTTCATAGCTACGTCTAAAGGTCTAAATAAATTAGATATTGGTTGTTTTTGTGCATAAAATTGAGGGAAGAATATTCCGTTCAGGTCTCAAAGCCGAATGGATGAGTCAATTGGCCTCTCGGTTTTCTGGACAGGTTTCCCTCTGGTTAGCCTCTGACCCGGATATCTTTTAATCATCTATATCCTAATACATATTCATTTAACCCATTTATTGGTGTTGCTTCCTCAGAGACTCTCCTATTTTGCCAGAGACCTGTTAAGTGTGGGACCGGAACCTGATTTCGGGATCAGTTGACCCTCCAGTCCCCTGTGGAGAAGACTTCCGATTGCTGGTAGCCGGAAGGTCATGAAGTCAGAATTCATCGAAAAAACCAGTTAGAAATTATTTATCATAAAACATGAATTTTATGAAAAATTGAATTTTAGTTTTTGATAAAATCTTCGATTTTACATTAACTTTTCTTAAGAGGTAAGTCGGTATGAATTTATTAAAACTGATTATGTACAAGGAAAAATAATTAAAAACCTGAAAAACTAAATTTTAAAGAAGCCCTGCTTTTTTCTTTTATAATTTTCCGGAGATTGTCGTCGTTTTTTGAATTATGATGAATATCATAACAGCTAACCAGTTTTTAACATATTTTTTGGAAGCTTCACCTTAGCATTATTAACATGTTAAGAGTATTTAACTTTCGTGGTTTAAATTGCTTTATGTTAAGAGTATCATTGTAAGAATATTTTGAATCTAAATCAAAAAGCGTGGATAAAAGAGGACTGAACATTTTTTGTACCAACTACTATACGTTGCTCTTTAATTTTAATTTAATGATTATTAATGGTTTTAATTATTTTAGTTATGCTATCGATGAAAGAAATATCCTGATAGATTAGAAACTGATTTCAACTAGCTACAATAGAAACAAATAGCAAACAATTAAGTATTATAAATTTTTTACGAAAATCTGAATTTTACTTTTAAAGCTAAGAAGAGAAAAATACTTCAGCTTAATTTTATTAACAGAAATTTTGGTAAAATTAATTTTATTGAAAATATCAGAGTTAATTCCTCAAAGACGGTAGCAATAATTTAAATTAAAGAGATATAAAAGTTTAGGAATTTCAGTATTTCTGTCTAAGTTTAATCGTCTTTATTCAATATTTCTATCATTCATTAGACCATCTTAAGGGGTCTTAAGAACTTACAACCAGCACTTATAAAAGTCCCCAGAATTAGGTGTTAAAACGGCGTGAACTCTGATGAGTTTATATCATTAAAAATATGCAGT
>JALMQS010000118.1:7813030-7824193 GCA_024734495.1 Forficula auricularia
ACAAAGGCCGATTGTTTTTATATTTATGCAATATTTCAAATAGAGAGTGGAAAAAAAAAAATTATTAATATTGTTCAAATTAAAGTTAAACCATGGGCGACACCAATAAAAATATACATACAAGAGAGGAATCCCCAAGAAGTGACGAAAACTTATCAAGTCCCCAACGAAAAATATGTGTGTGACCAGCACTATGAAACCCCTGTTGGCTCGCAACCGATTGTGGAAGATAACTCCCCCGTGGGGAGAGTCCGTAGAAAACTTTTCGAGGATATGGGCAGTCAGTTATCTGGTGGGATGGCAGGGGGATCTGGATCCGGATCCTGCACTTCAGAAGGAGAAGACTCCAAAGAAGAATATTTCACATTCATCATACACAAACGAAATTGTTCAAACTTCGAACAAAAGAAAAAAAGCCGAGGAAGAGGTCCTAGCTTCATCGCATTCGACCACGGCGACCACCTCCACATCCTATTCGGTGGAAGAAATGGGACCAGCCACAGAGAACGCACAAGGCAACGAATCTGCGGATTCCTTGATGCGTATCCTGCGGGATGCACAGAAAGTATTGTTACCGGCCAGCGTATTAAATATTTGCGGGCATTCATACTTTATTGTATCCGCAGAGGTTCAAGAAGCATCTATGAATTTGGTCTTAAAATTAAAAGAATAGTAGATTTATTTTATCAGTTATTTAAATCTTTAGATATTGATGAAATTGATAACCATTTAGATAGTAGCGAAGTTTGTAATTATATTGAACAAAATAAAGAAAATAATAAATCTGTGTCGTAGGACACCGAGGATGAGAACGAAGTTCCTTGTATAAAATATTAATTTTAAGTTCTATTCTAGGTATAAAGAAAAATAATTATTCGGTATACATTTTTATTATGATTTTTTTATCGATAAAAGCAAAGAAACTACTATAAAATTATCTATACTTAACTTTTATTTATTACAATGATTTATAAAGATATATATTATATAATAATAATAATATACAAAAGAAACAGGCAATTATATGAATAATAATAATTGAGCCTAGTCTATGTTCTATCATAGAAACTATAGCTTAAGTGGTAACTAAAGTAAGATATATATATTTGTGATTCGATTTTTGCCAAGCATCTCGAGAAAACAGCATCGATATTAGTAAAGTACTAAAATTACATTACAGTTATGCGTAATAATAAATTAATTAAAGTCGTATATAATTTATCATACCATACGCTCAGATCTTCGTGTATTTTTTCTTTCATTCTTTGTCTGATACTCTCTGTTGATATTGCCCACTTGTTTTTTTATATTTTTCTCCTGATACTGAAATTGATTATAAAGTCATATAATTTCTCGTCTGATAATCTACTTAACTTTACAGTCGTATTTAAAATTACACCGCAAAATATCATAATATATATAATATACAGTATATAAATTATATACCAGTACACTTTGTTTTTTTTTTTCATCACGTCCTGATACCTTTTTTTGGTACTCGGCTTTTCTTCGTATTTCTTTCCTTCTAAAGAGAAATAAAATAAAAAAATGTTAAAATTAAATCCATGAGTGCTAATCGAGGAGGATGGAGAGGTGGGCACTAGAACAAACTGTTTTGAAATATTTTGAATTTGAGAAAACAGTATATGAATTATACAATGTTTTACTTAGTATATTATATAAATATCTAACTAATAGATACTCTAATAATAAATAAATAAATAATCTAGATATTTTAATAATAATTCATCAAACTTCGTTGAAATCAAATTCCAAGGAATTTTTCTTCTTCTTTAATTTTTATTTCCTTAAATGAATAAATAAATAATAAAATCAATCAATTAAATAAATAAATAAATTATAGGAATTAGTTATGAAATCAATTAGGGATTCACGGAGATTTTACACATACACCCACGATTAATATATAACGCTTACCTTTAGTAGATTTTTTTTAATTGATTATTTTCTTCTATTAGCTGGAAATATAATAAATAAATTAGTAGAATTATTGCAATATTCTTTTATTTATTTTCATTTCATTTCATTTATTTATTAATTAAGTAAGCACACCTTTGTTATTTGTTGCTGAATAACGAAATGTTCTGAATGTTCTGTCTCTGAATTCGATGCCATTTTATTGAATTCTATTATTCTGTCTATTAAATTAATAAAATTTTTAAAGAGGATTATTTCGATAAATAGAAGCAGAGAGGTAGAGGAGGGTAATGAAATAATACCTGTTGAATCGAAAGATTCAACATCGAACAGCATCGATTCCCGACCAGAGCGCAAGCCAGAGGCCCCGCCCCCAGAGTGGCTGAGTGGATGCGCGCGCATGAGCATTGGCTCGCTTGTTTTTATTTAACGTTACGGACACTTTTCACAGACTAGGGTACCACCCCGAGGCGTCCCATAAGTTCACTTCGTTCCAAAAAAAATATGTTGATAAAAATGAAAATCGAAGCAATTTGGTAGATATTATTTTAGAACAAATTGGTAAATTCAATATTACTTCATTTGAAGATTATTTAAGAAAAATTGATCAAAAAGTAAAAATACAATTATTAAAAGAATATGGTCCTAGTTGGAAAACTTATGTACAAATGCTTATCAAAATGGTTGCAGTTGAAGGGAATCAAAATTTATATAATATGTGCTTTTTAGAAATAGAAAAAAATTTAGAAATGGATGTAAATGAAGAAGCTTTCAATTGGATAAATTATTTTTTTAAAGAAAATAATATTAATGGAGAGGAATTCATAGCTAAATTTTTAATAATTAAAGATAGATTGTTAGAAAAATTAAATGGATTTGTTTTAGAAGGTAAAACAAGTTGCGGGAAATCATTGATTTTAAGAACTCTTCTAACTAATTGTAACCCTACTTATATACCAAGGGATAAAGATAAAAGTAGTTTTCATCTAGACACATTGCCATCATGTGTTTGCGTGCTATTTGAAGAACCTATTATTGATATTAGCAATTTGGGAGGGTGGAAATTATTGCTAGAAGGTGCTCCATTACCAACAGATATAAAACACGGAGACAAAGAATTGATAACAAGAAAACCTATATTTATTTCCACTAATAGTCCAGTCGATAACTATGTAGAGCATGTTGAAAAAGAGGCATTAAAAGAAAGATATTTTATCTACAAATTAGACAAAAAAATTAGTAATCACAACAGTAAAAGTGAAATTAATCCGGCTCCATTCAGAATTGAAATTAAACATTTTATATATTTTATAATCAAAAATAAATTAAATATTATTAAATATATTGAGGATATATGTTCCAATTATGTTGCAGACAAACCACGAAAAGAGCATTTACTGAAATTACTGCAGACGAAAACATTACTAAAAGATTAAAAAGAAAAGCTACAGATTCAACTAAAGTTTTTGGTTTTCAAGAAGATGGTTCCGCCAGTCAAAACGGCTATGGGAAGAATGTATTTCCCATGGTTTGTCATAATTTGTTCGCTAACTCTATTGGTCGTATGCGTATGGATCTTGTTAACCAATATTGGTGTAATTTAGATTTTCGTACAGACCAAAAAATGATTGTACTACCATATCAATTTTTTGAATTTTGGTCACCTTATTTCGGAAATAAAGATGATGGTAAAAATAATATATCTTGGGAATTTATTCGTAACGTTGATAGTTTTGTTATGGGTTACAAATTCTACAAAGCTTCTATAATTATACAAGTACAAGCAGTATTAAGAGAAAGAATAATTACAACTAGCGGAACAACTAGTAAAACTATTGATTTTGAAAGTGGAGAAAATTTAATGATTGGTTATAATAAAAAAAAAGGAAAAAATGAATATATATTTGGTAGTAAAGACCTAGAAAAAGGTTTAGGTAACATTAGAGTTGATTATTTTAAAGAAAATATGGATGACTTAACTTGGGAAGAAGTTGCCTCACAACATGAAAAACATTTCGAATGGAATCTTGAAAATATTATTCCAGATAATTATTTCTATGATGTAAATGTAGGCCAATTCAGTGAATATAAAAAATGGGGTGGGGACAGGCCAGACAAACCCAACGATCAAAGAATTACAAAAATAAAAGTAACCCCAAGCAACAAGAAAATAAAGAACCACTCATTAAAAGGTCAACTACAGAGACGCCATCAAATGATGAAATCCAATATGATATTGGTGCTGTGTCCAATTCACATTTTCTTACCTCTGTTTACGACTATAATTTAGATTTATCCCAATTACCGATCATTTACGAAGGTGTCTATGCCGACTTGATCGCTTATGATGCACGGATAGCGCGCAGTCTACCGCGCTGTGCTTTAATACACTATTGTAATATTATAACAAATGCGGCTCTTCTTGATGCCGTATATGATCGGGGTGAACAGGTCGAAGACTTACAAATAAGACCCTCATCCATTCTACCTGCGGAATACGCTGTTCCGAAAATTTTGCACGAATTACATTGCCCCTGTTTCCATAAGGAGGAAGGAAATCGAGAGAGAATCCTTTGAAAACTCAATGGAATCGATTGATTTTCTTACAACGTTGCCTATTAACGATTGGCTTTTATCCGGTTTGGATTTTAAAATAAGACAAAAATTTTTACATTTCGTCATTAGATTCCTTTCTATAGGACTTAATTACTCAGAAGGAATAGAGCAATTAAAGGTAAACATATGAAATTAAAATATTATCATTTGTGTGAAAAATATTCAGTATTAATAATTAATAAATTATTTCTATTTTATTTAGATGGCTACCCTGAACGATTCCAATGGAAATTATTCAAATATGATAAGAAAACTACAAAACTTATTGTACAAAAGGGGAACTAATGAGTCAGTATTACACGTAGAAGGCTCCCCATTAAAGTATAAATGTACAATTCAGGTTACAATCATGGTAAGACTATATAAAAATACAGATATTTACTTAAATGGATCTGTTATTGAACCGATGGTTTCAGACAATAAACATTCATTTTCAAAAGAAGTTGGTCTTCTTGTAATTTATTGTGTAGCTTTTATCATGAGGAAACAAATGACTCTCATTCAATTTCGAGCCAAGACCCAATTTCGTGTCAAGACTCAATCTCGATACGATCCCCAAGCCCCCCCCATTCCTGCGAATGCAGAAGACCTAAACTCCCACCCCCGCACTGCGGCGAAGGCCCAACCAACCGCTCAGTGTGAAACCCAAGTAGCCCAAATGCCCCTCAAAACAACCTGGTCACAGGTAGCAAAAAGAAGCACGAGCCAGAAAAAAGAGAAAAACCCCAAGCCCCCAAGCCACTCAGGGAAATACCTGAAATTATAAAGTCAGCAAACACTGAGTGGTCTACAGTCCGCAAATTTGTCCTGGAACACCCCAACATCGAGGGTGAAACCAGGAATAAAATTATACAACATTTAGATATTCTCGCGTACCAATTTATCGAGATAAGGGATAAGCACTCCGAAAGGAAAGCTCCCATCCCTGCCCCTCGAAAAAATTTGGCAAATCCTCCAGCCCCCGTAAAATCGGTAATAAAAACCGAAATCAAACGCTCACAAAAAAACGAAGTTCTGCGAAAATTGTCGTAATTGAGCTTAATAGCGAAACAAAAAAGTGCACTGACCAAGAAGTGAAAAGAACCTTTGCAGACATCGTCAAGCCCTCCGAAAATGGGCTACAATTTAAGTCAGTTCGGAGGTCTAAAGACAAACTAATAGTGGTGGCAAGAACGAAAGAGCAAGCCACCCAACTTAAAAGTAACAATGAGTTGAACCAGGCAGGACGTGTTAGGGAGCCAAAGGCTATAAATCCTAGGATGATCCTCCTTAATGTTCCCTTAGCATATAATGAAACCACCCTACCAGAAGCAATAAAAAATCAAAACCCCCGCATTAATTTTAAAGACATCAGCTTTGTCCCAATCTTCAGAACGGGCAAACGCAATCCTCAAACATGTCACTGGGTTGCCTCCGTGAACCCAGAAACAAGACATGATATAATAAAAAATGGCGGCAAACTATACCTGGACCTGCAGTTATGCAGAATCCATGACTACACCGTCGTCAGAAGGTGTTTTAAGTGCCAAAGATACGGGCACTCTGCATCACGCTGCCGTGACGCTAAAGACACGTGTGCCCACTGCTCCAAAGACCATAAAACTTCTATCTGTCCTACAAAAAATTTAGCGCCGAAATGTGCTAACTGCGTTAGGCAGAGAAACTCTTCGACAGACCACTCGGTTCGTAATGAATCGTGCCCGGTCTATATCACCGCGACAAAATCCTTAGTCCAGAAAACAAACTACAATTGTTAATGGATATACACACCCAAAGAGAATCGAATCAGCACCCAAAGTTGAAAGTTATTCAACTAAACGCACAGAGATCCAGACCTGTGGCGGCGGAGGTGAGACGATGGACCAGTAAAAGTACAGACGTCATCCTCCTCCAGGAACCATACGTGAACGCGAACAATAAAGTCAATAAACTCTCACACTACGCAGAGCTGACAGATAAGGTCGTAGCACCGGTTGGAGATAATCCTAAGGTGGGAATAATAATTAAAAATAAAAGCATCAAAGTTCTAAATCTAGACTGAAGTGGAAGTGAACACGTGATGGCGGTGCAGCTCAGTCTTCCGGGACTGAGCTTCTACATCATCAACGCTTACTTCCAACACAGGGACTCATTCGAAGCACGAGAGATTCAATTAAAATTAATAGGAAATCTGTCCCCCTGTCTCAAACACCATGACATTAGAAAGAGTTGATGAGTGGAATTTTGAATGTGCAGCTATAGACTATTCTATCCTGGAGTTTGGTCTCTCCGTTGATGGAACTATAGAAATGGAAGGCGGACAACGTTGGCAACTCAATGACCCTTCACTTATAGTGATGGTCGTTGACAAGGATGTTCCTAATCAACCTACTGCACACGCTCTAATGCTGATCTCCCTCCTACAGTACCCACTTGCTTGGAAGTCTGAGTGGTTTGGAGTGTCAAGCCCAGATGTACCAGATGCTTGGGAACTACACCAGTTTCTAAGAACATCTGGTTTAGTTGATATCCATAGTACTGCTAATAAGATACTTCTCATATCTACTGATAGGAGGAGTGAGATGCAAATAGCTCACACCAGGATAATTTTCTCACATTGCGACCACAGGGACAACTACTTACCTGTTCCCATTCACGGGGCTAACGACCTTGTAACTGATTGCTTGCAATCTTGCCTGGATGGAGCAATTAACTTGCGTACATTATGGGATCGCTGTGTTGCGGTGCGAATGTCATCTCAAGCAATTGATTGGATTGAGATAGACAATATTATGGCAATGCTGTGTGTCAGATATCCTGTCCAGCCTGAAATGGAGACAGAAGGAAGGCTAATAGAGTACAGTTTTCATGGGCCGGGCTCTGCTGATGAAGTGGATTATATGGCATGGTACCATGATGCAACTGCAAACTGCTATGACATGAAGCCTGCACCACGTCGGGTGGCAAGAGAAAATCCCATCCTGACTTGGGGAGACTGGTCGAACTCAGCAGAGCTAGCGGTAGGTTTGCATATCGCATTGTACTCCGAAGATTCACATGCAGTTGACGAAGATGCTATAAAACAGGCTACTGTATCTCCTTCCGACCTTATTAACCGTGCAGACTACCCGAGGAGAGCCGTTGAAGAGTGGAAAGCAGCGCAGGGGATCAGTGACGAGATAATGGAGCCTATGATTGCTCAAATGAACGTCAACCTCTGGGAGGTTCTCTGTTATGGAGATAATAGTCAGGATGGTTTTGGAGGGTTATCCTCCGTTTTTATGGCAGTGATAGGGGATGCTAAAGACAGGGCCTACTATGTATCATGGCAGGTCAAGCGTGAGCATGTCGCTGTTGTTTCAGCTACAGGAATCAGGACAAATATGGCTGCCTGGCTCAACTCAACTAGCGGCACGACGGGCGTGTCACTATCTGAAGTTAATTCATCATACCGGTGTTACAAGAGTAGAGCAGGTAATTTTTCCAACTATTGGGTCCAGCATAGCGAGCTGCCGTTCGATGATCCAGTTATCCAGAGGGTTATCCAGAAGGTTAACATAATTGATAATCCAGTGCTGTTTGCACGTAGGCAATGGCCTGACAGTGCTATTATTGTATCAACAACATCAAGGTATATGTCTGGCCAGTTTACTAATCTTTGGGTAGGTGCCGGCTGGACTAGGCATGTTCCGTCTATCACGCAACCAGCTACTGATGCAATGTGGTCATTCGCACCAACTTCTTTTGCCAAAGAGTGGGATACTAGTACTGCTAATACTTTAGTAGTAAGCATGTCAACTCAATCCTTACTACAGAGTAAGGCACTTCTGGCTGGCGTAGTCTTGGCTGACTTACTGGGGCAGACTCCCGCAGATCTCTATGGGCTAGATGTTCTGGAAACCATGACACCGATGAATATAAATATGAGAGCCACCAGCGCAAGAAAGGTCGATGACGCAGCTAATCCTACACAATCTCCAGTCGAGAGGTCCCAACAGCAAAAAACTGACCAGAGTTTGGATTTTCGGGTAACTGCCTCATCAAATCACCCTCCTTCAAGTGGTGTGAGCGCACCTCCGTCTTCTGTAACACCGAGCCCTGTCGCGCCTCCAGCCGTTACACCTGCGGCCGATCCTGCCCAGCCTCAAAACCCAACTCAAGCTCAGGGCCAAACAGGGAACATAGCGTGATAGTTCCAGACTGGGCTTATTCTTGGGACAGGTTCATATCTATCCTGAAGAAGTCAGTGAAGGATCTCCCCATCAGATGCTGCTCTGTGGGGTATCTAGATTGTCAGCCCGATAAGTTCCTGATACCACTTCAGCGGTATAGAATTGATCGAAATCACACGTGTTTTGCATGTCCATATTTTCCAAATAGATCACTGGTGTCTGATCACTTTCATATTTTGATACGTCTCATGGGCCCTATAAGGGGACCAGTCCTTTTCACGCATATTTCTGCTATCCTACGGCTCTTACCAAGTTCCGCATGTATCCATCAATTCTTCAAGTTTTGTAAGAAAGTGACAGCAGTCTCTAAAGCAGGCGGTGAGTACATATCACCTCTTTGGAGATATTTATGTTATTGGGAAGTCGCAGGCGGATACCAACCATACGTAAAGCCAGAAAAGTTAACTCCAGAGGTTAAGGATTGGTTAGTGACACCAAACGTTAATGGAAAATGTAGAATTGGATTTATTCGAGCCAGCCGCTGCGGCCACATGCCCGAAATCATATTTAAACATTAATGGCATAAAATTATCCTTCCAATAAAGCCAAATTGATGGACATTAAAACGATTTTCTTGTGTTTTATTTCAATTCGAAGTTCTATACCTCTAAAAAAAACACCCGTTATAATAATAGCAATAATAATAAAGGGAATAATTAAACAGTGTCTTCTACTTGAATTAATTTTTGACGGACATAGAAGGGCCGAAAAGCCATAAAAAAAAGAAGTTATATTTCCAAGCATCGTAGAGGCACAACTGAATTTATTCTTTATAAATAAAATACACCTCAAATTAATAAAAAATTGGTGATAGGTTTTCAGTTTGGGATGCTCTGCTGAAGGCGATGTTGGGGACAATGAATTTCAGGATGAGGGTAGGTGAAATTAATATTAAATTATATTTGTTTCGAATCCGATTAATCTGCATATTTTCTATTAATCTTCATGCTTTAACCAGGTCAGCCTCAAGCGAGTCTCCAGTGGTCCATATCAGCAAAAAAACTTTTACTGAATATTTATCCTAAATATATGAAATCTTTTTCGGAAAGGCGAATCATATCAAAAGAAAAAATGTTTTATCAGATTGCAGAGGAGATGAGACTTTTTGGTTATGGATACAATAGCTTTATTCGTTTTGGAAATGGCGTGTGTGCCTTAAGTTGAGTCAAGTGCACCATCTGGTGTCACTTTTTTCAGCCGGGGCACTTCAGGTGTGCCCTAGTTTGGTTCCCTCTAAAACGAATGTATTTTTGACACATGGCTATATTCGAATAACGAAATTTAAAAAAAAAATATTATTTTTATTCTAGTGTAATAATTAAGAGTGGTAGGTATACATATATAATAGGTTATTTATTTATTTATATAATTTATTTATTTAATAATTATTTTAAATAAATAATATAGGTACCTAGTTACAAATAAATAATGGATACTTTTATGGAAAAAGAATTTTCCATTATAAAATTACTTCTCGAAAGTGATTCTGATTGTGAATCTTCATCAAGCTCAGATGATGATTTTGAAATGATTGGAAAAATGGTATTAACAATAGCAAGAAAAGAAAAAAATGCTATAAATCAATATAGTGAATTTACTGTCATTCATTACAGCGATGAAGAATTCAAAAGGCATTTTCGTGTGTCGAAAAACCTGATGGATAGTTTGGCAAATCGCTTCTCAACAAGTAATTTTTTCTTGAAACATTTTCATGGCAAGTCTAATATTTAAATCTCTAGTATGTTCCTTTCATCTATTTGCTAAAAAAATATTTATATTATCTGCAGAAAGGGGTAAAAATGTAATTGTACCTGAGAAACATATGCTTATCTTTTTATGGTATGCTGGGCATTCCTGTTCATACGCCGATGTTTCAGACAGGTTTAATATTTCTGAATCTACATTATTCGAAATAATAAAAAGAATAAATGATTTTTTTGGTGAAATTGCCAGAGAGATAATCAAGTGGCCAACAAAAACAGATATGGATAAAATGAAAGATGCAATTTATCAAAGGAAGCGCTTTCCAGGAGTTATAGGTGAGTATATAAATATAAAATACAATTAATTAAGCAAAATTAATGAATTGTCCCTTTTAGGCTTTATCGATGGCACTCATATTAAAATTGATAGACCAACTCGAAATCAGGAATCCTACTGCAATAGAAAACATTACCATTCAATACAAACACAAATCATTTGTGATAACCAGTGCAAAATAATTGATGTTTTCATTGGTTTTCCAGGATCTGTGCATGATGCTCGTGTATTTTCATCATCTTTTATATATCCGCGTTTACCAAATCTATGCCAAGGTATTTATTTTTAAAAGAATAAACTAACAACCATGATTACTGCTCAATGTTTATTAATACAAATACATTAGAAATAAATAAAC
>JALMQS010000118.1:7825596-8032928 GCA_024734495.1 Forficula auricularia
CCTGATGCATTGCAAAATAATAATAATTTGTGTTCCAACAAGACGGGGCGGCCTGCCATACATCGTAAGAAATCTTTAAAATTTCTGATCATAATGTTCCTAATTTTTTGGAGTGGGTGGCAAACAGACCTTCGACTTGTCACCATTAGAAACTCTTTGGCACACAATGAAAAAGCTATTACGAATACAACCAGCTAGAAACGTAGTCGAATTGTAAGCGTCAAACTTCAAAATATTTGGGATACTTTCACTCAAGATGAGTGTCTCAAAACTTAATAAGTACATTGCCCAAAAGAATTCAAGCCGTAATTAAAAATAAAGGCGACGTCACACAGTGGTATGGTTTTGGACCTTGTATGTTTTCCTTGTTTTTAACAATTAAAAAATAATTTTAAGTTAAATGTTACACAAAATGTTTTAAATTATTTAAAATGTTCTAAATGATAATAAAAATAAATATTTAAATTAAATTCTATCGTGAATTAGCATAATTTTATTTTATTTAAAAAGAAAAAATATTGGTGGGCCAATTGAGATGGGGGCGGGGCTCGTGATACGATTCCATTAACTCTCTCTTGAGCCTATCAGGTTCATGTCTAATATCGTGGTATCTTCCAGTGAGAAAAAATGACTACGGCCCCTTGCCTTTGCGGTCCACCGAGAGATTTCCGTATCCCGATGTGCCCCTTGTTTTTTTTTTTTTTTTTTTTTTTTTTTTAATGATAATGATGAGAGAAGGAGTTACACCAAAAAGGTGCAACCCCTAAAGGCCTCAGTTGGCCCCTCCATCGTGAAAAGAAGAAGAAAGAATTTTATGGGTTGGGCGGAGGTCAGAAGGTACCTGTGGATACGGGTCTTAAATAGCTTAAGGTTTGAAAACTTAAATAGCTTAAGGTTTGAAAACCACACTATTCTAATTCCTTTGCTAATATTCTTAACACAATCTCCTTTGATTATTATCCGTGCGGGAGTTTATATGTATGTATGTATGTATATGCTGTTGGTAAATCAAGTTTGCAATTACTTTTGAATGAATCCACCCAGCCTCCCTCTCTCTAGGGCTGTATCTCTCTCAATAGAATAATCCTCTGCTCCCTATCTGATTTGTATTCCTCTTCTCTGCGTAGGTAATATCTTCATCTTCATCTTCATCTTCATCTTCATCTTGGCCTGTCAAATCCCATCTCATCGTCATCAATGACGTTGCTTTTTATGTCCACGCGTGCGTGGATCCACCTCTGCATATATTCATATTCACATTTGAACTACACATCGCATATATTTGTTGTATATACTTACCTTTAAACTAATAATACACTTCTTTAAAACGTTTTGTATTTAAATTGGTTTGAAAATTGTTTTTATAAAAGACTAGATGTTCCCCGTCGTTTCGCTCGGGCGCTCTTCTTATTTTGGTCAAAATATAATAATAATAAATAAGTAAATCTCAACTAAAAATGAACAATTAGTAAAATAAAGAATGATAGCTAAAATAAACGTGTAGATTTTGTTTTATTTACTTTTTCAACAATACAAATAAATAATCAATAAAATATTGTAAACAAAAACAAATGAATGAGAAAACAATTAATATATACCGGGTGAGTTTTTTATCTTGAGACAGCCTTATAACCCAAAAACAGTGCATTATATGAAAAAAATTAATCAATTAGATCTCAAAAAAATTTATAATAATTATTTTTAACAATTATTCAACTTAATTATCAAATAATAATAATCAAATATTTAATTATTAAATAAATAATTTAATAATAATTAATATATTAATAATTTTTCGATATTGGTCTGTGATATTCCAGAGTGTATTGCAAATCTTCTGGATGAATTCCAGTTCCAATTCAATTTTGTTATTTTGGCCTGTTCTAGTTTCTTTGTACCCGTTACACTTTCTGTTTTTATTTTAACAGATTTACAACACGATAAAATGAAGCTCGTGCGGGTGTATCCCTGTCAGGAAAACGCTCGGCATTCATTTGTCATTTCAATGGCAGCCCCATAACACTTCTTCCACATTCATGGCATAAATTAAGACCATTTCAATTCTGTCTTCAACAAAAAATGCTGCATTTTTATTATGGTAATACAATATAACTATCTACTGGATTGACACGAGAAATAAACTTTTTTAAACTCAAGAATTTTAAATAGATCTATTAAATGGAAAATAATCTCTTAAATCTGAGTATAACGAAGTTTTCATATCATTATAAACACTAATTTTCATTGTTGTGACTTTTCAATTTAATAAATATTTATTTAATAATTAATTATTTAATAATCAATTATTTGATCATTATTTATTTAATAATTAATTATTTAATCATTATTTATTTAATAATTAATTATTTAATCATTATTTATTTAATAATCAATTATTTTAATCATTATTTATTTAATAATTAATTATAAAATAATCAATTATTTAATCATTATTTGTTTAATATTTAATTATTTAATAATTAATTATTTATATCATTATTATTTGATAATTAAGTTAAATAATTGTTAAAAATAATTATTTTGCTGTTGAAGTTGTGGGCGATGGTTGAGCTGTTTCATCACCAATTACTTATAAAGGATACAGCAGCTGTCGAGTTGTAGATACTAGAATTGCAAGAGAAAAAGGCCTCAAAGAAAGTGGCGTTTCGGCCAGAGTTTTGGAAGAAGGTCCCAGAAGAAAAATACCACTAACAAAAGAGTGTTCTAGAGACTATCGTCAATATTTGGAACTACTTATGTGTGTGAATCGCTGTACTCAACCCTTAAGTTCATTAAATCTTTTTTTTTTTTATTCAATATTATGTCATTTTACAATCAGTTCAATACAATTTGAACTATAAGTAAATTTGATAAAAGATACATTCATTCTCTCACGCATTCAATACACGTTCATGTCTCGTCCACTCACTCATACACACGATACATGAAATAGGAGAAATCATCCAGAAATGACTCTTCTAGTGAAATTTGTTTTCCCAGTTGTTTGTCGTGTAGCGGTCTTCTGTGTCCAGGACATGGTTCTTCTTTAGTCTTCTCTATATATGTTTAATTAGTATTTTACACTAAAAATTTAATTTCAAAGAGGTCTTTGAGATAAATTGTAGAGCATTCTTAAAGAGGGTTTGCCGTATTGTATAGAAGACATCTTAAAGTATTTTACACTAAAAGTTTAATTTCAAAGATGTTTTTAAGATAAATTGTAGAACATTCTTAAAGAGGTATTGGCATATTGTATAGAAGACATCTTAAAGTTATCTTTAACAATAATATTAAGATATAAGATCAGAAGATCAGAAAAGATCTGAAGAAGACATCTTCTAGAGCGAGTGTGCTATCTGGGTTATCGATTGGCTATTATCGAGTAAGGATATGGCTGACGGGTTGGAGTGTTGTTAAATTGTTGTAATTAATTTGTATTAATGTATTGTAGCTAGATTGTATTGATGTTTGGAGGACCTAGCCACCGAGGACTTGTGCCTCTAAGCAGGTCGAGGAATAAAGATTTATTATTATTATTTATTTATTTATTTATTATCAGCCAGATTTCAAGCAACTAACAGCCAATATGGACACTCGTAAAAACACTTCTCAAAAGGAAAATGCTATTTCTTTTAACTTTACCATACAGGGTATGGTCAAGTATTGTAATCGTGCATGAAAAAAGTGGTTTTTTTTTCCTTCTTTTTTTCGAAATATCTCAAAAACGGTAGAAAATATTTTGATTAAAGAAATTGAGCGAAACCATGGCATTTCGCTGTACAAAAAGCTCTAATAATTGAACATCGAAAAAATTATATTTTTCGAGATAATAATTGTTTTGTCAAAATGTCTGTTAGTCTGTGCGTTACCAAATTTTTGTGGACGAGAAAAACTAGTTTGAATATCGAAACCAAATTTCACACGTAGTTTTGGTCCATTGAGATTAAGAGCTGATTATATTTTGGTTCATATCGACCCAGGGGGTGGAGGGGGGATTAAAACTTAAAAATCTAGGCTATTTAAGCAAACTCAACCAAATTTTGTATACATAATCAGTGGACCTCTAGAAGTCTAAAAATGCAAAAAATAACCGCCCGAAATGGTGGGGGGGGGTCAAAAAAATGAAATTATAGGCTCTTGTTCCAAACTCAACCAAATTTTGCATACAGAATAAGTGGGCACACAGTAATCTAAAAATTCAAAAACTCCCCCTTACATGAATATATAATAATTTTATAAATTGTGGTGTTTTTGAGGCTCTTGAAAACCTTGAAAACAGATGTAATGTCTTCGTTAGGAAAAAGGAAATAAATTTCTTTATATTCTAACAAATTTATTTTCATGAAAACTTATGAGACGTTTCGGCGGATATTCTCACACCATCATCAGTCTGCAAGGGAAACATAATCTTAATTACAGTAAATTACTAATTACATGTCATTCTCAAGATAAAAGAAGAAAAGAACTCACCCAAGCTTTTCATAATATAGTTCTTTTCTTCTTTTATCTTGAGAATGACATGTAATTAGTAATTTACTGTAATTAAGATTATGTTTTCCTTGCAGACTGATGATGGTGTGAGAATATCCGCCGAAACGTCTCATAAGTTTTTCATGAAAATAAATTTGTTAGAATATAAAGAAATTTTATTTCCTTTTTCCTAACGAAGACATTACATCTGTTTTCAAGGTTTTCAAGAGCCTCAAAAAACACCACAATTTATAATTTTAAAACATTATAGTACCATATCAAAATAAATAATTTTGTTAAATATTAAATTTTTCGTTAAATTGAAGGGTTGGTCCCGTCACAAATATAATAAAACAATAATTTTAATAACTATTAGAATTATTTAATTGATAACTATACAGTTTCGGTCACCACTGGTCGACCATCCTCAGTCAAGATTTAAGAATGAATGTTTCATGTGAAATGACAAATTTCGGTTCTTGAACGAGATAACTACTGAGGATGGTCGACCAGTGGTGACCGAAACTGTATAGTTATCAATTAAATAATTCTAATAGTTATTAAAATTATTGTTTTATTATATTTGTGACAAAACCAACCCTTCAATTTAACGAAAAATTTAAATCAAGTCACTTAAGTTCTGGAAGAAATTTAATAAATAAATATTAAATATAAGTGAGGGGCCAGGTTGTATGGTAAAGTTAAGTGGATGGCCACATCAGAACACGTCAGATTATTTTTATTGTAATTGAACACTAATGTTATAAGCAAGTAGAGCAAAAATTGAATGTTATTTCATTTAAAAAATCAAAAATGTGTCTTTTTTTTAATAAACCATTAATTAATCTCCAAATAATGTGGTTCGCTTTGAAACAATTTTATAATTATTGGTGCTCTCAGATCTTCGTTCTTTATGGATCCCACCCAATAACTGATACTCCTTACTCTTATTTCCTTTATGTCTTCTAATCTTTCTCTACTTTTTTTCTCTCTTCTTCCCCATAAAATTTGTGTATTGGTGAACTCTTTTGACAAATTTGTAAAATATTGTTGCTAAATTATGTATAAAGACTAGGTGGGACCTAAGGTCCTATGTTTGTATACTTTGTTAAATAAATAAAATAAATAAAAATAAATTTGCAGCTCCCAAAGTTAAGGTCAGTGGGCAACCCTGTTATATACCATATTTGATAGTTATATATGTAGATATATGTTTATTTGCATCAAGCAGAGGACAAGCTCATTGATTTCTCTTCACTTGGCATCTTATCATCCCCTTCGCTTAGCAGCCCCCCCCCCCTCCACAACTGCGATTGCAGCACAGGCCATGAATATTTCCAATACAACCCAACCAACTACGATAAGAGAGACAGAGGGACGTTCGTTAATTTAATTTTTTCTTCTCTTCTACATCGTATAATTAATTAAAAATTAATTAAATTGTCGAGCAAGCGAGAGGGTAAGTGGGGGGTGGAGGGGGGGTGAGGGTTGGAATTCCAAGTTAAGATGCCAGTGTGTTTTCAAAGTGCTCTTTCCTAAAGAGGCCACCCCCCCACCCCTGCACCCTCTTAAATCAGTCAGGGGGGGAGGTTCGTTCCTGAGCAGCGCAAACCCAAAATTATTTCCCAACTAAAATCGCATCATTCTCTTAAAGAGGATAATTAATTTTGAGTTTAAATTGTCCTTTTGAAATAGTTTCCAAAATGATATAGATATAGCAGGAGCCCGCGCCCCCTTCACCCCCCCCCCCTTCCTTTACCATCATGATTTTTTAGAATAAGCGAATTGTAGAGCCCATTTCATGCAATAAAACGATTTTATTATTATATTTTCGGGGGAAAAAGTTTTTAATTAGAAATAGAGTTCCGTTCAAAAGTAGACGACAAAGATTATTATTATACCTATATTTCTAATTTCTTTTAAATAATTCTTGTATTTTAAAAATAAAGTGTCGTTTTTATTCGTATTGCGCTGATATATTCGAAGAAACTATATTTTAATAGAAGTAATAATACTTCAGATATAAATGATTTTTGTTGTTAATAAATTTCAAATTCATTTCAAGTCAATTTTCAAACCTTATGTAATTGTAATCTGTAATTATTAAATTTATCAAATTTCGAATTTCATTGAGAAAAATGTTGCTACTTTTATAGAATAAAAATAAGACCTTATTTTGAAAATCACCCTATAAACAGCCAAGATAAGTCAGATCATTTAATCTTATTGAAAAATCTGTAGTGATTTTCAAATGTTATGAGCAGATTTCAACTTTACAACTGGATAAATTTTCAACTAAATTTTACAAATAAAACTGTCGTTTTGAATATTTTAGAATTATAGGCTTTTTTACATTTTATCTACGAAACTATATATTTAATAGAACCTATAATTACCGAGATAAATGATTTTTGTTTCCAGAAAATGTCAAAATTCCTATCAAGTCAATAATCAAACCACCATATTCTGTACTATAAATTTATCAAATATCATATCATAGAATAAATGGTTACAGTTATTAGTTATGTAAATAAAATAAGACTTTATTTTTGAATATCAACCTATAAAGAGCCAAGATAAGTTGGGCAATTCGAATTCATTTGAATATTCTACAGTGATTTTCAATGTTATGAGCAGATTTCTACTCATAACTCGATGAATTTACAACCAAATTTTACAAATAAACTGTCGTTTTATTTAGAATTATAGGCTTAACATTTTATCTAATAAAACCATATTTAATAGAACCTATAATTACTGAGATATAAATGATTTTTGTTTCAGAAATGTCAAAATTCCTATCAAGTCAATAATCAAACCACTATATCTCTGTTATTATTAAATTTATCAAATATCATATCATAGAATAAATTGTTATGAATATTACAGGCAATAAAATAAGACCTTATTTTTGAAAATCAACCTATAAAGAGCCAAGATAAGTTGGCAATTCGAATTCATTTGAATATTCTACAGTGATTTTCAACGTTATGAGCAGATTTCTACTCATAACTCGATGAATTTACAACCAAATTTTACAAATAAACTGTCGTTTTATTTAGAATTATAGGCTTAACATTTTATCTAATAAAACCCATATTTTTAATAGAACCTATAATTACTGAGATATAAATGATTTTCGTTTCAGAAATGTCAAAATTCCTCATCAAGTCAATAATCAAAACCACTATATCTCTGTTATTATTAAATTTATCAAATATCATATCATAGAATAAATTGTTATGAATATTACAGGCACAAAATAAGACCTTATTTTTAAAAATCAACTCTATAAAGAGCCGCGATAAGTTGGGCAATTGAATTCATTTGAATATTCTATGAGTGATTTTCAATGTTATGAGCAGATTTCTACTCATAACTCTCGATGAATTTACAAATCAAATTTTTACAAATAAACTGTCGTTTTGGTTTAGAATTATAGGCTTAACATTTTATCTAATAAAAACCATATTTAATAGAACCTAATTACTGAGATATAAAATGATTTTGTTTCAGAAATGTCAAAAATTCCTATCAAGTCAATAATCAAACCACTATATCTCTGTTATTATTAAATTTAATAAATATCATATCATAGAATAAAATTGTTATGAATATTACAGTAATAAAATAAGACCTTATTTTTGAAAAATCAACTCTATAAAGAGCCAAGATAAGTTGGGCAATTCGAATTCATTTGAATATTCTACAGTGATTTCAATGTTATGAGCAGATTTCTACTCATAACTCGATGAATTTACAACTGAAATTTTACAAATAAACTGTCGTTTTATTTAGAATTATAGGCTTAACATTTTATCTAATAAAACCATATTTAATAGAACCTATAATTACTGAGATATAAATGATTTTTGTTTCAGAAATGTCAAAATTCTCATTTATCAAGTCAATAATCAAACCACTATATTCCCTCGTTATTATTAAATTTATCAAATATCATATCATAGAATAAATTGTTATGAATATTACAGGCAATAAAATAAGACCTTATTTCTTTGAAAATCAACTATAAAGAGCCAAGATAAGTTGGGCAATTCGAATTCATTTGAATATTCTACAGTGATTTTCTAATGTTATGAGCAGATTTCTACTCATAACTCGATGAATTTACAACCAAATTTTACAAATAAACTGTCGTTTTATTTAGAATTATAGGCTTAACATTTTATCTAATAAAACCAATATTTAATAGAACCTATAATTACTGAGATATAAATGATTTTGTTTCAGAAATGTCAAAATTCCTATCAAGTCAATAATCAAACCACTATATCTCTGTTATTATTAAATTTATCAAATATCATATCAAGAGAATAAATTGTTATGAATATTACAGGCAATAAAATAAGACCTTTATTTTGAAAATCAACTCATAAAGAGCCAAGATAAGTTGGGCAATTCGAATTCATTTGAATATTCTTACAGTGATTTTCAATGTTATGAGTGATTTCTACTCATAACTCGATGAATTTCATAACCAAATTTTACAAATAAACTGTCGTTTTATTTAGAATTATAGTTTAACATTTTATCTAATAAACCATATTTAATAGAACCTATAATTACTGAGATATAAATGATTTTTGTTTCAGAAATGTCAAAATTCCTATCAAGTCAATAATCAAACCACTATATCTCTGTTATTATTAAATTTATCAAATATCATATCATAGAATAAATTGTTATGAATATTACAGGCAATAAAATCTCTAAACATTTTCACTGCTTTTTCTTATATTAAATTTTCATAAATATTATTTTTCTTTGAATATATTAATATATATTCAATATATTATTATATTATAGAATATTGTATTGTTATATATTCAAATATGTAATATTGTATTAAAAGTATTATTTAATTTTTCGAAAGTGATACATATTGTAATCTAAACAATCATAAACATTTTTAGTGATAAAGTGTAGTTTTAATTAAAGGATTAATTATTTAAACATTAATAATTAATTCCTAACTCAGCAAGAATACTAACTGGCCCTACCCTGTAGGCGGCATTGAATTTCCCGGCAAATTCAGCATATACCACGTGAAATCTATTCAAGATGGCAAATTCAAATTGCATGAAGTGTGAAAATAAGATTTATCCAAAGGAATCTTATTTTTTCTGCAGCGAGTGCAAGAAGGCATTTCACTCTAAGTGTACAGTAGAAAATGAAACAGATGACAGCAGGTTGGACACTATTTCGATATTCTTGAATTCCATGAAATGTACTCAGAATGAAATGAAGAGTGAAATGTCTGCCTTGAAACTGAGATATCTTCTCTCAGACTGAAAACGCAGAATTAAAATCTAGAATTGATAATAAATCTTTACAAAACAAATTATCAAATGACCAATCATAATCTAAAGATAATGCACGGAGCACGAAGCAGACATCTATACCATCTACTGGAATATTTGATAACAAAAATCAAACAACGCACATACCTCGGTGGATCAAATTATAAACCAAGATATGACAGATGGCAATACCAAAGAATTTACCACAGTAAATTAAAAAAACCCAAGAAAGAAATTATTCTCTGCAATGGTGCTAGTTCATCTATTCAAACGGCACAAGAAGAATTCCTCAAAAAGGCTATCTTTATCAGCCGTCTGGCTCCTGACACTGCACCCGAAGAACTAATATACATATAAAATCAAATCTCAAGATTACAAACGCGGAATGTACTAGATTGAAACAAAATTTTCATCATATTCATCCCTTCATATTTCGATTGATGAACCCGACTTCTCGAAGATAATGAACGGTAAATCTTGGCCAGAAGGAATTTTATTATCCCCATTTTTAGAAGATTAAAGGAAGATCAGAAATTCATTACTCGACCAACAGCCAACAAATTTTGCAATTGACGTGTCTGAGACTGGGGTAATTTCAAAATCAAGAGAAGGTAAAAATAAGATTTTTCCCAACAATTCAAAAACGGGCACTTCAGTGGGCAAACCGGAGCAGGTATGAGAATTTATTACCAAAACGTCAGGAGTATTAGAAAAGCTGAACCAGATTAAAGTCTCGGCAGCAACATTCTCAACTGATTATGACATAATTATCTTGACAGAAACTTGGCTCAACGAAGGAATTTATGATTCAGAAATTGAGCTTAGGTGCTTTCATATTATACCGAGATGATAGATCTGATTTGATTAGCTCTCGAGGTGGTGGTGTTCTCATTGCCATAAGACGATCTATCAAGAGCAAAATCCTCCATACCCTTGACAACAGTCTCTTATCTTTTAATCAGCTTTTTATTGTAATACCTGATCTTAAGACTGTAATCGGAACAGTATATATACCCCCATCATCAGGTATTTCCCCTATCAGGAGCATTTAATGCATGTGGAGGATATCAAGAACACTTTCTTAGATCACAACCTAGTCTTAGTGGGTGACTTCAACTTACCAGAATTTCCTGGAGCTCAACTACAGCTAATATCCACTACGTCTTTTTGAAGAGATCTAGTGCTCTAACTAGATCCTGTGCTCTTGGTTCTGGTGACAGTTAAATAATCTAGGCTTAAATCAATTTAATTCTATAAGAAATAGCAGGGATAATACCTCGACTTGTGCTTCTCGAATCGTTCCTTGTTTGTCTCTTTAAGGAAGACATTTTATCTAAAATAGACGAATTTCATCCGAATTTCGATATATCCGTTCACTTCAAACACAAATATTAACCGCTGTCTTCCCCTTAGCTTTTGACTGAATAGATATGACTTCAGGAAATGTGATTTGAAACCTTTATAGGAGGTTGGGGGAGATAGATTGGGACATGCAGCTTAATCAGTGAATGTTTTTGCGGCAGTCGACAGTTTTTATAAAACTATTAATGAGATCATCTCTGTTTCTGTTCCGTAAAGAATAACATTACGCCAACTCGACCTTATCCTAAATTGGTTTTCTGGTAAACTTATTTCACTTTTAATTAAGAAAAATTGCCCATAAAAATTATAAACTCGTAGTAATGATAGTGATTATATTATCTTCAAAAATTTATGAATTTCCTGTAAGGCTGAAGCTTCTTCTATGTTATCCTCAGTATATCGAATTTATTGAGACTAGTGTATTCTCTAATATTAACGCTTGGGACTTTATTAACGACAGGAGAAGTAAAGGTTATCCATCTAATATGTACTTAAATGACAGAACGGGTGGAAATAATGAACAGATTGCCAATCTATTCGCGGACTTTTTTGAAAGTATTTACGGAGGAATGCGAATAATTTGCAATTTGATTCTGATGTTGTCTTGGGTTTCTGTAACAATGTCTCCCATGGGGGAAGTTGAGGGGATATCTGAAGCTATATCGGTGGATGAAATAAGTTCTGTCTTAAAAGAACTCAACCAACTCTATCTTTGGGTGCTGATGGTATCCCAGCGTTTCTTGTTAAAGGTTGTTCTACCCAGCTCCTCAAACCTTTTCACTCTATTTAACCACTCCCTTAGGAGGGTATTTTACCTGAAATATGGAAAACAAACCTTCATAACTCCCATATTAAAAAGTGGTGCTCGTAATAATATAAGCAATTACAGACCTATAGCCATAATAAGTGCTATCCCTAAATTGCTAGATAAAATCATGTATAACAAAATGTTAAAGGCCGTACTGGAAAGCTAATATTTCAATGAAGCAACACGGTTTTGTACCTGGTCGTTCCACAGTTACGAACCTGACATTGTATACAAATTCAATATTTTCCAGCTTAAACAGAAACAAACAGCTTGATACAATCTACTTAGATTTTAAGAAAGCTTTCGATCTGATAAACCACAAAATACTATTATTAAAGCTAAGGAAATATAATTTATCTTCTTCATAATTAGGATGGCTTGGCGATTATCTATTCGATATGCCCCTTATGTCCAAATTAAAGGTACAAAATCACACAACTTTATTGCTCCATCTGGTGTCCCCAAGGCAGTCATCTTGGTCGGTTACTATTTTTATTATTTATTAACGATTTAGCAAACATATCGGAATTTTGTAATGTATTATTATTCATGGATGATATAAAGCTATTTTTGGAGATTTCTACTGAACAAGATTGCTCAAGAATGCAATCTGACTTGAATAAAATAATAAATTGGTGTGATGCGAACCTGCTTTTCCTAAACTTTGATAAATGTTTTACTATTAGTTTTCTTAAAGAACTAAACCACTTTAAATTCAATTATATAATTGAAAATGGCATCACCTGTACTGAGTTAACTTATTAAAGATCTTGGAGTTATTTTCGACCTAAACTCACCTTTAAAGAACACATCACGTATGTGGTGGGTAGAGCTAATCAGAGTTGGGTTTTATTTTCGTAGCACTAAATCATTCAAAAGTCCTGATGTGATTAAATATTTATATTCAACCCTAACTAAATCCATACTTATGTATGCATCTGCTATTTGGAGACCGAATTTGAGGGGTGACATTGATAGGATTGAGAGAGTTCAGCACAAAGTTCTAAGAAAATTAGCATCACTTACTGATAATCCAATGTCAAGATTTAATCATATAATTCATACTCTAGCTGCTGAGTCCTTCTGCCTAGCATCTGTAAATTCCTGTATTATACTTCACTTGCATATTTATATATAAATTATGTCAGGTCAGGTAATGTACAGAGCTCCCTGATCTATTTCCCTACATAGCCCCCAATTATGCATTAAGAAGAACAATGCCATTCTATCCAGAGAGATGCCTACTGCAGGACATCCTGAAAGAAATCCAGTCTTCAGACTCTGTCATTGTTACAATGAGCTGGCACCAAAATTGGTTAACCCTCAGGAATTTTCCTTGGAAATCAATAAAGGTGAAGTATTTGTCTAAAGCTCACGCTTGTTTATGAATAATGAATGAAATGTTAATATATAATTATGTAATGTATTGATGTATGTAATTAATATTATTGATGTATGTAATGAGTATTGTTATTTTTTATAATTTTGTAAATTGAGGCTTTTTAGCCGTTGAAATAAATAAGTAAATAAATAAATAAATAAATAAATAAATAAATAAAATAAGACCTTATTTTTGAAAATCAACCTATAAAGAGCCAAGATAAGTTGGGCAATTCGAATTCATTTGAATATTCTACAGTGATTTTCAATGTTATGAGCAGATTTCTACTCATAACTCGATGAATTTACAACCAAATTTTACAAATAAACTGTCGTTTTATTTAGAATTATAGGCTTAACATTTTATCTAATAAAACCATATTTAATAGAACTAACAATTACTGAGATATAAATGATTTTTGTTTCAGAATGTCAAAATTCCTATCAAGTCAATAATCAAACCACTATATCTCTGTTATTATTAAATTTATCAAATTGCATTTCATTGAGAAAAATGTTAAGCATTTTATAGGAATAAAATAAGACTATTTTTGAAAATCACCCTATAAATAGCCAAGATAAGTTAGTCAATTTGAATTCATTTAAAAATTTAGTGATTTTCAATGCTATGAGCAGATTTCAACTCATAACTCGATAAATTTTCAACTAAATTTTTACAAATAAACTGTCGTTTTATTATTTAGAATTATAGGCTTAACATTTTATCTAATAAACTATTTTTAATAGAACCTATAATTACTGAGATATAAATGATTTTGTTTCAGAAATGTCAAAATTCCTATCAAGTCAATAATCAAACCACTATATTCTGTTAATATTAAATTTATCAAACATCATATCATAGAATAAAATTGTTATGAATAATACAGGCAATAAATAAGACCTTATTTTGAAAATCAATCATAAAGAGCCAAGATAAGTTGGGCAATTCGAATTCATTTGAATATTCTATACATTTTCAATGTTATGTATAGATTTCTACTCATAACTCGATGAATTTACAACCAAATTTTACAAATAAACTGTCGTTTTATTTAGAATTATAGGCTTAACATTTTATCTAATAAAACCATATCTAATAGAACCAATAATTACTGAGATATAAATGATTTTTGTTTCAGAAATGTCAAATTCCTATCAAGTCAATAATCAAACCACTATATCTCTGTTATTATTAAATTTATCAAATTGCATTTCATTGAGAAAAATGTTAAGCATTTTATAGGAATAAAAATAAGACCTTATTTTTGAAAATCACCCTATAAATAGCCAAGATAAGTTAGTCAATTTGAATTCATTTAAAAATTCTGTAGTGATTTTCAATGTTATGAGCAGATTTCAACTCATAACTCGATAAATTTTCAACCAAATTTTACAAATAAACTGTCGTTTTATTTAGAATTATAGGCTTAACATTTTATCTAATAAAACCATATTTAATAGAACTAATAATTACTGAGATATAAATGATTTTTGTTTCAGAAATGTCAAAATTCCTATCAATAATCAAACCACTATATCTCTGTTATTATTAAATTTATCAAATTGCATTTCATTGAGAAAAATGTTAAGCATTTTATAGGAATAAAATAAGACCTTATTTTTGAAAATCAACTTATAAATAGCTACAAGTTAATAATTTTGAATTCATTTAAAAATTCTGTAGTGATTTTCAATGTTATGAGCAGATTTCAACTCATAACTCGATAAATTTTCAACCAAATTTTACAAATAAACTGTCGTTTTATTTAGAATTATAGGCTTAACATTTTATCTAATAAACCATATTTAATAGAACCTATAATTAATACGAGATATAAATGATTTTTGTTTCAGAAATGTCAAAATTCCTATCAAGTCAATAATCAAACCACTATATCTCTGTTATTATTAAATTTATCAAATATCATATCATAGAATAAATTGTTATGAATATTACAGGCAATAAAATAAGACCTTATTTTTGAAAATCAACCTATAAAGAGCCAAGATAAGTTGGGCAATTCGAATTCATTTGAATATTCTACAGTGATTTTCAATGTTATGAGCAGATTTCTACTCATAACTCGATGAATTTACAACCAAATTTTACAAATAAACTGTCGTTTTATTTAGAATTATAGGCTTAACATTTTATCTAATAAAACCATATTTAATAGAACCAATTACTGAGATATAAATGATTTTTGTTTCAGAAATGTCAAAAAATTCCTATCAAGTCAATAATCAAACCACTATAATTTCGTTATTATTAAATTTATCAAATTGCATTTCATTGAGAAAATGTTAAGCATTTTAGTAGAATAAAACAAGACCTTATTTTTGAAAATCACCCTATAACAGCTGCGATAAGTTAGTCAATTTGAATTCATTTTAAAATTTGTAGTGATTTTCAATGTTATGAGCAGATTTCAACTCATAACTCGATAAATTTCAACCAAATTTACAAATAAACTGTCGTTTTAGTTTAGAATTAGGCTTAACATTTTATCTAATAAAACCATATTTATTGAACTAATACCATTGAGATATAAATGATATTTGTTTCAGAAATGTCAAAATTCCTATCAAGTCAATAATCAAACCCCTAATCTCTGTAATTATTAAATTTATCAAATTGCATTTCACGGAGAAAATGTTAAGCATTTTATAGGAATCAAAATACGAGCTTATTTTTTGAAAATCACCCCATAAATAGCCAAGATAAGTTCAGCAATTGAATTTATTTGAATATTCTGCAGTGATTTTCAATGTTATAAGCAGATTTCTACTCATAACTCGATGAAATTTCAACCAAATTTTAAAAAACAAGTGTCCTTTTATTCAGTATAATATGCTTAACATTTAATCTAATGAAACCATATTTAATAGAACCAATAATTACTCAGATATAAATGATATTTGTTTTAGGAATTGTAAAATTCCTATCAAGTCAATCAAAACCACTATTCATAACTCGATAAATTTTCAACCAAATTTTATAAATAGTGTTCTTTATTCAGAATAATATGCTTAATATTTTATCTAATGAAATCTTATATTTAATAGAACCAATAATTACTGAGATATAAATGATTTTTGTTTCAGAAATGTCAAAATATCTTTCAAGTCAATTTTCAAACTGTATATCTTTAATATTATTAAATTTATCAAATTTCATATCATAGACTAAATTGCTATAGATATTATTTTATTTATTTATTTTTAAGCCTTTATTGGTTCAAATTACATTTTGTATTTAATATTGTATATACATTTTAATTATTTAATATCATTATTATTACAATCATCATTTTTATTTTTTAACTATAATAAAATACATTTGTTTTCATTTTTAATTTAAAACTATGCTAAGTTATAAAGGAACCAGGCCCTGAGGGGTACAGGGCTCTCCTATGGTCTTCCAAGTGTCTCTGCTTTTGCCACTCATCCATTCGACTCCAGCTCACTTCACTAGTTCGCTATTCCATCTTCTTGGTGGTCTTCCTCATGATCTTTTCCTGCTCAGGGGATGACCACTCAGTTAGAATTTTTGGCCATCTTTCATCCTTCATTCTAGCAATATGCCCCGCCCATCTCCATTTACTTTTTCTTAAGTCAATGCTAATATTTCTCATTTTTGTAATTCTATATAGATCTTTCTATTTTATGTCTGTCTATTTTTCTGTAGCCAAGGATACTTCGGATCATATTTCTTTGGGCTATCTCGAGTTTTTGTACCGTTAATTCAGTAGGCGACCATGTTTGACTTCCATATAGTAATGTAGGAAATACACATGTTTTTAGAGTTTTGATCTTTGTGTCCAGTTTAATTTGCTTATTTTTTAATATGAATTTTAAAGACCAGAACTTGTTCCAGGCCAATCCTATTCTTTCTGTTAACTTCATGTTTGGTCTTCTCTTTAAAGATAGTTTTTGTCCCAGGTATATGATGCTTCTTTTGCAAAACACAGTAGTTTGCTTGCCTCGTATACAATATCTTTCTGTATAGCATTTGTTAATATAAAAGATTTGTTGTTATTTATTCTTAAGCCTATATTTTCACTTGCTTTGTTCATATCTTTAATCATTATTACCATATCATCTAGTGTTGTTGCTATCAGAATCTGAGATATCATCCCTGCAAATCTTAAATTGTTTATATATTTTCCATTAACCCTTAGACCTTTATTTTCCCAGTTCAGATTGCGAAACATTTCTTCTAGAGCACAATTAAACAAGGCTGGTGATAGTGGGTCGCCTTGTCTAACACTGACAGGAAGAACTGCCCAGGTTCTTCTAGGACACTGCGCTTTGAGAGCCTTTATAGATGTTTTTAATTAATTCAATGTATGTTGGATCTACACCTTGAGATTTTGTGTGTTGAATATATATTCTTGGTGACAGAATCAAATGTTGAAATCATAAAGTCAAATAGACACTGTTGTATTCATTGCTTTTTCGATGATATTTAATAGAATCAATAACATTGAATATATAATGATATTGAATGGAAATGTCAAATGCAATCATCATCAAATGGACTCGAATGGATGGAATCATCAAATGGTATTTTATTGAGAAATAAAGGATTATAGAATCAAATAGAATTTATTAAAATCATATAATGGAAAGGAAAGCAATATTTCGAATTATTTGTTATCTTCGAAAGGATTTTTCTAATGGAATAGGAGTGGATTTCAGGTTATACATTCGATAGATGCCTTTTCAACCAAATTTTTATAATGAAGTGCCTTTATCCAATTACTATACCAATATTTTATTCGATTGTAACCATATTCAATAGAACCAATTATTTCGAGTATATAATGATTGTTTCGAGAAATGCTCAAAAACATTCCGGCCATTCGAAATCCGTATCTGTTATTACAATTTCGATTGCATCCGGCATTCATTCCATTTCAAAGGTATATTATAGAATAAAATAAGAATTATTTTAAAATCATATCCATAAAATATTCACAAGAGTGAAGCTGGGTCATTTCAAATTCATTTGAAAATCCTTATGATGTTTCAATTAAAGAATATTTCTAGGCTACAACTTATCGTTTCAATTTTTCTCGTAACCAATTTTAAAAATGTTTCGTTTTATTCAGAACAATATGCCTGATATTTTATCTAAAGAAACCATATTTAATATAAGTAATAAATTACTCAGATATAAATGATTTTTGTTTACACAAATTTCAAAATTCATTTCAAGTCAATTTTCAAACCCGTATATCTCTGTAATTTGTTAAATTTATTAAATTGCATTTCATTGAGAAAATGTTAAGCATTTTATAGAATCAAAACACGAGCTTATTGAAAATCAATTCTATAAAACAGCCAAGATAAGTTAGTCAATTTGAATTCATTTAAAAATTCTGTAGTGATTACCATGTTGCGAGCAGATTTCACATAACTCGATGAAATTTCAACCAAATTTTAAAAATAAAGCCTCGTTTTATTCAGAATAATATGCTTAACATTTTATCTAATGAAACTATATTTAATAGAACTACTAATTACTGAGTTCTAAATGATTTTAGTTTAACAAATTTCAAAATATCTTTTACAAGTCAATTTTCAAACCCGTATATCTCTGTTATTATTAAATTTATCAAATTGCATTTCAATATAAAAAAATGTTAAGCATTTTATAGGAATCAAAATACGAGCTTATTTTTGAAAAATCACCCTATAAATAATAAGATAAGTTCAGCAATTCTGAAATTTATTTGAATATTCTGCAGTGATTTCAATGTTAAGGGCAGATTTCTATTCATAACTCGATGAATTTTCAACCAAATTTTAAAAATAAAGTTTCGTTTTATTCAGAATAATATGCCTAATATTTTATCTAAAGAAACCATATTTAATAGAACTAGCAATTACTCAGATATAAATGATTTTTGTTTACACAAATTTCAAATTCATTTCAAGTCAATTTTCAAACCCGTATATCTCTGTAATTATTAAATTTATTAAATTGCATTTCATTGAGAAAAATGTTAAGCATTTTATAGGAATCAAAATAAGAACTTATTTTTGAAAATCACCCTATAAACAGCCAAGATAAGTTAGTCAATTTGAATTCATTTAAAAATTCTGTAGTGATTTTCAATGTTATGAGCAGATTTCAACTCATAACTCGATGAAATTTCAACCAAATTTTAAAAATAAAGCCTCGTTTTATTCAGAATAATATGCTTAACATTTTATCTAATGAAACTATATTTAATAGAACTAACAATTACTGAGTTCTAAATGATTTTAGTTTAACAAATTTCAAAATATCTTACAAGTCAATTTTCAAACCCGTATATCTCTGTTATTATTAAATTTATCAAATTGCATTTCATTGAGAAAAATGTTAAGCATTTTATAGGAATCAAAATACGAGCTTATTTTTGAAAATCACCCCATAAATAGCCAAGATAAGTTCAGCAATTCGAATTTATTTGAATATTCTGCAGTGATTTTCAATGTTAAGGGCAGATTTCTACTCATAACTCGATGAAATTTCAACCAAATTTTAAAAACAAGGTTCCTTGACGCAGTATAATATGCTTAACATTTAATCTAATGAAACCATATTTAATAGAACCAATAATTACTCAGATATAAATGATATTTGTTTTAGGAATTGTAAAATTCCTATCAAGTCATTAACAAACCACTATATCTCTGTTATTATTAAATTTATCAAATATAATATCATAGATTAAATTGTCAAGCATATTATAGAGAATAAAATGAGACCTATTTTTTGAAAATATCCCCATAAATAGCCAAGATAAGTCGGGTAATTTGAATTTCATTTGAATATTCTGTAGTGATTTTCAATATTATGAGCAGATTTCAACTCATAACTCGATGAATTTTCAACAAAATTTTAAAAATAAAGCCTCGCTTTATTCAGAATAATATGCTTAACATTTTATCTAATGAAACCATATTTAATAATTTATAACAATTACTGAGATATAAATGATTTTTGTTTCACAAATTTCAAAATATCTATCAAGTCAATTTTCAAATCCCTAATTTGTAATTATTAAATTTATCAAAATGCATATCATAGACCAAATTGTTAGGGATATTATAGGAAATAAAATAAGAATTTTTTTAAAAATTACCCTATAAGCAGCCAAGATAAGTTGGTCATTTCGAATTCATTTGAATATTCTGCAGTGATTTTCAATGTTAAAGAGCAGATTTCAACTCATAACTCGATGAAATTTCAACCAAATTTTACAAATAAACTGTCGTTTTATTCAGAATAATATGCTTAACATTTTATCTAATGAAACTATATTTAATAGAACTAACAATTACTGAGTTATAAATGATTTTTGTTTCACAAATTTCAAAATATCTTTCAAGTCAATTTTCAAACCCGTATATCTTTGTTATTATTAAATTTATCAAATTGCATATCATAGACTAAATTGTTAGGTATATTATAGGGAATAAAATAAGACCTTATTTTTGAAAATTACCCTATAAACAGCCATGATAAGTTGGACAATTCGAATTCATTTGAATATTCTGCAGTGATTTTCAATGTTATGAGCAGATTTCTACTCATAACCAGGCGCGGATCCAGACCTCTGATTTGGGGGGGGGGGGGGGGGGGGACGCCGGTATATAAGATCTACTTTTGATCTCGTAAGTGTGTGCCCCCACATAGAACTTTATTTTCTTCAATTTTAAAATTTAATGTTATAAAAAAAAAATGATTTTCAACCAAATTTTAAAAATAATGTATTCTTTTATTCAGAATAATAAATAGGCTTAATATTTTATCTAATGAAACTATATTTATTAGAATTAACAATTTCTGAGATATAAATTATTTTTGTTTCACAACAAAATTGTACATTGATTTTCTAAGTTAAAAATTTATTATTATTATTTTTTTATTTTTTTGGGAGCTAGCTGTGAATATATTAGAAATTTTAAATATATAAATAAATGAAAATAATTTTAACTGATTTATTTATTAATAATTTGGCATTTTTCAATTTTTAGATAGATATTCTACAATAGATTTTTTATTGTCTTTTTTAGCCCTATCTAATGCTGTTTCATTTTTATTATTTTTTATAGTTTTATCTGCCCCTCTTTCACATAAAAATTTAACAGCTTCAAACCTATTTGCAAATACAGCAAAATGTAGTGCTGTATTGTGTTTTCTATTCTGACGATTAATTTGAGCTTCATATTTGATTAATAAATCTATAATATCGGTGTGTCCAGTATAAGAAGCAAACATTAAAGGAGTTGTATCATCAGAAGTATTTGCATCACATTTTGCTCCCTTTGAAAGTAAATATTTGACAATTTCATAATGACTATTTTGACATGCATAATGCAGTGGTGTGAATTTAGAATGATTTTCATTTTTTATATCAATATTTTTTGGATTTTCATTCACATATAATTCAACATCCTTAAGAGATCCTGCAGCTGCTGCATCCCATATATTATTTATTTTTTTATTATTTCCAGGTCCATTGTTATTATCTTCTTTCCCGTGATGTGGATTCAATGATTCATTTTTCTCATTCTACAAAAAAAATAAATTAATTAATGTTGTTATTTGGAGAGCTATATTATCAAACCAGGTAATGGTCAAAAGGAAAGTTTTTCGAAATGAAAAGCCAACAGAGAAATTCCTCACGATTGTTGTTCTATTCACCGCCTACTCTGTTAATTAAACAGACAATCGGAATTATATATATATATATTTATAGGTATATACAATATATTATTTTTTGATAAATATACAGGGTGAGTTTTACTTTATCCAATGCAAAGCATGGGTAAAGTATTGTAATCGCTCTCGGGGCAAGCGTGGCTTCAAAGGGTCCTCAGGTAAAGACTGCGGAACCCATGGACTCAATTAAAGTCACAAATTGTAGTATTCAATTAGGTTGAATTTTGGCACGTGACGGTTTTGCCAAAAAATTACATGGGGTCGTCGAGAGGCCAAAAAGTGCGATTTTTTCATTTAGTGCGTGCGGATGTATGTATGGATGGATGTATGTATGTTATCGTTTTTTTGGCCCACGATTTTTTCCACACCGTTACACCGATTGAAATGAAATTGAAAACCTACCTTTAGTTTAACAAAATGAAGCGCTGATTAGTTTTGGAGCATATCGGCTAAACATTAGTACTTTATTTCAGTACTTTTTAGTTTTTCTAAATATCTTGAAAATGACTTAACCAATTTTGATGAAATTTAATATCCTAATTAAGTACCTTGGGGACCACAAAAAAGGTTAAATAAAGTTTTTAGTAAAATTATATTTTTAAAGTACTTTACTCTAGAGTAAGATGGTACTTTAATTTTTTAAATTCTTTAAAATTTATTCATTTGAAAGTTTTAATATAGCTCATTTAGCCTTGCTTAAGTAAGAATGGATAGGCTTCTCTCTGTGAAATGCTAAAAAATTTGGGAGGGAATTTTTATGAGTAACCATAGCAACTGCGTTGTTTTCTTATCCGTTACCTTTGCTGAAGACAGAGAAATGGAACAAACCAAAAATAGCGATTGATTCTCATCTAGTACTTGAGGAATAATCATTCTATATTGGATTTTTGACGTTTCGGTTTTATTAGTAACCATTGCTGAAGACATAGAGAAATCGACTTTAAACCAAAAATAGCGATTGATTCTCATCTAGTACTTGAGGCAAATCATTCTATATTGGATTTTTGACATTTCGGTTTTATTGGTAACCATTGCTGAAGACATGGAGGAATCGACTTAAAATCAAAAATAGCCATCGATTCTCATCTAATACTTGAGGAACAACCATTCTATATTGGATTTTTGACGTTTCGGTTTATTGGTAACCATTGCTGAAGACATGAAAATCGACTTTAAACCAAAAATAGCGATTGATTCTCATCTAATACTTGGGAATAACCATTCTATATTGGATTTTTGACATTTCGGTTTGCTGAAGAGATAGAGAAATCGACTTTAAACCAAAAATAGCGATTGATTCTCATCTAATACTTGAGGAATAACCATTCTATATTGGATTTTTGACATTTCGGTTTTTATTGGTAACCATTGCTGAAGACATGGAGGAATCGACTTAAAATAAAAAATAGACATCGATTCTCATCTAATACTTGAGAATAACAATTCTACATTAGGTTTTGACGTTTCGATTATTATTGGTTACCATTGCTGAAGACATGGAGGAATCGACATAAAATCAAATAACGATCGATTCTTTTCTAATACTGAAGACTAACCTTATTGCATTCCATTTTTGATGTTTTGACCATTAATGGCAACATCTATTGAAAACGTGGAAGAATCGACTTAAAATCAAAAAGACTAAATTCTTTTATGGCAAACAACTCAAGTTTGAGTTGTTTGCAAGAATTTAGTCTTTTTTGATTACAGGGCGATTCTTCCGCATTTTCAATAGATGTTATGATTAATGGTCAAAACATCAAAAATGGAATGCAATAAGGTTATTTCATAATTATTAGATAAGAATCGATCGTTATTTGATTTTCTCCATGTCTTCAACAATGGTTACACCAATAATGTCAACGTCAAAACCTAATGTAGGCCGATTTCCTCAAGTGCAAGGTGAAAATCGATGGATATTTTTTGATTTTAAGTCGATTCCTGTGTCTTCAGCAGTAATTTAATAATAACCGAAATGTCAAAAATCCAATATTGAAGTGGTTATTCCTCGACTCTTATTAGAAAATTATTTTTGAATTAATGTCAATATGAACTACAAATTGCAAGTGATATCTGATTAATAATAAAGGAACAAACATATTAATATTTCAAATGAATTTGGATAAAGTTTAGCAACGATCCGTTGCAGTTTTTTATCTTGAGACAGTCATATAACTCAAAAACAGTGCATTATATGAAAAAGTTTCAAATAAAAGTTTATTTATATCAGAGTGGAAACTAAACTACGCTATTGTTTGTTGACTTAGAACAAGCTTTCAATAGAATTTCAACGTCAAGTTCTGTTTTTTAAATAGAAACGTATATTTTTCTAATTAATAGAGTAAAGGGTGTGTAGTTTCACAGTGAATGAAATAAAACTCAAAGAGGTTTATACAAACTCAATATATTTCGGATTATTAGTCCATCATCAGGAGTTTAAGGTGTGGACTAATAATCCGAAATATATTGAGTTTGTATAAACCTCTTTGAGTTTTATTTCATTCACTGTGAAACTACGCACCCTTTACTCTATTAACTCGAACTGAATATATATTAACCGAACTTCCGAAAGTTTAGTCCGGGCGGGGTGGTTTCGGGCTCCCATTTTTTTTTCTAATCAAACACACATTGAAAACCGAACCAGCCAATCGTCGAACGGGGTGTGTTTGGGGCGGTATATTTTAGCCCAATATTATAATAATAATTAATAACGATAATGATTAATAACACTTTAAACAAACAATCAATAATTGTGTAATGTAAACATAGACGACAAATAAGTAAATATAGATGATAAATACTATATTATAGATAGTAAAAATAATAAATTGTTAGCTAGAAAATCTAACGACAGACAGCAGCACTTTCAAACGGCTAATTAGCCGCCAAAATATGAAAGTCTGTTTATATTATTCAAAACTATGATTATAAGCTTCTCACTTAATCTCTTTTGTATTCTCCCTTATACTGCGGGAATATTTTGTCGGGGGATGTTTTGTCGGGGATATTTTGTCGGGGGCTGAAAACGCGCGGTACCGTCAAAAAAAAGATATGGGTGACCTTATATTTAATTTTTAATAAAATAACTTATAAACATTTAGGGGGGATGGTTAAAAAGAGAAAATCTACTAGGCTCTTGGAACAAACTCAACCAAATTGTGTATACCTACATACTCAGTAAACTCAATGTAAATTCTAACTATACAAAATTGGGAGGGGGGGGGGGTCAAAAAATGAAAATCTAGCCATTTGGGCCAAACTAAGTGTTAGGGCTCTCGTGAGGTGAGTGCTGTGTGGCGCTTTGATGCCGCGCCCCCCATCAAGTCGATGGGGTCCTAACAATCTTGCGTGTGCAGAGTTGTAGGTTGCGTGTTCATATAGGGTGTGTGCAGGGGAGGGGCTGCTGGATGGCGGTGGCCCCTCCAGATTCGCTTCTCCAGTCGAATCGAGTCGCTTTAATTATAGCATGGCTGAATATATTTCACTCATGAAAAAGCGACTCAACGATCCGACTGAGTCATCTAGCGGCCGGTGTCTCAAGGCTCGTCGCCATGAGCGAGAGCGGGCCGCTACACCAAGCTAAATATTGTATGGGCTGTTAGATTTTGCACTTATAGACTTGTGGGGGCTCACTGATTATGTATACAAAATTTGGTTGAGTTTGATGCAAGGGCCTAGCTTTGTATTTTGATCCCCCCCCCCAAAGCCCCAATTTCGGCCCCAGAAAAAAATAATAATCTTTTCGTCTTTATAAGTTCATTTTTTATAGTATATTTCATTTTTCTTATTTTTTGATTGGGTCTGTGAGTATTTGCTCAATATTTCTGTGTCACCGGTTTGATTATTATTAATTATATTATTATTATTATTTGTATAATGGATGGATAAAATTACAAATGAAGAAGTTCTTGGAAGAATCGGAGAAAGAAGAACCTTGTGGAAGATTCTGAAGAAGAGAAGAGGTCAGATGATGGGGCACACACTAGAGATGGGGACTGCTTAGGGGATGATATCTTGGAGGGGATTTGGGAAAGAAAAGGGGAAGGGGAAGACCCAGATTAGAATATTTCAACCAAATAATTGGGGATATGGGGGATGGGAGACATTTAGAGAGGTCAAACAGCTGGCGGGGGACAGAGCCGAGTGGAGACGGATTGTTGCATCAAACCAGTCTTAGGACTGTATACTCAATGATGATGATGATGATTTGTATAATCAAGTATGTTAGCAGGAAAGTAGCAAATCAAATAGCGTAAATTAATGAGAATTTTTTGATTTGAGACTTTCCTGTTCAAATACCTGCTAACATACTTGATTATACAAATAATATGGATGCTATGGACTTTAATAATTATTTTCATTTTGACCCCCCCCCCCCCCCCGCCCATTTTTTTTGTCTGATAATTTTTAAAACACATTTAAAAAAAAATTCAAAAATATATTCAGTTATTTTCTAGTTTAATTTTTTCATTTTTTTATATCTCTTCAAAATGTGGTAGATCTCTATGTCCCACCCTGTATAATTAATAATCAAACAGGTGACATATGCAAACACCTACAGCTTTTCAGACGAAATTAAAGAAATATTAAACAAATACTCACAGACCGACTCGCTCTTGCTAGGCTCATCTAATCCCTATCCCTACCACTGGCCCTATCCTCCGTCCTAAATCCATCTCCGATCATCATTCACCCCGTCAACCCTATACATGTCCTCTGGACTCTCTCCTCTTCCCCTAATCTCACGCCCACGAACCAGGGGAAGGATTAAAATTTGTGGACTTCCACCCATTAGAAAAAAGTACATATATATTTATTTATTTACCTTTTTTAAATTCTCCATCTGAATTTTTAATGAATCAAAATCTTCTTCGATAACTTCCATTTTTTCCTTAACCTATAATTAAAAATAAATAAACTAGTTTAATTGTTTTTTTTTAGTATATGATTTTTAATAATATTTTTATTATAAATAAATCAGAATTGTAATATGTATAGAGAAACACGCTCTTCTTAATAAAAAAATAGCTAATAAAGAATTATTATTATTATTATTATATAATACAAATATACATAAATATATAATAGTCCAGTTAAATTGTGCTCAAATAGGCCTCTATGGGGAAGTTTTGATGTCTGATTTTTGGATATATATGTTTTTTGGGGCGCTGAATCCAAATCTGACGTCTCCCGCCGAAATTTCGTGACGCAACATTGTAGAAAATGCATAGAAAGGTGAAAATTTCCATTTTTTGACAGTTTTTCGCTTTTAACTCGGAAACTATCAACTTTCCGTAAATAATCTTCCTATATTTTTAAACTAGATTAAATTTGCTACAATTCAAACAAAGTTTCATCTTAATTGGACAAATGGTAATCCGTGCCGCAATGAGGTTGAAGTTTTGAAAAATTGCAATTTTTTGCAAATATCGCAGTTTTTCCTTTATAAAATGAAAACCACTCATCCTAGAAACCTAATTACTATCTCATTCTCTAGGAAATTTTATTGACTTGGACTACATTTTTGTTAAAACTCTTTGAATTATAGATATCCAGCATTTTCCATGACACTTCTGCGGATTTGGATCATATCCTGTCATGGAAAATGCTGAATATCTATAATTCAAAGAGTTTTATCAAAAAGTGGTCCAAGTAAACGTTCAAGTCAACAAGATTTTCTGGAGAATAAAACAAAAATCAAGTTTCTAGGATGAGTGATTTTCATTTTATGAAGGAAAAACTGCGATATTTAGCAAAAAATTGTATTTTTTCAAAACTTCAACTTCATTGCGGCATGGATTACCATTATCCAATTAAGATGAAACTTTGTTTGAATTATAGCAAATTTAATCTAGTTTAAAAATGTATAGAGTAGTTTTTATCGAAAACGTGCTGATTCATAGTCAAAATTGGAAAATATCGAAAAAAGTGTGAGTTTTTGTGGCTGCTGAGGTCGAAAAGTTGGATTTTGCGCTTGAGCCCGAACGGTTGGTCGGAGAAAAAAATCTAAATGATTAAATTTGTAGGAAATTTTATGAACTTTCATTTTGAATGGGAAGGTTATTTACTAAAAGTTGATAGTTTTTGAATTATAAGCCAAAAATCGCCAAAAAATGAAAGTTTTCACCTTTTTTTGCATTTTCTACAATGTTGCGTCACGAAATTTCGGTGGGAGAGCTCATATTTGGATTAAGTGCCCCAAAAAACATATATATGCAAAAAATCAGAACTACCCCAAAACTTCTCAGATAAAAAAACACAATTTGACTGGACTAATAAGTCACTCAAGTTTTGTAAGAATCTTAGAAAAAAATAAAATAATAATTATACTTACTATTTCGAAAAGAATCCCTATTACGGATAGAATGACTAGATAAATAACCACATGTTTATTTAATTTCTTTCCAATCCTTCTAATTAAATTCTTCTTTCGTGGTTTTTTTAATAAAAAAATATCTTCTTCATTTTTATTATATAATATATTTTCTTCTTTCTATAAAAATATATAAATAAATAATATTAAACGTTTTTAATTTTATTATTTATTAACAGTAAAATTTATCAATATATTAATTAAATTTTATCAGAGAGAGATAATATTAAAAATAACCGGACAAATGAGAGCCGGGCTAGTGTACTATAATAATTATAATAATAATCTTTATTAGCTATTTTCAGCTATAACATATACAATAATAATATGCAAGAACATACAATGTTAACATCACAAAAGTAACAATATACAATGATAATATCACAGAAACAAAAGAAAACAATACAACACAATACAATTTAACAATACAATGCAATAATGACGCAATCACAATACAACATTATAATTTTCGAGGAGATTCCACAAGAAGATTATCTTTTCGAAATTACGATTTCCAACAATCGCTCCTTAAATTCCTGGATTCTAGTGACATTTCTTATCTCACTCGGCACTTTATTGTAATCGGACAAACCCCTATAAAATAAAGTCCTAAATTTTTTATTTGTCCTACAAATATCAATCCTGAAATTTTCCCCACCTCTCAAATCATAATAACCACCTTCATTCGTATATTTTAATTTTTCCCTTAAATATTCTGGTGCCAAACCGTTCCTTATCCTGAAAATCATAATCAGCGAATTACAATATATTGTCTCTTTTACATTGAGAAAATTTAGCGTATTTAATACTGGTGTATCTATTACATTTTAAAATTATTCTCATGCATACATTTTGTTTTAATTGCAACTCTCTAATCAGAAAATCAGGAAGAATATTTAATATTGTTGGACAAAAAGTGAAGTGAGGCTCTATTAGAGATTTATATAACAATAATTTTGTATTGAATGACAAATTTTTTCCCAATCTACCTAATAGGTGAGTTAGCCTAGATATTTTATTTATAATATACTTTGCATGCATTTCGAACTTGATCCTATCATCCAACAGAACACCCAAGTATTTAATTTTATCTCATCATCATTGAGTATACAGTCCTAAGACTGGTTTGATGCAACAATCCGTCTCCACTCGACTCTGTCCTCCGCCAGCTGTTTAACCTCTCTAAATGTCTGGTATCCCATATCCCCAATTATTTGGTTGAAATATTCTAATCTGGGTCTTCCCCTTCCCCTTTTCTTTCCCACCTCCCCCTCCAAGATATCCCTAAGCAGTCCCCCATGTCTCAGTGTGTGCCCCATCATCTGACCTCTTCTCTTCTTCAGACTCTTCCACAAGGTTCTTCTTTCTCCGATTTTTCCAAGAACTTCTTCATTTGTAATTTTATCCATCCATTTGATATTCATCATTCTTCTGTAGCACCACATTTCGAAAGCCTCCAATCTCTTTCTCTCCGCTTCTCTAATTGTCCAGGTTTCACACCCGTCGTTGGTGGCTATGCTCCATACATATGTCTTCAATAGCAACTTCCTGTTTTCTAAGCTGATTGAGGAGGAGCATAGTAGTTTTTGTTTTGAATTAAACCCCATTTTTGCTTGGGCAATTCTTGATTTAATTTCGTTTTTGCTCCTCCCATCCCATGTTATTTTACTTCCTAGGTAGCGGAATTCCTTAACTCCTTCTAGGTTTTCTTGGTTAATTTTGATGCATTCCTGTCTCGTTTGTTCTTTTTTTGTACATACTAGGACCTACTAGGAATTTTATCTACCCTTTCCAAAGTAATATCGTTAATAATAATGCTTCCCTCACCCCTTTCTCCTTTGTCATTCACTATAATATATTTACATTTTTCAATATTTACTCTTAGGCTGTTAAAACATAAGTATTTATAAACATTATTTAGGTCTTCATTTATCTTTGTAACAAGGTGCTCAATATTTTTTCCACTAATATATATCATGGTATCATCCGCAAATACATTTAGTTTACAATTCTTTATACAATTTTCTAAATCATTAATATAGATTATAAACAATAGTGGCCCCAGAATAGTCCCCTGATGTAACTAATAGATATTGTGGGTATACAGGGTGTTCCACAAAACTCATTCATTAAATGTTTTTATGGAAGGATTTGAGAGAAAATTTTGAACTTTGCTATATTTATGTTTTGGAATCTCATCATCATCATTGAGTATACAGTCCTAAGACTGGTTTGATGCAACAATCCGTCTCCACTCGACTCTGTCCCCCGCCAGCTGTTTAGCCTCTCTAAATGTCTGGCATCCCATATCCCCAACTATTTGGTTGAAATATTCTAATCTGGTTCTTCCCCTTCCCCTTTTCTTTCCCACCTCCCCCTCCAAGATATCCCTAAGCAGTCCCCCATGTCTCAGTGTGTGCCCCATCATCTGACCTCTTCTCTTCTTCAGACTCTTCCACAAGGTTCTTCTTTCTCCGATTCTTCCAAGAACTTCTTCATTTGTAATTTTATCCATCCATTTGATATTCATCATTCTTCTGTATCACCACATTTCGAAAGCCTCCAATCTCTTTCTCTCCGCTTTTCCAATTGTCCAGGTTTCACACCCGTACATGGCTATGCTCCATACATATGTCTTCAATAGCAACTTCCTGTTTGCTAAGCTGATTGAGGAGGAGCATAGTAGTTTTTGTTTTGAATTAAACCCCATTTTTGCTTGGGCAATTCTTGATTTAATTTCTTTTTTGCTCCTCCCATCCCATGTTATTTTACTTCCTAGGTAGCGGAATTCCTTTTGGAATCTGCTCTTTTTAAATAAATTATTAATAACTTTTGGACACTTTCTGTTTTGCCGGAAACGCTATCAACTTTTTTATTTTCTATGGAACCCTCCAAATATTTTTGCATCATTAGATTAAGTGCTAAAAATTAAGATGATTTTGTATAATGCACTTGATGTCTAACATTTATTATTTCTGAGTTATTTAAGATTGTAAAATATACCAATTCAAAAATACTAAAATTATACATAAGTACATAGATCTAGACGAGAGTGAAATTTAAAATATTTTTTATTTAAAAAAGTATCCATTTTAGGTATAGGAAATATTTAATAAACTTCTATTGGATTTTTAAGTAGAATTCAAAAATACTAAAATTTATGCCATGTTCCATTTGAAAAAAATTGAGTATTAACAACTTTTTGATTTTCAGAAATAAACGATTATTATGGTCATCCTGTATATAAAATTTGAATTTTTATGATTAAGTAAGATTCTTTAATGTCTAATTAAGAGTTCTGATTAGTCAAATTAATTCTACAAACAATAGTTTAATTATTATTTAATTTTTAAAGAAGAACTCTAAATTGGTAGATTTTACAAACTATCTAAGATAACTCAGAAATTATAAATTTTAGACATCAAGTGCATTATACAAAATCATCATAGTTTTTAACACTTAATCTAATGATGCAAAAATATTTGGGGGTTTCATAGAAAATAATAAATTTGATGTCGATTTTGGCAAAGCAGAAAGTGGCCAAAAGTTGTTAATAATATATTTAAAAAGAGCAAATTCCAATACATAAAGTTCAAAATTTTCTCTCAACTCTTTCCATGAAAACTTTTAATGAACGCGTTCTGTAGAACACCCTGTATACTGCCAAAATTGATCAAGTCAAAAAAAAATATCAAAATGAATTAAAATGTTCAAGTACTTTGTTAATGTCAACTCTATATAAAATAAGTTCTGATGTGGCCATCCACTTGACTTTACCATACAACCTGGCCCCTCACTTACATTAATATTTAATAAAATTATTTATAATCATGTAGGAGGGGGGGTTAGTTTTTACTCCTAGAAGCACACTGATTATGTATATAAAATTTGGTTGAGTTTGATAAATGTCCAAGATTTTCATTTTTTGACCCTCCACCCCCCATTTTGGTCGGTTAGTTTTTGAATTTTTAGACTTCTGGGGTCCCACTGGTTATGTATAAAAAATTTGGTTGAGTTTGTTCAAATGGCCTAGATTTTCATTTTTTGACCTTACACCCGCTCCCCCACCCCCCGCACCCATTTTAAGCGGTTGGTTTTTGCATTTTTAGACTTCTGGGGACCCACTGATCATGTATACAAAATTTGGTTGAGTTTGCTCAAATGGCCTAGATTTTTAATTTTGGGTCGATATGCACCAAAATCTAATCAGCTCTTAATACGATACTTTATACGATATGACCTTCAGGGCGATGAGGGGTTCATTAATGAATTTTTACAGCTTCAACAGGAGAACTTATAGGGAAATCGCCATGCGCTAGAAATTGTATATAAAAAAGAAAAAAAGAAATTTTTTTTGTAAATATATTATGTTAATATTCCTATAATTATGTAAATAATCCTGTAATTAAATTCACCCGATTATGTAAATATTTCTTGTTAGTGGAGGCCCCCACCTGCGTGGCCCAATAAACGAAAAATCAATGAACCAAAACTACGTGTGAAATTTGGTTTCGATATTCACACTTGTTTTTGAGCTAGCTCGTCCACAAAATTTGCTAAGATAATAATTAATAAATAATGAAAAATTTACACTAAAAACAAGCTGGCTACAAAGCATTTATTCAACCTAAAAAGTGGATTAATTTTAGTAATTTTTTTGACGTTTTATCGCTTCAGCCATTGTCGCAACAGCTTTCAATAGCTTATTAAGAACTTTTTGTTTTATCAATCTCCCTGTACTAGTATAATGTACTTTATCTGACATTTCCATGATAAAATATGTACAATCGCTTACAGTGTTGCCAGATTTGTACAAACGAGCACGAGATTGGCTAGTAGTGGTACATAAACAGCAAAAAGTTTTGGTCTTATGAATTACGAGTCCTTATATAGCATTTCAAAGTCATTTTCCGTAAAAGTATAGCGTTAGAGAAGTGAAAGAGTTGAGTTGAGGCGGGTGGTTAGTTGCGTGTCAAACCGGTCTTAAGACTGTAGATTAATTACCATTTCAATTGAATTCTCCATTTGGTTTTTTAATAAATTATGTTCCACTTGTCTTTTTTCTGTTTCTTCTTCTTTAATCTATAAAAAAATGATCTAATTTAGTTATTTATTTTTTATTTTAGTTTTTGTTTTCTATTAAATCACTCTAATAATAAATTGAAAATGAATTAAATTGATTAATTATTTATTTTTACTTTACTAAACTGGATATATATATATATGGTCAAGTATGTTATAGATTTAATATGTCACTAACATTCAGGGCCAGATTTAGGCATGTGCAATATGTGCAGCTGCACAGGGTGGCAAATTTTTCAGTTCATAAATGATGACAGCCAGAAAGATACATATAAGAATCAAGCTTTTTGCAAAAAATCGCCGTTTTTCCTTCATAAAAGCACTCATCCTAGAAACTTGATTCCTGTCTCATTCTCTAGGAAATTTTGTTGCTTGAATGTTTACTTGGACTACTTTTTTGATAAAATTCTTAGATTTATAGATATTCAACAATGGATCATTTTCTGTCATGGCAAATGATGGATATCTAAGAGTTTTATCAAAAATTTTTAAGAAAAAAATAAAAACCGACTTCAAAAAATTAAGTGCAACAAATATAAAAATACACTAAAAGGTATAAAATAATTATTATCTTATTTAGTTACAACTAAACGACGAAATATTAACACGAAATTACTTTTTAAAGTCGGTGCCAAACAAACTATACCTATAAGCGAGCGTACCCGCCGAACGTACTAAGTAAGATCCGTCGAGTGCGATTCATAAAAGGTATATGTTTGGCACCGACTTCAAAAAGTAATTTCGTGTTAATATTTCGTCGTTTAGTTGCAACTAAATAAGATAATAATTATTTTATACCTTTTAGTGTATTTTTATATTTGTTGCACTTAACTTTTTGAAGTCGGTTTTTATTTTTCTTAAAAATTTTTATTTTTCTCTTTTTAGTGATGTTATTAATAGTGATTATATCATCAGAACTTGACCAAATTAATATGACACCATCCCTAAGACACCTTTCGGATAAAAAAAGAACCATCGAAATCGGTTCATAAACAAAGAGGTTAGGTCTAAACAAACCTAATAAAAAAGGTCTAATACCGATGAAAAAAAATCGAAAAAAAAATGGGACCAATCGGAAGCTAGACTGGACCCAATGCAAAAAAAATTTTCAAAATCGGTTGACAATTGGCGGAGATATGAGGTAACATAGGCACAAAAAAAAAAAAAAAAAAAAAAATTCAATCGAATAGAGAACCTCCTCCTTTTTTGAAGTCGGTTAAAAAAGTAGTCCAAGTAAACATTCAAGTCAACAAAATTTCTTAGAGAATGAGACAGGAATCAAGTTTCTAGGATGAGTGCTTTTATGAAGGAAAAACGGCGATTTTTTCAAAACTTCAACCTCATGTTACCATTATCCAATTAAGATGAAACTTCATTTAAATTGTAACAAATTTAATTTTTTTTTTTTTTTTTTTTTTTATATATATATGAATACTGAATAGACTTAATATTTTAATTATTTATCTTCCCTATGAGGTTTAATAATTCACAATTGTGAAAGTTATATTTTTAACCGACTTCAAAAAAGGAGGAGGTTCTCTATTCGATTGAATTTTTTTTTTTTTTTTTTTTGTGCCTATGTTACCTCATATCTCCGCCAATTGTCAACCGATTTTGAAAAATTTGTTTGCATTGGGTCCAGTCTAGCTTCCGATTGGTCCCATTTTTTTTTCGATTTTTTCATAGGTATTAGACCTTTTTTATTAGGTTTGTTTAGGTTTGTTTAGACCTAACCTCTTTGTTTATGAACCGATTTCGATGGTTCTTTTTTTATCCGAAAGGGGTGTCTTAGGGATGGTGTCATATTAATTTGGTCAAGTTCTGATGATATAATCACTATTAATAACATCACTAAAAAGAGAAAAATAAAAATTTTTAAGAAAAAAATAAAAACCGACTTCAAAAAATTAAGTGCAACAAATATAAAAATACACTAAAAGGTATAAAATAATTATTATCTTATTTAGTTGCAACTAAACGACGAAATATTAACACGAAATTACTTTTTGAAGTTGGTGCCAAACATATACCTTTTATGAATCGCACTCGACGGATCTTACTTAGTACGTTTGGCGGGTACGCTCGCTTATAGGTATAGTTTGTTTGGCACCGACTTTAAAAAAGTAATTTCGTGTTAATATTTCGTCGTTTAGTTGTAACTAAATAAGATAATAATTATTTTATACCTTTTAGTGTATTTTTATATTTGTTGCACTTAATTTTTGAAGTCGGTTTTTATTTTTTTCTTAAAAATTTTTATCACTATTTAGGACAAAGGAAATTAATTAGAATTTTTCTTCTTTTTTCTTGTTTGTTCTTTTAATTTAAATTTTTACAGATTGAGACAGTTTCAGCAACCATTCGTCGCCATCTTCAGTCTATTTCTGTAATTCAGTATTCTTTAGTATTTTCATTGCAGGAATCAGGTAAGGGGATTTGGTTGTCCAGCTCCAAAAAAATGAACATCCATTGAGAGCTCAATTAGAAGATGGTTTTAAATTATTCATGAGAGATAGAAAACATTGCCATGTGCGTTTGCACTTTGTTGACAAATATTTAGTCATGTTGATATGCTGAAATCAACCAACAACTCAACCAATTAAATAAAATTAAAGGTAATTGCCTATTATTTCTGAATTTTCAGATAATGTTTAATTATAAAACTTAGATTACCACAAACTGTATAGTCTGTGTGTGAAATAATGAGTTGTTTTATCAAGAGAAACTTTAAATCAAGAAACCAATCAAAGGGTTTCTTGATTTAAAGTTTCTCTTGATAAAACAACTCATTATTTCACACACAGACTATACAGTTTGTGGTAATCTAAGTTTTATAATTAAACATTATCTGAAAATTCAGAAATAATAGGCAATTACCTTTAATTTTATTTAATTGGTTGAGTTGTTGGTTGATTTCAGCATATCAACATGTCAAAAGAAAATAATAATAAAAATAAATAGTATCGTAAATGGCTTATGGATACCATGGCCGAAAAGCCAAAAAAAAAATATTAATAATTATTCCTTGGCCTCCCCCCCCCCCCTCCACTCTTCTAATTAAAATTAAATATTCAATTCTCTTTTCTCCGGGCAATTATCCTTGCAATTGTCTTCCTAAAAAAATACTTGGTTGGTGAAAGTTATCACTTCTGTCGCACGTCCCGAGACGCACACATTTTTTTTATTTTATGTTTTTATTTCAGATCCTATACGATTATTTTTTTTATTATTATTTTCTTATGTATTTTTTATAATGTTTATCAATATGAACGAATGTGGGCAAATTGGTGTACGAGTAAACAAATATACACATAATATGTGGACCATTAGAAAGATAGAAATGCAAAAACTGGGTCGGGGGTGGGGATGGATGTGGGGGGTGCAGTAGGTGGGGTGCAGTTGTGGGGGGTCCGGGGTGGGAGGGGCGGTTCGGGTGGAGTGGGGGTGCAGTGTTGGGGGTGAGGTGTATGGTTTCGGGAGGGGGGGGGGGTCAGGGGTTACCGAGCATCGCTCGGTGCCTCCAGGTACTAAACAAATATATATACATACTCGTTTAATAAGAGTAGATTTAATATAGAAAATAGATGGAGCCTTTACCTTTCCCCGAGGGGTGAACCGCGATTGGATTTAGGTGTACACTTCTTTGGAATTATTAGATAATGCCCCTTCATCTATTGTCTTCTGCTTGGAAATGAAAGTGGAAGTGGAAGTAGGTGTACACGATATTAGGTCGCGGTTCACCCCTCGCATTTCTCAAATAAAATATGTATATCCAATATTTGGCTTACCTGTTTTGGCAAAGTATTATCAACTTGAATTTCTGATAAACTAGTTTCTACTTCTTGCTGTTGCATTTCATCATTATTCTAGAAAAATATTAACAAATATAATTAATTATTATATATATATATATATAAATAATATCCATTGGTTAGTTCAGTGATCTGTTTACTATTAAACGAACTTATCTATACGTAATTCAATCAGGTATTTGAACTCGTGAGAAATAATAAAGAAAATATTTATAACTAAAAAGACTGATGATATAAAGGTCAAACTTTCGAAACTACTCGTATATTCTCAAATTGTATACTGGGTGAGTTTTTTACTTTACCATACAGGGTATGGTCAAGTATTGTATTCGTGCATGAAAAAAGTGGGGGTTTTTCCTTCTTTTTTTCGAAATATCTAAAAAACAGCTGAAACTATTTTGATTTAAAAAATTGAGCGAAACCATGGCATTTCGGTCTACAAAAAAGCTCTAATAAGTGAACATCGAAAAAATTATATTTTTCGAGATAATAATTGTTTTATCAAAATGTCTGTTAGTTAGTTCGTCTGTGCGTTACCAAATTTTTGTGGACGAGCTAGCTCAAAAACTAGTGAAAATATCGAAACCAAATTTCACAGATAGTTTCAGTCCATTGAGATTAAGAGCTGATTAGATTTTGGTGCATATCGACCCAAAATTAAGGGGGGTGGAGGGGGGTTAAAAATTAAAAATCTAGGTACAAAAAAAAAAAAAAATTCTCCTTTTTTGAAGTCGGTTAAAAATATAGGTTTCCATTTAAAAAATACAACTTGACCTTGAAATAACCTTAAAAGCTTGTTCTAGGTCGACAAAGAATAGCGTAGTTTAGTTTCCCCCTTTATAGAAATAAACTTTCATTTGAAACTGTTTTCATATAATGCACTGTTTTTGAGTTATGAGACTGTCTCAAGATAAAAAAAACTTTACTAAGAGAAAGTGGTGTAGGTTTTAGGTGAAACATGATATTAATTAATAAAGTAAAGGGTGTGTAGTTTCACAGTGAAACTACACACCATTTACTTTATTAATAAAAAAACTTACTCGGTATATTATGTATAGCTACTTTAAATTAAATACTATTGTAAAAGTGATTTAAAGCTTTATTGTAAATATATTCTAAGGCTTTTCATGCCATGAAAATAAATAAATAAATGATTTCTATGAATATGAAATTTAAACAAATAATCATTCGTCCTCTGATTTCATCCAAAGTCTTTGAAAACAGCTGCAGAAATATGTGCATTGTAGGTGTTTTTAAAAAAATAACAACTTATCAAATTGCGATTCATTCAAGAGTGGGGGAGTGACGTCATTATGACGAACACTGTGCTCTATCAAAAGAGGGGCGGGGAGGGGAGGGGAAATCGAGCATGCGTTCATTTATGAATGAACCCACTCTCGGTCGATTAAAATTTTATTTTCATTTAATTTTTACAAAAAAGTATTCAAAGGAAAATAAATAAATAAATAAAATTTAAATAAAAATTCTATTTACCTTTAGTTGTTTATTTGAATTATAATTTTTAGCGAGCTCTAGCTAAAAATATAATAAAAATAATAAAAATTATTACATTTAAATTAGACTTTTGTATTTAGTTATTATTTATATATATATACAGGGGCCGGATTTAAGCAAAGGCACGCATACTACGGCCTATGGGTCGGCACCACAAAAAGGTCTCTTTTATTTAAAGTATCTGGATCCACCGAGCAATGCACGGTAACCCCTGACACTCACCCCCGAAACCACGCACCTCACCCCCTCTCCGCCCCACCCTAATATTTGTTACTTATAATATTTGCTATAACCTATTAGTGGGTTTTAAAATTAAAAAAACCAATTAATAAATAAAAGTTAATTGAAAAAATGTAAACAAACTTTTTTATTGAGATTTTCATCTATCAATAATTACTTTAAATAAGAAAAGATCAATTAAGATGAAATTTGTCGAGGTCCAGACCTAGCCAGATCGTTTTCTCATCCTCAAAACTTGTTATTAGATTTTGTTTCATCAAAATCGGTAGAGCCGTTTTCAAAATAGATCAAAAGATACAATATATATATATATATACAATTTTTGCTCGTTTAATAAGAGTTGATAGATATATTTAACAAGGTTTCAATAAAGAATCATGCACGTTTATTTTTTTAAGTTTTTAATTGGATAATTTCTGAAAATGCGGTTTTTTTTTAGGTTAATTTAATAAAAAAAATATTTTGCCGGGTAAGTCCCGCGCCACAGGTTCAGCCTATGGGGGGGGCATAGATTCTAAATCCGGCCCTTGTAAATAAAAATAAAAATTATCACCTGCGAATTAATATGCCGGAGCAACATATCGCTTTTGATTTTGTTTAATTCTACTTCTGTATTCAATTTCTTGATAAAATCCGCTGATGATGACGTACTTGCTTCCGAATTATATGCCATTTTGTTTAAGTAAATTGAATTGATCAAAAATATAATACTATCAGAGTTGTAGTGGAATGTTTAGATAAGGAGAATAAATTACAACCTGGTCGATGAATGGAATCTGTTGAAATAAGCTCGACGCAAAAAGGGAATCCCAGTCACGTGACATTCAAATGAACATTCCTGAGATGTTTTTTTTTTTTTTTGAAAATTTTATATATTTATCGAGGGGGGGGGGGTTAGAGATCATTTGTATAATATATTATATATAGAATGGCCAATATTGGTCGGCATAGTCATTTTTCGTTTTTTTAATTCATTCATTGGGGAATGAACATAATATTTTTTAACGAATTTTTGATCAAAAAAAAAAAAAAAAAAAAAAACTACAAGATAGCATTGATTTAATAATCTATAAAATATTATATGGTAGGTCTTGGGGGAAAAAAAAAAATTAGATTTTAAGCGCTAAATTTAAAAAAAAAACTCTTTATAAAGTACAGGTAAACGTCCTATAACAGAGGTGGCCACAAGGGCGGATCCAGGGGGGGGGCGGTGGGGGCGACCGCCCCCCCCCCATAGAGGCCCTGCCTGGGAAAAAAAAATTTGTAAAAAAAAACATTTATTTTTTTTATAAATTTTAAAATTGAAAATAAAGTTCATATATATATATGTGGGGGGGGGGCGTCCCTGCTCCCCCACCCCCCACCTGGGACAATTCGATCGCGACACACTTTCGAGATAAAAAGTAGATCTTATATACATCGGGCACCTTATATACATTCTCCCCCCCCCCCCATAAAAAATTCCTGGATCCGCCCTTGTCTCGAGCGGCTCTTGAATCTTCTTGGATAATACTGATTTTAAAAAGTACAGGGTGTGGCATAAAGATCTACCACATTTTGAAGAGGTATAAAAAAAAATGAAAAAATTTAACTAGAAAAAAAAACTGAATATATTTTTGAAAAGAACATAAAATATTTTTTTTTAATGTGTTTTAAACATTATATCAGACGAAAAAAAGTGTGGGGGGGGGTCAAAAATGAAAATTCTAGCTTTTTCGACCAAACTTAAACAAATTTTATATAAATATTCTGGAGGCTCCCAGAAGGCTAAAACTGTAAAAACTTATCACCCAAAATAGGGGGAGGGTCAAAAAGAAAATTCTAGCCCTTTCGACCAAACTATGTATACAAAATTTGGTTGAGTTTGGTCAAAAGAGCTAGAATTTTTTTACCCCCCACCCCTTTTTCATTCATAATGTTTGAAATACATTTAAAAAAATTTCATTTATTTTCTTTTCAAAAATATATTTAGTTTTTTTCTAGTTACATTTTTTCATTTTTTTATATCTCTTCAAAATGTGTTAGATCTTTATGCCCCACCCTGTATAATAATTAAATTTAAAAAATAATAATACAAAAATTAAATTAATATGTAATTTGTAATGTTACAAGTAGAGCAAAAAATATATGTTACTTCATTTATATTTTATAAAATTAAAAAATGTGTCTTTTTTTTAATAAAACATTAATAATTAATCTCCAAACATTCTGGCTCACTTTGAAACAGTTTTATAAATTTGCGGCTCCCAAAGTTAAGGTTAGTAGCCACCCCTGACCTATAACAAACACGGTAGATATAGGTTCCTAGAAAATACCGTGTTGTGTGAAACAGTGTTATAAATTTGTATTTTGTATCAAAAATAGTCTATTCTAATGTATTGTGTATCTAAAATACATATTATCAGGTATTTTGAAAATACTCAAAATACATTGAAGGAGACAATAAAAGAGTGTGTCTTCTGCTGGAAAAATACATTTTTAATTTATTTATGACTAGCAAGAGGGCCGTCCCCTGACCCCCACCCCAGCACCCCACTACGCCTCTGGACCCTTACCTTGACCCCCACTCGACCCCGGACCCCCACCTCCCCGCCTAGCCTATTGGAGCCCCAGCTAACCCCCCCCCCCCGGGCTCTACCCGCACCACCCCTTCACCCAATCCTACTCCGTCTTACTCCCTCAACCCCACTCCCCCGGACTCCACCCCTACCCTGCTCCTTCACCCACCCTCATTCCACCCCCCGCATCCCATACCCTAACCCATCCCCCACTCCATTCCAACCCCGTACGAGCACCATCACTCCACACCGCACCCACCCCCTCAATCAGTTTTTGCATTTCTAGCCTTCTAGTGACCCACAGATTATTTATACAAAATTTGGTTGAATTTGGCCCAAGAACAAGAATGGGAGGGGGGGGTAGAGATCATTTGAATAATATATTATATATAGAATGGCCAATAGGTCGGCATAGGTATTTTTCGTTTTCTAATTCATTGGGGGGAGGGGGAATGAGAATATTGGGTTTTTTAACGAAATATAACTCATTTGATGACAAAAAAAAATTAGACAACTACAAGATAGCTTTGATTTAATAATCTATAAAATACATATTTGAAGATATTTATAGATCTGGGAAAAAAAATTCTATATAAAATAATTTTGAGCGCTAAATTTAAAAAACTCTTTATAAATAAAAAACAGGTAACTGTTACAAACACGGTAGATAGGTTCCTAGAAAATGCCATGTTGTGTGAAACCGTGTTATATGAGATACAGAGCCAGTTCAACAAAGGGGGTTACAGTGGGTGGCCAAATTATTATACTCAAATAATTTTTATCAAGTAAATTTATTACTTTACCATACAGAGAGTATGGTCAAGTATTGTAATCGTGCATGAAAAAAGTGGGTTTTTTCCTTCTTTTTTTTCGAAATATCTCAAAAATGGCTGAAATTATTTTGATTTAAAAAATTGAGCGAAACCATGGCATTTCGGTCTACAAAAAACACCAATAACTGAACATCGAAAAAATTATATTTTCCAGATAATAATTGTTTAGTCTAAATGTCTGTTAGTCTGTGCGTTACCAAATTCTTGTGGACAAGCTAGCTCAAAAACTAGTGTGAATTCAAAACCAAATTTCACCCGTAGTTTTGGTCCATTGGGATTAAGAGCTGATTAGATTTTGGTGCATATCGACCCAAAATTAAGGGGGGTGGAAGGGGGGTTAAAAATTAAAAATCTAGGCCTTTTGACCAAACTCAACCAAATTTTGTATATACAGGGTGGTGACTTGGCCGACGCCAGCATAGCGATTACAATGTTAATTTTTGAATGTGCATTTATTTGCTCCCCTAATTATTTTAGAGTTAAAGTTCTTATAGGTTTTTTGTAGAGAAAAAATACTGAATCCGAACATATTTTTGTTTTCAAATTTTGAAATTTCAGAACGGCAATAATCAACATTATAAATAATTTTATTTTTACAAAAATCACTGAGGCCATGGAATTATTAAAACAAACAAGGCATTTTCATTTGACGTTTAATAGTGATGTCTTTAGTGATTATTTTAGAGCATAATTACAATACAAAATACTGAGCAGAATTAAAATTCTAAAAGATAATTACATCAGATTGTGTCTAATTCATAATTTAAAAGTCCAAAAAACGATTTTAAAATGTAGATTTTTATTTAAAAAATTTAAATTCAAAACTTTTATTGTTGTCGATTGTTTAAGTTTTATTGTTTATACTAGTCTCAAACAGGTGCGGATCCAGACCTATATAAGATCTACTTTTGATCTCGGAAGTGTGTCGCGATCGAATTGTCCAAGCAGGGGGAGGGAGCAGAGACGCCACCCCCTCCCCCCACATACAATTTTATTTTCTTCAATTTTAAAATTTAATGTTATAAAAAAAAAAATTAAATAAACAAATAAAAAAAGTTGATCTCATCGCCCCCCCCCCCCCCCCCTGGATCCGCACATGGTCTCAAAATGGATTCATATTGGTGAACAAATCTATGATTATAAAACAAAACTTAACTTTTTAAAGTCAGTTCTTATTACAATGTATTCATTACAAGAAAAAGTTGAAATAATTAAGTATTTTTATGCTGTAAATAGTGCTCGGCAAGTGAGTTCCTTGTTTAGCGTTAAATATCTGAATCCGAAATTTATGCATTTGTTAATTATGTTAAATTTTTTTTTTGGCTTTTCGCCCTTTCTAGCCATAAGCCATTTATGATATACTATTTATTATTTTTAAATTTGTCCCTACACCGGGGGTCAGATTTTAGCCGGATGCCTCGAGTCGGATTCGAACCCGGGTCCACTTGGTTAGCATGATGTCACGCTACCGCCTAGCCTATCTGACCTCCCCATGTTAAAAAATTAAATTCTGCTTACCTTACTAATTTTATTGTTTTAATTACGTTTAAAAATATTACTTATAATTTCGTTGATTATTCTTGTGCAAATTTAAAAACTCCTTCTAAATTCCATCTACGTGAATCTACTATTATTATTTATCAATGACGAATACAAAACTCAGCCCATTCAAATTTAACGAGTTTCTCATTGTGGTAATCGATAAATTCTAATAAGAACTGATTTTAAAAAGTTCAAATATAACAAACGTCAAATAGAAACAACAAATGAAAATGCCTTGTTTGTTTCAATAATTCGATGGCCTCAGTGATTTTTGCAAAAATAAAATTATTTATAATGTTGACTATTACCGTTCTAAAATTTCAACATTTGAAAACAAAAATATGTTCAGATTCAGTATTTTATTCTCTACAAAAAACCTATAAGAACTTTAACTCTAAAATAATTAGGGGAGCAAATAAATGCACATTCAAAAATTAACATTGTAATCGCTATGCTGCGTCGGCCAAGTCACCACCCTGTATATTCAGTGGGACCCCAGAAGTCTAAAAATGCAAAAACTCCCTCCCTTACATGTTTATAAATAATTTTATTAAATATTAATTATAAGTGAGGGGCCAGGTTGTATGGTAAAGTCAAGTGGATGGCCGCATCAGAACAGTCTTATTTACTTTAACGTTTATTTTTTTCCTAGTCCTGGGGGGAGGGCTTCAGCCCCCTCCCGTGGTTGCGCCACTGGGCTGTAGAAGCAAATACCACCTTCGCGGCTTGTCCATTTCTAGAAGTGATGGCGCCTTGGAGCGAAAACGAACCTTTGAATGAAAGATAACTGTTCCACTCCAGGACTTGAACGCCGAACTCTGTCATAATCTCTCAACAGCTGAGACGGATGCCCAGGAGAATATTTAAATAATACTAGAAGCAATGCAGTTGGACAAGCAATTGTTTTCAAAGTACCTATCTATACCTGGAAGTGGGGACGGATTTCTAAGAAATTTTGGTCCAGTTATTCTTTAAAATAAGCTGACGTGTTCTGATGCGGCCATCCACTTGACTTTACCATACAACCTGGCCCCTCACTTATATTTAATATTTAATAAAATTATTTATAATCATGTAGGGGAAGATATGGGCTAATTTTTGCATTATTAGACTCCTGGAGGCCCACTGATTATGTATACAAAATTTGGTTGAGTTTGGTAAATGGCAGATTTTCATTTTTCGACCCCCCCCCCCCCCCATTTCGGGCGGTTAATTTTTGCATTTTTAGATTTCTTGGGTCCCACTGATTATGTATACAAAATTTTGTTAAGTTTGGTAAATGGCCAAGATTTTCATTTTTTGACCCCCCCCCCCCCCATTTCGGGCGGTTAGTTTTTGCATTTTTAGACTTCTGGGGACCCACTGATTATGTATACAAAATTTGGTTGAGTTTGGTAAATGGCCAAGATTTTCATTTTTTGACCCCCCCCCCCCCTCGACCCCCCTTAATTTTGGGTCGATATGCACCAAAATCTAATCAGCTCTTAATCTCAATGGACCAAAACTACGTGTGAAATTTGGTTTCGATATTCACACTAGTTTTTGAGCTAGCTCGTCCACAAAATTTGGTAACGCACAGACTAACTAACTAACTAATAGACATTTTGACAAAACAATTATTATCTCGAAAAATATAATTTTTTCGATGTTCACTTATTAGAGCTTTTTTGTAGACCGAAATGCCATGGTTTCGCTCAATTTTTTTAATCGAAATAGTTTAAGCCGTTTTTGAGATATTTCGAAAAAAAGAAGGAAAAAAACCACTTTTTTCATGCACGATTACAATACTTGACCATACCCCCTGTATGGTAAAGTAAAAAATTTGAAACCGACGTTGCGGAGGATCTTCTCTGATGCTTCCTTCTATGACCCATTTGAACCCAAAAGAAGGAAGCAACTTACTTACTTACTTCTTACTTCCGATGGCCAAATCGCCCTTGTAGAGCTTGAGCCTCTCGCGTGATGCCTCTCCATATCCCTCTATCCTGGGCCAATCGCTCCCATTCCACCCCCACGTCAAGCTCTGGCAGATCTCTGACGACATTATCCAGCCATCTTTGTCTTGGTCTGCCTGGGGGGTCTAAAGAAGGAAGCGAAATGTCGGTTTCAAAAAATTATAAAATGAATAATAATAATAATAATAAGCCTTTTATTAAAATAAATATATACAAAATTTATAATTGAAAATTAATTATAAAATGAATACCTTCCAATAAATACTCTTTTATTGGAAATAAATATTTTATATTTATTTCTGGACTGCCTATTCGATCCAATCCTCCAGCCATAAATCTACCAGTACGTCTCCAAAGAAAAGTTTTATAACGTAAAGGAAATAATGGAAAAAACAAATGAAATAAAATTCAATTCAATAATCTACTAAATTGTTATTTGAATTAAGTTTATATAAAAAAAAAAAAATAGTTATTTTCTTTATTCCCAGTTTCTTTAGGTGAAGTCTACTCAGCTACCTTTCCAACGCAAATTATCAAATAATAATGATCAAATATGTAATAATTAAATAAATAATTTAATAGTATGCAGTGGGTAAAATGAAGTTTCGATGTTGGTTTGTGATTTTTAATGTTGGTGGTGGGTGTATTCTCAGGGTTTTCTCTCTTAGTGCTTAAAATCTGAAATTGATTGAATTTACTGTGAATTTACTTTACTATTTTTAGTGTGAAATTAATAAAAAATTTGGTTAAGAATAAAAAAAACAAATAAAATTATATGGAAAGGAAGGATGTGAACTTTTTCAATAATAATAAAGATTTTTTTTTTATTGGAGACTCCATAGTATACATCGGCAATCTGCCCTTGCGGGCAATAAGCTTATTTACAGACAATAAATGAAAAAGTGACATGGTTAGTATTAACAATATTTGAGGTAGAATAATGAGAGCTCCATTGAGCTTTACATTAAGGTGTGAATTTTGTATTTAAACTATGATTGAAAATAAATTAGAACTAAACTAAAAATATAAAAAGAAAGAAAAGGTTTGGCGTGATCACGTGAAGCGCTGTGGTAGGTCGATTGGTCTGTGTTTTTTTAATCTTGTTGGTGGTAGTGTTGATATTATGTCTTGAGCATACTCATTGGGGTGGTGAGTCAGTTTGTTTAGGTACGTGTGGCTGTGATGTCTTATTTCGTCTTTGACTGAGGGGATTTCTATGTCTTTTAGTATTGTGCAGTTTGGTACCCAGCTCGGGGCATCAGCGATTGCTCTCAGCACTTTGTTTTGAAATCTTTGAATAATTTCTATGTTGGATTCGGCTGCTGAGCCCCAGAGTTGTATACCATATGTCCATATTGGTTTTAGTATTGTTTTGTAGATAAGTATTTTGTTGTTTTTAGTCATTTGTGAGCGTCTTCCAATTAGCCAGTATGATTTTTGGAGTTTAAGTCCCAGTTGTTTACGTTTTGTCTTGATGTGCTTTTGCCAGGTTAGCCTTCTGTCCAGATGCATTCCTAGGTACTTTGCGTCGCTAGCCTGGGGGATGGGTTTATTGAAGATTTTGATCATGGGGCAAGAGCCTTTTTTTAGGGTGAAAGTTACATGAACTGATTTAGTCTCATTGACGTTGATTCTCCAAGTGTTGAGCCACTTTTCGATATCATTGAGGGTAATTTGTAGTTTACGAGAGGCTAGTTCGGGGTCGTTGTCGGTTGAGAGGATAGCAGTGTCGTCAGCGAAAGTTGCAATGGTGGTCAAATTTGTAGTGGGTAGGTCAGCTGTGTATAAGAGGTATAGAAGCGGCCCAAGCGCGCTACCCTGGGGCACACCTGACTGAATTGGATATAGTTTGGAGTAGTCAGTTCCATATTTGACGTAGAAGTGTCTGTCTTTTAGGTACGATTTTATGATTTGGTAGTATGGTAGTAATGGTATGGTAAGTCTCTTTTTAGTTTGTATAGTAGACCGTCGTGCCAAACCTTGTCGAAGGCCTGAGTCACGTCCAGAAACACTGCGGAGCAGTATTTCCTCGACTCCATGGCCATTTGGATTTCGTTGACTACGCGGTGGACTTGTTCTATGGTTCCATGATTTCTTCTGAAGCCAAACTGATGATTTGGGAGGAGTCTTCTTTCTTGAATTAATAATAATAATAAAGATGTTGGTTAGAATTATTTAATATATAATAATGTGAATTTAAATTTATTGTTACTTGATTTTAACAGAAATAAAAGATTTATTAGAGAAATTCGTTTGATAACACTGCCCAACAATGAAAATGCTTCGGGCTCAAAAATAGCTGATTCTTATGTATTTCCACCTGCTGAATTCAAAAATCACCATAAAGATTACCAATTAGCTCTTGTTTTGGAGATATAATCGATCAAAACGGTGAAAAAGACCATTTTGACCTATTTTCGAGTTCCGTTAGATATTAAACAACAATATTTGAGATCACAATATTTTGTTGAACTAATAGAAAACAGCTTCCTCTTGGATTTACAAATTACCACTTGTTTGTAGCTCAATTAGAACTCGAGTTATAACTAAAAAACTAAAACTACGTGATTATAAAGGATAATAAACATTAATAAAGTAAAGGGAGTGTAGTTTCAGAGTGAATGAAATAAAACTCAAAGAGGTGTATACAATCTCAATATATTTCGGATTATTAGTCCATCATCAGGAGTTTACAGGTTAAAAACTAATCTGTAAATTCCTGATGGACTAATAACACTGGGCAACAAAAAAGAGGCAAGCTAAAAAACGACGATCTGATGAAGGCACCACATAAATCTCTTCAGACACGACCATCTGTCAAGTATTATTCCAGCAATGTAGAACTCTTAGAATGTAACTACAATTTGTAAAAAAATAAAATGCACTTTCAATGTTGTTAGCATATGTAATTAAAATGTATCTTTTTCTCTTGATCCGCCACCTACTGTATTTCACAGAAACTAGAGCTAAGAAAAAATTTTCATTGTCATATTCGTTTTTCTCAACCCAAAATTGGTAGGAATTGACTCATCAAGTGCTCGAAGCATTTAAAAATTATTTTTTTGTTACCCAGTGTTATTAAAGTAGGATTGTTACACTCCTTGATGGCGGAATGGATATGATCGCCTTTTCAATCTTCTCGATTACAGCAATTTCCTCCCTTGGTATAAATCCCTCTTCTTGGAATGGTCCTTCCTTCCGGCTGTCTTCTTTGAGACCGAATTTTAGCTTCTGCACCGATTAATTGATATGCCGTGCACTTTGAAAGAAGAATTCTAGGTGTCTCGTAGAAATAGCGAAATAAATAGATAATGGACTCCAATTTAGATATATTTATATATCGAGTGGAAGGTAGGAAAATATGGTGAGATAAGTATAATGCTCTCTCCAATGAATGTGTGGAGATCTGTTCTCAATCAATGTGTAGTGAGGTGTCCTTAATCAATGAATGCGTGGTGAGGTGTGTTCAATGAATGTCTGCACAGAAGTGTCCTCAATGACTGTCTAGAGAGGTGTGTTATAATAGTATGATCTCTCCTCAATCAATGGCTAGAGAAGTGTGTCGAAAGACTCTCTCGCTTCGAATCTCTTGACTCTCCCTCTCTCTCTCCAATTCCTGTTATTCTCAAGCAACGATCTCTTCAAGTAAAATTTCATATCATTATTTATTTTTCACTGAAAAAGAGATATAATTAAACAATTCTTAAGAGGCTCACCCACAGCAATGCATTGTACTCAATTTCTATGTAAATTCATTTTTCAATCTATCCTTTACTATTAAATTTTGCTAATAATCTATATTTAGGCTAATCACCCCCACAACTTCTCACCATCTACAAGGCCCAAATCCGACCCTGTCTCGAATACGGCTCTCATCTGTGGAGAGGAGCCTCAAAATATTCTCTTGCTACCCTTGATGCAATTCAGAAACGAGCCGTCAGGCTAATTGACGATTCTACCCTCACCGACTCCCTCGACTCGCTGGCTCATCGAAGAGATGTCTCTGCCCTTTCCCTTTTCTATAGATACTATCACGGCAGGTGCTCTGATGAGATAAAATCAATAATTCCCCCCAAAGCATGCTTTGCACGCAGCACACGTTTTGCCGACTCCCAACACTCTTTCGCGGTCAAATTGGAAAAGTGCCGGACCACTTCATTCGCGAATACATATATCCCCATGACTTCAAGGAACTGGAACTCTCTCCCAGCCTCTATCTTTCCCAGCACCTATGATCTTCAAACCTTCCAAAACCGAGGGTGCATAGACACCTACGTCTACACCCTCTCACTTAATCAACTTTCCCTTCTCTTCGGTAATGCAAGGGTCTTTCGAGATCCATAGGGGCTACATCTTTACTGGTGCACCCCTTCTTGCATTGGATTAAAAAAAAAAATTAAGTTATTTTTTTTAATAAATTATATTTAAATAAAATTTTATATAAAACTAGAATTAATTAAATATTATTTTTACCCTCACTCTCCAATCCGTCTCTCTTTGCAATCTCTTTATACAATATACCGATAGATACATTGTAAGTAATTAATAATTTAATATAAATTATCTTTTTTATGTTTAGCTCCTTCGTATTAATAATAGAAAATTTTGAAATGGATAAATGAAATTTAATAAATGTTCATGTTGAGTTATTTATTATTGTTACTAGTTTCGCCATTGTTTAGCTCATCAGACTTATTTACATTTTTTTTTGTTTATAAAATATTTTTGGTTGAACAACACATTTCACTGGGAAATCACAGATAACATATCACAGTTCCAGAAAAGAATACATTCGACGAGATGCAGTCCAACAGTTAAAAAGTGGTTAAATATTTAATAAAAATAATTTTTAAGAAAAAAATAAAAACCGACTTCAAAAAATTAAATGCAACAAATAAAATACACTAAAAGGTATAAAATAATTATTATCTTATTTAGTTACAACTAAACGACGAAATATTAACATGAAATTACTTTTTGAAGTCGGTGCCAAACAAACTATACCTATAAGCGAGCGTACCCGCCAAACGTACTAAGTAAGATCCGTCGAGTGCGATTCTTAAAAGGTATATGTTTGGCACCGACTTCAAAAAGTAATTTCATGTTAATATTTCGTCGTTTAGTTGTAACTAAATAAGATAATAATTATTTTATACCTTTTAGTGTATTTTTATATTTGTTGCATTTAATTTTTGAAGTCTGTTTTTATTTTTTCTTAAAAATTATTTTTATTTTCTCTTTTTAGTGATGTTATTAATAGTGATTATATCATCAGAACTTGACCAAATTAATATGACACCATCCCTAAGACACCCCCTTTCGGATAAAAAAAGAACCATCGAAATCGGTTCATAAACAAAGAGGTTAGAGTCTAAACAAACCTAATAAAAAAGGTCTAATACCTATGAAAAAAAAACGAAAAAAAATGGGACCAATCGGAAGCTAGACTGGACCCAATGCAAAAAAAATTCAATCGAATAGAGAACCTCCTCCTTTTTTTTGAAGTCGGTTAAAAATAGTGTCTCCATGTCAAATCACATCCCCAAGGGACCATCTACCATGATCGACTGGCTATGAACCCGAATTACCTCCTGATATTAATGAAATAAGATCTATTTTTAAAAAATTTATTTTAAATGCAAAAATAGATCTATAATTACAGTTTTATATTTTCCATGCCCCATTATAGAAATCGACAAATTCATAGTCTTGTTGTTTATTTAATATATTTGGTTCATTGTTTATAAAAAGACTTTCCACAAAAAATCTCTTAAAATTGTTGTTGTCTTTGTAAACAGTTTTAAAATTATTCTTTTTCAAGCTCATGCCCCGTTAAAAGAGTGGGGCACTTTGTCGAAATTAATTAAAAGTTTTAAAAATAAAGAACAAGATACAATAAAATTTTAATTAAAATAAATCAATTCGTTTTTTATATTTATTCCCTATTCCCACAATATGCTATTTTTGGACTTTTTATTGGAAATTATGAAATATGATGTTATTAAATTAAAGAACAAGATGCAGATTTTTAAATAAAGAGTTCTAACAATCTTCTACAGATATTCTCAGGATCTATATAACCAATGGCTCCCCCTCCCAGCTTTCTCTTCCCCACCCTCAGTATTTATTTTATGCACTTCTAAAGAATTAGCAGAGGTAAAATTTTAATAAAATCACACATACATAAATTATTTGTAATTATTTATTGAACACGAATAAATAATTATAATAAAACATGTGTGATTTTACTAAAATTTTACCTCTGCTAATTCTTTAGAAGTGCATAAAATAAATACTGAGGGTGGGGAAGAGAAAGCTTGGAGGAGGGACCCATTGGTTATATACATCCCAAGGATATCTGTAGAAGATTGTTAGAACATTCTTCGGAATATTCACAGGATATCTGTAGAAGATTGTTAGAACATTCCTCGGGATATTCCCGGGGTGTGGGTAGAATATTCATAGGACATTCCTCGGGAGATTTCCAGAATATCTGTAGAAGATTTTTAGGTGGCATTATGGGCTTTCTAAGTATATTCTTAGAATATCTACGAATATACGAATGTTCGGAAAAGATATTGAAAGAATATACATAGAATATTCTTGTGCTACCTGGGTTAGGATTAGATGCTCCGTTAAAGCTGTGTGGTTGACATTTTTATTTCTAACATTGAGATCATGTTGATACAATCGTTGATTTTTGTTCTTTGTCGTTCCGATATATGTGCTATCACAACTACACTGGTATTTGTATACTATGTTGAATTCATTGTTATTGTTGGTGCCTTCATAGTTGGAAGTAAACATTTTTTGTATTTTGTTGTCACTGGTGTTGCATATTTTTATTGTTTTGCCTGCTATCAACGTTCTCCTGAAGTCATTATTGATACATCCTAGATATGGCAGTTTTATATTATTAATACGAAGGAGCTAAACATAAAAAAGATAATTTATATTAATTTCTCACTCCTAAACATTAAAATACTCAATAATTTAATAGTTTCCCGACAATGATCTCTGACTTTCGAGAGTTTATCGCAATTCTTCTGGATGAAACATCTGTCTTCAACAAAAAAATGTTCCGTTTTTATTATGGTAATACAATATAACTATCTACTGAATTGACACGAGAAATAAACTTTTTTAAGCTCAAGAATTTTAACTAGTTCTATTAAGTAGAAAATAAGATCTTAAATCTGTGTATAATGAAGTTTTAATATCATTATATATGGTACACTTATTTTCATTGTTGTGACTCTTCAATTTAATAATTAATTATTTGATCATTATTATTTGATAATTAAGTTGAATAATTGTTAAAAATAATTATTAGAAATTTTTTGAGATCATAATTGATTTAATATTTTGTTTAATTGATATCGAATAAAAAAATAGTTCTTATGAAAGTTGTTCAGTTTTTTTTTGTAGATTCAGTAGATATGTACAGAAACATATAGGTTTCCATTTAAAAAACAGAACTTGATCTCGAAATACCTTTGAAAGCTTGTTCTAGTGTCGACAAACAATAGCGTAGTTTGAGTTTCCCCCTGATATAAATAAACTTTTTTCCATATAATGCACTATTTTTGAGTTATAAGACTGTCTCAAGATAAAAAAACTCACCCGGTATAATAAATAAATAAATAGTTAAAAAACATCATAATTATTTTAATAATTCATTTATTATATTTTCAGCTAATCGAAGAGAATAGTAAATTAAGAAAACTTAATGAGGTATTTATTTGCTATTTTATTTGATTAACTACGTATATTTAAGTTTATTGGTATGATAAATATCGATTTATGTCTTTTAAGTTTATTTATATCAAGGGGAAACTAAACTATGCTATTGTTTGTCCAACTAGAACAGTGGTCGGCAAAGTGCGGCTCCAGAGCCGCATGTGGCTCTTTGGTTCCTTAAGTGCAGCTCTGGCACAAATATCCACGGAAGCTGTTCTTTCCCTTTTCGGTTCTACATATATATGCGAACAATCTTTTTCAAATAAATAAAGTTAATTAATTAATTAATTTAAAATCTTTTCCAAGCATGAACATTATCAAGAGTAATCTGAGAAGTCGTCTTATTGATGAGAATTTGGAATCATGCCTAAAATTAAAAACAACAACATACAAACCTGATTGAAGGAGACAATAAAAGAGTGTGTCTTCTGCTGGAATTATAAATTTTATTTATTTATAACGAGACTATAGTTTCGAGGGATTTGTCCTCTTCATCAGTCTATTAAAATGTATTCACAGGAATTAATTTATGAATGAAAGGTTAACATCTTTCATGTGGTTAGGTTAGAAATTACACAGGGTGGGCAAGTTAAGAATTGAAATTTTATATTTTTACGTTATAAATAAATAAAATTTATAATTCCATCAGAAGACACACTCTTTTATTGTCTCCTTCAATATATAAAAATTCTGCTACCCTCGGCAAAAACTTTCAATTTAATACAAACCTGACTTACTCAAACTTTCCAAGGAGATGCAAGCACATTGTTCGCATTAATAAATATTTACTAAGTATGAAATTTAATTTTATTTAGTATACTACTTATTTAGTGTAATAAAAGTTTACTAAACAAGCAGATTTGGCTCCCAATTTTATTTTTAATTGTTGTAATGTTCATTTTTAATGTTCATTCAGGAACTTTTTAGTGGCCCAGGCGGCGTGTGCCGCAGGTACTCCTATTGCTGTGCTGTGGGGGCGCCGCTCTGGTGTCTATATTGGTCCTTGTTAAGGGGTAAAAATAAATTTTTTTTAATACTATAGAGTTGGCCAAATGCTTTGTTATGAGCAAGGCCAGGGAGGGAAAAAAAAAAAAAAAAAAAAAAAAAATGTTCATTTTTGGCTCTTTGGCTAATAAGTTTGCAGACCACTGAACTAGAACAAGCTTTCAAGGGTATTTCAAGGTCAAGTTCGGTTTTTTAAATGGAAACGTATATTTTTCTTTGCATTTCCTAAATCTTCAAATAAAACTGAACAACTTTTTATAAATTAATTAGATCTGAAAAAAATCAAATAATTATTATTAAATAAATAATTATTAAATCGAAAAGTCACAACAATGAATATAAGTGTTTATAATGATATTAAAACTTAGTTATACACAGATTTAAGAGTTAAAATTAAATTAGGTTGGAGTTGGTGGTGTTTCACAAGGAGAAAAATTAAAATACAAAGATTTTTTTTAGTTTACTCTATATATTTCGAGCTCTTAACTCATCGTCAGGAGAACATTGACTGAAGATAACATGATATTTTGAACAGAATTTATTTTAATTTTAATATGATGGACAGTTATTTATGACATAGTGTAAATATGAAAGAATTATCAGAAGGATGGAATGGCTTTAGAAAGCCGAATGACCAGATGTAGGGACAAAGGGCTGGGACAAAGAAAAGATATTTATACTTGGAAGTTGCCGAAAATTATGTATGTGTAATAAAGGAAGGCAATAAACTATAGAATGCAATGAGGGTGCATAGCGAAAATTTAATCTCTCATTTTCTATTTAAAAAAATAAATAAAATTAAAAATAAACCCACCATACACTCTCATCGCACTCCAATTCAAATTAAATATCATTGATTAAGATGTCAATTATTGGTGAAGTTTTGATGTCTGTTTGATTGTTCAAGATGTTTTGATTAAGGTGTATGGCCTTTTTAATAAATATCTTTTCTTTGTCCCAGCCCTTTGTCCCTACATCTGGTCATTCGGCTTTCTAAAGCCATTCCATCCATCCTTCTGATAATTCTTTCATATTTACACTATGTCATAAATAACTGTCCATCATATTAAAATTAAAATAAATTCTGTTCAAAATATCATGTTATCTTTAGTCAATGTTCTCCTAACGATGAGTTAAGAGCTCGAAATATATAGAGTAAACTAAAAAAATCTTTGTATTTTAATTTTTCTCCTTGTGAAACACCACCAACTCCAACCTAATTTAATTTTAACAATGTTTCACTATAAACCAACACCGCGTTCCCTAAATTTTACAGATTATTTTCTACTTAATAGAACTATTTAAAATTCTTGAGTTTCAAAAAGTATATTTCTCGTGACAATCCAGTAGATAGTTATATTGTATTAGTATAATAAAAATGGAGCATTTTTTTGTTGAAATCGTTTCATCAAGAAGAACTGCGATACACTCTGGAATATCACAGAACATTGTCGGAAAATTATTAAATCATTAATTATTGTTACATTATTTATTTAATAATTAAATATTTGATCATTATTATTTAATAATTAAGTTGAATGATTGTTAAAAATTATTATTTGGATTTTTTTTACTTATAATTGATTTAATATTTTGTTTATTTGATGTATAAAAAAAATAGATCTTATGAAAGTTGTTCAGTTTTTTTACTAGATTTAAGAAATGTATAGAAAAATATAGCTTTCCATTTAAAGAACAGAACCATGAAATACCCTTGAAAGCTTGTTCTAGGTTAATAAACAATACCGTAGTTTAGTTTCCCCCTTGATATAAATAAACAATTATTTGATACTTTTATTCTATATAATGCACTGTTTTTGAGTTATAAGACTGTCTCATGATAAATAAGAACTCACCCGGTATATGCTAAATCCGTCACTTTTCGATATGTTAAAATTTCAAAGTGAGCGTTTCCCATAATTTCATAATGGCCGCCATTAACATATGATTTATGAATTGATTATATTCTTTTTCCAGATCAAGAAAATCACTAAATAAATAAATCGATGATTAATTCTTAATTTAATTTATTTTATAATCAATTTAATTATTATATTATTCAATTAAAATAATAATAATAATAAGTTTATTTAAACAAAATTTTACCTCTTGTTCATTTATTTTTCTTTTTTGTTCTTCCTGAAAATATATAATAAATAAATTTACAATAGATTTCAAATTAAGTTAATTTATTTATTTTATAAGAAAAAAAGTAGGTACCTATAAATTAATCTCATCCTGATTCAATTTTTCGGGAAAATCTTTATTTAAATTTAAATTTTCCAATGCTATTTCTTCCGTATTCGATGCCATTTCGGTTAATTAATACAAATGTAAAAGTATAATGGAATATTTAGCTAGTTAATGAAATTTCAACCTGTTGAATAAAAATGATTGCTTGAGAAATGGAATTCCCTGGAAGTCTCACGTGCAAGGTTCGCGTCTTTAAGCCAACTCATTCATTTGTCTAATGCGCATGCGTCGAAAGAACATACAAGTATCTATCCAAACGACGGCTTATTTAGACATTTTCTAGGAGGGTCTAAATTTCTTTAAGGGAGTTGTTTCGCGACAATACTAGCAAACAGTTAATGCTAGAGTATATAGTACAGACAATAAGGATTCATAATTAATAAGCCCAAAACTTTTTGCTGTTTATGTACCACTAGTAGTCAATCCCGTGCTCGTTTGCATAAATTTGGCACCATTGTAAGAGATTGAATATTTTTATATTAAAATGACAGATAAAATACATTTTAAATTTCTATAAAAATCGTTTTGTTATTTTTTAACAAATATAATCAACGCCTATGTTATAACTTATGAAAATTATAATTTTGAAAAAATCTAGTTCATGCGCGCTTTATACATCTTTCGCTGGTTAAATAAATGCGCTGTTGCCAAATTGTTTTTAGTGTAAATTTTTTTTATACATTTTTCATTATTCATTCATAATTATATCAGAAACTGTGTTGTTACTATGAATCAAAATTGTCTTAAAATATGTATTGGTTTTTGTTTAATGTTGGTTTAGTTTTTTATAAAAATGGTAAGAACGGTTTCTTAATTATAATTAAATATGTATGTGTAAACTTTCCCCGTATAGTGCAATGAAAAACTCTATTTTTGGAATTTAATATCTCCGGAACTATAGGTATATGTATATAATAAATTTCGTTTTGTCACCAAAATCGATGCAGAAGTATTTAAATAATAATCTGTCTAAATTTCAAAAAAAATCCTAAGAAAACCCATTTGGCGGAACAACTACCTTAAGACAGCAAAATCCCTCCTACAATAAATTTCAAAAGTCACGTGGCCGCTCGGGAGGGAGACGAATATATAATCAAATATGTATTCAAATTTTTGTGAAAATTTTCCATAATAAATAAATATTATTTGATCTACCCAGACAGACTGGAATATTGCAGCAATATATTGCGAACCTTGCACAATATAGGCAATATTGCAGCAACATTGAAGTGGCAACATTGCTGCAATGTTCCTGCAACATTGGCAATATTGCTGCAATGTAAAAGAGGCGGATATAGGAATATTGCTGAAATGTTCCTGCAATCTCCCTGCAAGGTTTAATATTGGAATGTAATATTGCTGCAATATTCTCTTCTGTCTGGGTAGCAAGACCCCTCTGTATACACCCCAGAAAAAAAAGAATCACTTGCAATTTTGCAACATAATTATGATTAAAGAGATTTTGGACAGCAGCTCTATCTGGTTGATCTACGAAAAAATCTTTTGTATTTCTGCAGAGTGACAACTTCTCCCTACTAAATTTTTCAATAAAAAAAAAAATGTTAATAATTAGGTTAATTTCGAATACAAATCTTTGTTTTGATAATATTAATGTCTCTGGATTTCTATTCCCACAAGAATTCAAGAACGACAAGTCATACTGATATGTACCTATGTTTATAGATATATTTCCAATGCTAGAAGAATGTGAGCTCGCTAGATTTAAAATTCCCAATTCAAAAATGCAAAAAAAATATATAAGTATATAATTTTTTTTAATGATTTTATTGATGTTTCAAGCCGTTGTTATGATAAAGGAATAATAAACAAACTAACAGGTGTTAATTTATCTTCACTTTATTGTTTTTTTTAACAAACTAATAGTTCATATTAAAACAAGGAAAAATTTGTTAAGTAAAATCAAAATTAGAAAATTTTGAAGTCTTGGGAGGGGTGTGGAGGGGGCGATAGTTTTCACTTCTCTGACCATCTGCGTAATTTGTCCATAAAACGCATACCTTGAATAATTTTTCTTTTTATTTGTTTGTCAAATTAATTTTAAACTCTCCTCGTTACCCAAGCGTGTTTGGTTGACGCATGCGCACTAGTACTGATAAAGTTGGCTTAAAGACACTCTCAGGTTTGACGTTTTACGTTTGACATTCATCCCATTAAACTTGATAATCTGTCATCTGTCATTAGTTGACCTATTTTTATATTTATTTTAGTTTATTGTAATGTTATTTAAAAGAAAAGAATCGTTTTATTTATAATTTAAAAGTGTTAATTCTTCCTATCAATGTAATAGTAATAATCAAATAAATAAAATGTTATTTATTTATTTTGTTAAATTTCTAACCTAACCTGACTTGACACTGATTTCAATGACATGACATAAGAGCTGATTTTTGGACTCTTATTTTTTAAAATAAATACTCACTTAAAATCGCTTAAATAATTTCTTAAATACTCTCTTATAGTCCTTATAGTTCTTTAAAATTAATAATAAACGAATTATTAAAAAAAAAAACATGTGATTTTAAACCGAGGGGTGAACCGCGAATTAGGTGTCACCGTCTTTGGAATTATTTTAGAATTAATTAGATAATGCCCCTTCACCTGGAGTAGGGGGCCCAGGTGAGAGCCTAGAGGCGTAGAGGGGTAATGCGGTGCGGAGGTCACGGGTTGTGTGGGAGCGGGGTTGGCAGGGGTGCGTGGGGTGGGGTTTGTGGGGTGGGGGTCCAGGGGGCGCGTCTCCTGGCTAGCAAGAGGGCCGCCGAAGGCGGGCCTTGCAGCTAGTACCTAGGTATATATAATTGATGTGTGAAAGTCAGTTTTACACTTGGTCTAAACACATCTTTCACATATCAATTCCTATGAATCAATTGTACTAGACCAGGGGTCGGCAACCTTTTGAAACGGAAGAGCCAAAAGTTACAATTTACAAAATTTCCCAGTTTTTAAAGAGCCACTAACATTTTTGTTATATATTATGATATTTGATTAGGTATATAAATTTGATTTTTGATTTAAAATAAATAGCTTTAAATATTAAATATTAAATAATAAAGAGGAGACAGAGGGGAATACCGCATTGAATTTTCTTCACTGACTTTTCAAAACCCTGAAGAAGGAGGGAATAGCCTCCGAAACGTCGGTTTTATGAATAAAAAGATAGTGTAAATTATCTTCTTCTTTTTTGGACTGCCTCATCAATATCCACTTAATGTTAAATAATATTTATTCATATAAAAACATACAAATGTTCCACACAAAACATATTAAAGTAATTTAGCTAGCTCTGCTAGAATAATAAATTTAGTAATCAAATAATATAACTATAATTAACGCCAACCTAACCGATTGAGCAAAACCATGGCATTTCGCTCTACAAAAAAGCTCTAATAAGTGAACATAATAATTGTTTTGTCAAAATGTCTGTCTGGTTGTCCCGTTAGTCTGTGCGTTACCAAATTTTTGTGGACGAGCTAGCTCAAAAACTAGCGTGAATATCGAAATCTAATTTCACACGTTGTTTTGGTTCATTGAGATTAAGAGCTGATTAGATTTTCGTGCATATCGACCCAAAATTAAGGGGGGAGGAGGGGGGGGTTAAAAATTAAAAATCTAGGCTATTTGAGCAAACTCAACCAAATTTTGTATACATAATCAGTGAGAGCCCAGAAGTCTAAAAATCCAAAAAACTAACCCCCTCCCCTACATGATTATAAATAATTTTATTAAATATTAAATATAAGTGAGGGGTCAGGTTGTATGGCAAAGTCAAGTGGATGGCCACATCACAACACATCAGCTTAGGGGGGGGGAGAATGTATATAATAAGATCTACTTTTTATCTCGAAAGTGTGTCGCGGTCGAATTGTCCAAGCGGGGGGGGCGGGGGTCAGAAACGCCGACCCCCCCCCCCACACACACACACACACAACTTTATTTTCAATTTTTTTAAGTTCATTAAAATAAAAAAATTGTTATAAATTCCCTGTCGATTTGGCCGCCGTTTTTTGTACGACGCAAGTGTTGCACTCCCGCCAGGCACGGACCTCTATGGCGGGGGGGGGCGGTCGCCCCCTCCCCCTCTGGATCCGCCCTTGATTCCCGATAACCCAGTATATTCACAAACTCTGCCACCCTTCGGTCCACATTAGGCCGAGTTTTCGGGGCTCTACTGTATATATGTTTAAATTATTCATAGCGAAATTGGTTCTACTATCTATCTAGCTACTAAAGTTGCGAGTTGAATATTCTATTCTATTAAATTCTTGTTCACTCATCGTTCTTTATTGAAGGAATCCAAGCAACTAAGCGACTCGTCATGTTAAGGGATACTCCAATCTCCTTGCGACTAAGAGACGCGAGTATCCGAGATTTGAGTATTCTCGTGTGAGCAGTTCCTTGATAAGTAGAATACGTTCCTGAAGAAGCCGCCCGCATTTTTCTTCCACCCTGTATATTCTACCATATATTATCGCCATGTACGTAGTAGGGTACATATTTAGGAAATGAAAGTGGACGTGGGATCAGAGAGTAAGGCATCCTTCAGGGGTTAAATATCAGATGCGTGCTTGGCGTCACTTTTCCCGGATATATATACATATATATTTGCAAAGGGGTGTAGAGGGGGGGGGTAAGACTCATAACCACGCAGGGCTAACATGGAAAAGCGTTTATCGTAACTTCTCTGTTACCCCTGTGTGTGTGTGTGTGTGTGTGTGTCCTTAGCCATTACTCCTCGAGACATTCGAGTAAGGATAGTATAGGCAGGGAGAAGGGGGGGGGATGTTATAAGAGGGGAGGAAGGGATAAGGGGGTGGCGTATAAAACAAACAAAAAACCTCTTTATGAGGGGGTGAAAACCGAAACATATTTTTAGTTAATTAATTTCAAATGATAAATTACAAAAAGTCATAATAATTTCAAATCTATAAGTTTGCAAACACTGCCTAACAATGAAAATGCCTCGCGCTCAAAAATAGCTGATTCTTATGTATTTCCACCTGCTGAATTCAAAAATCACCGATTTGCTCTTGTTTTGGAGATATTATATCGATCAAAATGACGAAAAAGGCCACTTGGGCCTATTTTCGAGTTCCATTAGATATTAAACAGCAATATTTGAAATCACAATATTTTGTTGACGTAATAGGTTCCTCTTTGATTTTCAAATTATCACTTGTTTTTAGCTCAATTAGAACTCGAGTTATAACTAAAAACTAAAACTACGTGATTATAAAAGATAATAAACACATATAAAAATATATGGTCTTGGTTTTTACTTTATCCAATGCGAAGCATGGGAGAAAGTATTGCAATCGGTCGCGCGCCAAGCGGGACTTCAAAGGGTCCTCAGGTAAAGACTACGGAACCCATGGACTCAATTAAGGTCACAAATTGTAGTATTCAATTAGGTTGAATTTTAGCACGTGACGATTTTGCCAAAAATTACCTGGGGTCTCGTCGAGAGGCCAAAAAGTACCATTTTTTTTGGAAGTGCGTGGGGATGGATGGATGGATGGATGGATGTTATCGTTTTTTTCGTCCACGATTTTTTCCACACCTTTGCACCGATTAAAATGAAATTTAAAACCTACCATTCTTTTAACAAAATGAAGCGCTGATTAGTTTTTGGTACATATCGGCCCACAAACATTAGTACTTTATTTGGGTACTTTTATAGTTTTTTTTAAATATCTTGAAAATGACTTAACGAATTTTGATGAAATTTAATATCCTAATTTAGTATCTTGGGGACAACAAAAAAGGTTAAATAAAGTTTTTAGTAAAAGTATATTTTAAAGTACTTTACTAGTAAAATAGTACTTTTTTTAAATACCTTATTTTACCAAAAATTTAAAAAAAAACTTTAAAATTTATTCATTTGATCGGTAATATAGCTCATTTAAACTTGCTTAAGTAAGAATGGTTAGGCTTCTCGCTGTGAAATGATAAACATTTGGGAGGAAATTTTATAAGTAACCATAGCAACTTTAAAATCAAAAATAGTGATTGATTCTGATTTAGTACTTGAGGAATAACCATTCTATATTGAATTTTGACGTTTCGGTTTTTATTGGTAACCATTGCTGAAGACATGGAGGGATCGAGTTAAAATAAAAAATAACGATTGATTCTCATCTAGTACTTGAGGAATAACCATTCTATATTGGATTTTTGACGTTACGGTTTTTACTGGTAACCATTGCTGAAGACTTAGAGGAATCCACTCCGGTTTTGAAGGTTTGAAGATTATAGGTGCTGGGAAAGATAGAGGCTGGGAGAGAGTTCCAGTTCCTTGAAGTCATGGGGATATATGTATTGGCGAATGAAGTGGTCCGGCACTTTTCCAATTTGACCGCGAGAGAGTGTTGGGGGTCGGCAAAACGCGTGCTACGTGCAAAGCATGCTTTGGGGGAATTATTGATTTTATCTCATGAGAGCACCTGCCGTGATAGTATCTATAGAAAAGGGAAAGGGCAGAGACATTTCTTCGATGAGGTCGAGGGAGTCGAGGAGTCGGTGAGGGTAGACTCGTCAATTAGCCTGACGGCTCGTTTCTGAATTGCATCCAGGGTAGCAAGAGAATATTTTGAGGCTCCTCTCCACAGATGAGAGCCGTATTCGAGACAGGGGCGGATTTGGGCCTTGTAGATGGTGAGAAGTTGTGGGAGCTTGTAAAATCGCTTGGACCTGAATAAGTAGCAGGTGTACACCTACTTCCAATCGCGGATCACCCCTCGGTAATCACCTAATGACACTTGAAGAAGAAGATCGAAAATGCTCATTTCCAATGTAGTAATTTGTATTTCGCATCGAAATTTCAAGTTTTTATGTATTTTTGCTCACCTGATAACCTGATAGCGTACCCCAATATATGAATCTTGAAAAAGTGAAAACTTTTTCCTTCAATTTATTTTTTCGTCTTCTTTCATTCAAAAACAACAACAACATATAATTCAGCACCCCCCCCCTCCTCTTCCTATTTTTTTTTCTTTTTTTACCCCGAATACAATATCCCATTAAGATTGGCTCTAGACTCGAGCGTCGCTAGATTTGTCTTTAGATATTACAAACCAGACCCCGCTTTTGGCTACTACCCGTGATATATGTGTTCTACTTCTATATATATATCGCGTTGATAAGAGCTTTCACACACACACACACACACACACACACACACACACACACACACTTTAATTAAGACATTCCTTTTTCTCCAGCATCTTGTTCATTCTATTATATATATATTAGTGATTACGCTGGAGGATTCAATGTCTCTTAAGAGGGTGCGCGTTTATATTCCAGCTGTGATAAAACGTAAAAAGAGTAAGGAGAAAAAAATAGCCCTGACAAGTGCGAGTTGGACTCGTCTGATTCCTGGCATCAGAGATGTGATTTATTTTAGACACAAGTATATTAAATATACAGATACAAGATACAAAATACGTATTTTCATTTTAAATCTGAAATATACTTTTTTAATTTACCATACAGGGAGGGTATGGTCAAGTATTGTAATAGTGCATGAAAAAAGTGGTTTTTTTCCTTCTTTTTTCGAAATATCTCAAAAACGGCTCAAACTATTTTGATTAAAAAAATTGAGTAAAACCATGGCATTTTCCTCTACAAAAAAGCTCTAATAAGTAAACATCGAAAAAATTATATTTTTCGAGATAATAATTGTTTTGTCAAAATGTCTGTTAGTTAGTTCGTCTGTGCGTTACCAAATTTGTGAACGAGCTAGCTCAAAAACTAGTGTGAATATCGAAACCAAATTTCACACGTAGTTTTGGTCCATTGAGATTAAGAGCTGATTAGATTTTGGTGCATATCGACCCAAAATTAAGGCGGGTCGAGGGGGGGTTAAAAATTAAAAATCTAGGTCGTTTGAGCAAACTCAACCAAATTTTGTATACATAATCAGTGGTCCCCCAGAAGTCTAAAAATGCAAAATCTAACCGCCCAAAATGGGGAGGGGGGGGAGGGTCAAAAAATGAAAATCTTGGCCATTTACCAAACTCAACCAAATTTTGTATACATAATCAGTGTGCCCCTAGGAGTCTAAAAATGCAAATACTAACCCCCTCCCCTACATGATTATAAATAATTTTATTAAATATTAATGTAAGTGAGGGCCAGGTTGTATGGTAAAGTCAAGTGGATGGTCACATCACAACACGTCTGCTTATTTAATTTTCATTTTGTGTCTTATATTTAGATACATATTATTGTGTCCGTCATTATATTAAAATATTCACACAACTCAATTGGGTAACGAATAATCTTTATTCAATCAAATATCACATAAGAATTAGAAAACAAAACAAACAACAACAATCAACAGTAAACAATAACCAGCGTTGCCTAGCAACGCCATATCCAACACATATATTATAAAAGATTTTATTTATTATAATTTCGATTATTTGCTCATAAGAATTGAAGATTTACGTTATTTCGTCATTGATCATATCATTTGAACTTGACGAAATTAATATGGAACCAACGGCCAACCCTAAGGTACCCATTTTCCAATAAAAATTTTTTTGGCTGTCTCGGGGACAGCCGATAGAAGTGAATACTGAAATAGGTGTTGTGGAATTTGTTTATTTTTTGAAAATAGGTGAAATAATGAAAATATGTTTATCGTTATTTGTATAGAAATTTATTTTGTACAAACTTTATTTACAACTTCATTTATCTACAGTAGAATCACAGGCATCTTCATTTTTTGACTCAATAAAAGAAACAATTGGTTTGTGGTAACTAAAATATGATATGATTTTTTTTTAGGTTAAAAATAATTCTGTTACCATCAGACAGTGAAATCTTTTATTCAACTAATATGATATGAATGTTTTTGAATTTATCATACATATATAAAAATCTTGAAAATACTGCATCTAATGTTGTGCCATACTTAGTAGTAGATTGTTGCGCATCATTATTCATTTCTAATTGAAATTTATCTTTGAGGAATGTAATTAATGGTTGTGCACTTTCGTCAGCAAAGTTAACATTAAAATCTCCAGCTAAAATCAGTGGCATTTCGTGGTCATTTGTACCAAGCTCCCGTGATCCTACTTCAGTGTATACAAGTAGTGATCTATGGATGAATTGAATTATGTCTGCTGCGTAGTGGAGGGGAGAGAGAGAGAGATATGTGATGCCTTGCGCGGCGAGGAGAGCGCAGTGGAGGGAGAGAGAGAGAGAGTTCTGCCTCGATTTCGTTACGGTCGCTTTTTCGTTCGTTCGTTTGGTCAGTTTTTTCTCGATTCACTCCCCGGGAAAAATGTGTGCCTGGCGAGCCTATAGAAGTATTCACTTCAAAAGTATCATTAAAATCGGTCCACGTGGCAAAAATTTCTCGCTGAACATACATACATAAAATAAATAAATAAATAGTTATGTATTTTGACTATCTTGGAGCGCAGAATATATTGGAGCGCAGCGTCTATTAAGAAGAATAAGGATAAGACATATATAGCTGAATGACCCGTTGCTTTGTGAATTCAATACTTCGGACCTCCCAGACAGGCCAGATTCTATAACCGGGCAAAATGGGAACATGCCCAGGGGCGCAAGGGTTTTTGGGCGTAAAGTGGGCGTAGAGAGATGGGGGGGGCGCACCTGTTTAATTTGCCCATAGCGCCACGAGGAGTTAAAAAACGGGCCTGCTCCCAGAAGCATCTTATCTGCTATTAATCCGAGCTAGAATAAATAATATTAGGTTGATGCATAATTATGGAACGTTTTTTAAAAATATTTTTATTCAGCAAAAACAATAATAAAATTTAACAAAAACATGTTTAAATGATTATTCGGGAACGTATTCACCATCTACTTCAATAACTGCTTCCCATTTGCTTGGCAGTCGGTCGATTCCACGGGCGAACAAGTCACGATTCTTGGAGGCAATCCACGCTTTGACATCGGCCACCAAGTCATCCAAATCGTCCTAGATCTTAGTCTTTTGCCAGTTTTTCAAAGAGCGGTTGATGTGATAGTCCGTCGGTGCTTCGGTCGGTGAGTACGGCGGATGTGGGAGTAGATCCCACCCTTACCCTTATTGGCGATGAATTCGACGACCCGGCGCTCAACATGTGGACGTTCGTTATCGTGATGGAACACGATGTGGTTCTTTTTGCGCGGTCTTTTCGCCTCGATTGCACCATGAAGACGGTCAAGCTGTGCCAGGGACCCAGCCAATTTCCATACCTTGCCAAGCTTTTTGAGGCGTCGAACGATCGTTGATTGGTCGACATTGAAGTCTGCAGCCAGCATTTGTGGTGTAAGGCTTTCATCTTCTTCACGGCTGTCTGAAGTGCCTGATCATCAAAATCCGATGGCCGACCTCTTCCTTTTTTATCCTCTACCCTAACTAGTGTCACATGATTTGAAACGGGCAAACCACTTACGTACTGCACTATCAGTAATTGTTCCTTCGCCAAAAAGTTCGTTGAGATCGCGAAATGACTGTGCTGCCTTCCATCCTTTCTCGTAGTGGTAGAGCATAATATGACGAATATGAATATGGTTTTCGACACGCATTTTTATTTACTATAAATAGAGAAGATTGGGGGGTCAGATAGGCTTAGTCGGTAGCGTATCATCCTGCTAACCAAGTCGGGTTCGAATCCGACTCGAGGCATTCGGCTAAAATCTGACCCCGGGGTAGAGACACAATTTAAAAAATATATAGTATCGTAAATTGGCTTATGGTTAGAAAGGCCGAAAAGACAAAAAAAAAAAAAAAAAAAGAGAAGATTGTTTTTATAAAAAAAATAAACAAAACGCCATTTTTTGGCTAAAGAAAAACGCGCCAATACAAACGTTCCATAATTATGCATCAACCTAATATTAATTATTTTTTGTCATATCTTATAGTTTAAATAAAGATTGTAAGAGAGTTTTGAATTTTTCCAAAATTGACAGGCCCTTTTCAAAATTGAATATAAGAGAAATAATAAATATAAGTTGTCGCTAAAATCATTAGTCGGTTTCTATTGGCAATTTGAATTCATATATAATAAATAAATCTCATATCTTTATTTCAAATTTACAACAATTATTTTTTATAATAATAAAAAATGAATAATAATAATGACAGGTTAACACTTAATTTGTAGGTTAGATTTGATCTCTGTCAAAAATAATTTCACAAGAGATTTTTCAATATACCTATCAGAGATGTTGCGGATGCCGATTTTTTCACATCCGGCACCCTAATGCCTCTCTATTCACAGATTTAAATATTTAATCAATCATTTTAGATTAATTAATATTTACAATTTGATTTAAGAATTTGGCGCTTTTTTAATTTTTTAGATCAAGCAGAGGACAACCGCAATGATTCTTTTTTATGTTCAGCAAAACATTATACATATGTTTTATTGATAAAAAAAATACAATTTCTTATGTAATATCCATGGGTTCCATAACACAACTTAATTGAGAATTTTAAACATGCCGCCAATTCAATACCAACGTTATAAAATAAAAATTAACTATTAACACAGTGGAACTGTACTATTAATTAAATTAATAAATAAAAATCTAGCTCATATTAATTCACTATTCTTTCAAAATTTAATTGATCGAAATTCAAAAATAATAAACATGGCGAAAATTCATTTTGTATACCACGTGACTAAAATAAAGTTTTTTGATTGACGAATGATTCTCCAAGATTTAATTTTGAGGGCATACAAATTTTGAGAAATAACCTTTCATTCAACAAATCAGAGGATTATTATTATTTCTTTATTCACTATATTTAGGTAATCCATTATATTCTTAAAGTCTTGTATTTTTAATTAATCAATCAAATTAACCAAAAATAGCATTAACTTTAGAACAGATTGAATTAGAAAATGTTATTAAGAACATGAATCTCGAGTTGTATAGAGCAAAAAGTGAAATATTCAAGCAGGAGAATAAACAGGTGACTATATATATATATAGTAAATAAATAAATAATAGGTAAATGTTCCAAATTCTGACACTTTCAACTTGAAATAACATTATTAAGAAATCCAGAATATTGTTCGAATGAATAAATATATGAATACGTTGGTCCATTGTATGGAGCATAGCCATGTATGGGTGTAAAACCTGGACAATTAGAGAAACGGAGAGAAAGAGATTAGAGGCTTTCGAAATGTCGTGTTCTACAGAAGAATAAGGAATATCAAATGAAGAAGTTGTTGGAAGAATCGGAGAAAGAAGAACCTTGTGGAAGAGTCTGAAGAAGAGAGAGTCAGATGATGGGGCACACATTGAGACATGGGGGACTGCTTAGGGGATGGGGGGAAAGAAAAGGGGAAGGCCCAGATTAGAATATTTCAACCAAATAATTGGGGATATGGGATGCCAGACATTTAGAGAGGTCAAACAGCTGGCGGGTGGAGATGGGTGGTTGCGTCAAACCAGTCTTAGGACTGTATACTCAATGATGATGAGGTCCATTTATCTACTTTGTCGTCAACTCATCATCATAGAGTATACAGTCCTAAGACTGGTTTGACGCAACCACCCATCTCCACCCGCCAGCTGTTTGACCTCTCTAAATGTCTAGCATCCCATATCCCATCTAATCTGGCCTTCTCCTTCCCCTTTTCTTTCCCACCTCCCCCTCCAAGATATCATCCCCTAAGCAGTCCCCCATGTCTCAGTGTGTGCCCCATCATCTGACCTCTTCTCTTCTTCAGACTCTTCCACAAGGTTCTTCATTTGTAATTCTATCCATCCATTTGATATTCCTTATTCTTCTGTAGCACCACATTTCGAAAGCCTCTAATCTCTTCTCTCCGCTTCTCTAATTGTCCAGGTTTCACAACCGTACATGGCTATGCTCCATACCTGGGATGTTGCGGATGCCGATTTTTCACATCCGCGGATGTGAATGCGGGTGCGGATTTTTGAAGGCTCACATCCGCGGATGCGGATGTTTAAGGTCTTATATAAATATAGTATATGAATGAAGAATTAAAACAATGATAAAGTAATTATTAACATTTTTATTAATGAAAATTAGTATTAAGTATAATGCTCCTATTTTTTTTTAATGCATTCGAATGCAAGAAGAGGTGCACCAGTAAAGATGCAACTCCTATGGATCTCGAAAGACCCTTGCATTACCGAAGAGAAGGGAAAGTTGATTAAGAGAGGGTGTTGACGTAGGTGTCTATGCACCCCGGTTTTGAAGGTTTGAAGATTATAAGTGCTGGGAAAGATGGAGGCTTGGAGAGAGTTCCAGTTCCTTGAAGTCATGGGGATATATGTATTGGCGAATGAAGTGGTCCGGCACTTTTCCAATTTGACCGCGAAAGAGTGTTGAGAGTCGGCAAAACGCGTGCTACGTGCAAAGCGTGCTTTGGGGGAATTATTGATTTTATCTCATGAGAGCACCTGCCGTGATAGTATCTATAGAAAAGGGAAAGGGCAGAGACATTTCTTCGATGAGCCAGCGAGTCGAGGGAGTCGGTGAGGGTAGAATCGTTAATTAGCCTGACGGCTCGTTTCTGAATTGCATCCAGGCTAGCAAGAGAATATTTAGAGGCTCCTCTCCATAGATGAGAGCCGTATTCGAGACAGGGGCGGATTTGGGCCTTGTAGATGTTGAGAAGTTGTGGAGGTTTGTAAAAACCGCCCAATTTCTTTCTTGTCTCAACTTGTATTACATTCGCATCCGCGTGAACATCCGCATTGATTATTGCTCATGCGGATGTTCAATTCTATGCGGAAGCTCCGCATTTGCGGATGCGGATGCTAATATCCGCAACATCTCTGGTCTGGACCAAGAGAGAATCAAAAAGATATGATCCATTGAGCTATAATCCAACGTCATTTTGCGTTTAGCCCGCATGACACTGGGATGGATCACCATATATCTTGTTCAAAAAGCGCGATGTTAATTATTCTTTAATATATTAATGAGAAAATTATAAATTTAATTATCTTTTTTATTAATTGTTTTTTTTAATTTTAAAACCCACTAATACTTTATACCAAATATTATTATATATTAGAATTTGCCAATTTAATTGATTAAAATTCCTCTTATTAAAAAACACGGACTAAAAATATTCTCACAAACTAGAAGATCAAAAGTACAGTCGATTGGTGGAGGGAAAAGTAATCTCCGAAATCGAAGCCTCAAATGCAATGTATACATTATTTCATGTAAAAAATTACTTTAATAAAATTATTATTTATTTGCAACGAAATTTTCTCTGGAGAGAGACGGACTGGTAGAAACTTTAATTGAATATAATGGAAGGCAGCCCAGAGGTAGTGAGGAAAGAAAAAATTAACACATATAAAATAAGGTGTAATTTATTGGAATCCTTCCTCCTTTCCTTTCAAACCGACGTTTCGGAGGATTTTTCCCTCCTTCTTCAGGGTTTCAAATGGTCAATGAATGAAACAAAAAAAAAATGTTTCCTTCTTCTCTCCACAGTGGTGGTAAGGAAACATTTTTTTTGTTTCATTCATTGACCCATTGAGAGCCACTGAGAACGATCGATTTGAAAAGGAAGGAGAGAGATTTCAATAAATTACACCTTATTTTATATGTTAATTTTTTCTTTCCTCACTACTTCTGGGCTACCTCCATTACATTCAATTATTATTTATTATTTATTTAATTGATTAAAAAACTCGATAAATTGTTATTTAATTAAAAAAAATAATCAAACGGAATTTATTTATATGCCTATATACACATAATCTGTGGACAGCTAGAAAGCTAGAAATGCAAAAACTAGGTGCGGGGTGGGTATGGATGTGGGGTGGTGGTCGGAGTGCAGTGGTGGGGGAGAGGTGCGTGGGTTCGGGGGTGGGTCCAGGGGGGCCGTGTACTATATATATATTTGTATTTTTTAAATTTGGTTACCGTGCATCGCTCGGTGGCTCCAGTGTCCACTTTTCAGACAAACGAAGCAAGTTGCCAGGTCGAATTAAAGACCAAATTATTTTACGGCCTGGAGGTCCTTCTCTCTGGCTGCAATTTTAATAATTACGAATTTAAATAAATTAAACTCTTTATAATTTTTTCTAATATTTATTATTTTTTTGTTTTGTTTTAAAATAGGATGAAGAAAGGAAAAATTCATAGTTGAAACTGGAAGAAGGATATTATAATGAATTAATAAATAATCAATAGACAGAAGATATTTCTAAACCGATACAAAGTGGGGGCCCCGTCCGCAAGTTCACCCCTGGGTCCAGCGGCCGCCCTGCCTGGACTTGACATGCCATAAAAGTGATAGTGTTTTTTTTTGATATATTTTTAATTTACTATAATTTTTTATTGTTATAAGGGGCCGTCCATAAATTACCTCACTCGAATTTCAAGATTTTTAGACCCCCCCCCTGTATTGTGACTTCACACTCACTTTTATACCCTATAATAATTTAATTATTATGTATATATACCGGGTGAGTTTATTTATCTTGAGACAGTCTTATAACTCAAAAACAGTGCATTATATGAAAAAAAGTTTCAAATAAAAGTTTATTTATATCAAGGGGGAAACTAAACTACGCTATTGTTTATCGACCTAGGAAAATCTTTCAAGGGTATTTCAAGGTCAAGTTCGGTTTTTTAAATGGAAACTTATATGTTTCTGTACATATTCTGAATCTACAAAAAAAACTGAACAACTTTCATTGGAACTATTTTTTTATTCGATATCAAATAAACAAAATATTAAATCAATTAGATCTCAGATAAAAACCCTAATAATTATTTTTAACAATTATTCAACTTAATTTTTAAATAATGATTGCATCCGGCCAAAATCTGACCCCCGGGGTAGAGACAAATTTGAATAAAATAAATAGTATCGTAAATGGCTTATGACTAGAAAGGCCGAAAAGCAAAAAAAAAAAAAATAATAATTATTAAATCGAAAAGTCAAAACAATGAAAATAAGTGTTTATAATGATATTAAAACTTCATTATACTCAGATTTAAGAGATTATTTTCTACTTAATAGAACTAGTTAAAATTCTTGAGTTAAAAAAAGTTTATTTCTCGTGTCAATCCAGTAGATAGTTACATATATGTATTATCATAATAAAAATGGATCATTTTTTGTTGAAGACAGAATTAAAATGGTCTTAATTTACGGTGAATGTGGAAGAAGCGTTATGGGGCTGCAATTGAAATGGATGCCAAGCATTTTCCTGACAAGGATACACCATCAAAAGCTTCATTTTATTGTGTTGTAAATCTATTTAAAAAAAAATAAGGAAATGTAAAGGCTACGAAGAAACTTAAAAGGCCAAAATAACGAAATTGGAACTGGAATTCATCCAGAAAACTTGCGATAACACTCTGGAATATCACAGAACATCAGTGTCGGAAAATTATTAAATTATTGATTATTATTAAATTATTTATTTAATAATTAAAATATTTGATCATTATTATTTGATAATTAAGTTGAATGATTGTTAAAAATAATTATTAGGGTTTTTTTCTGAGATCTAATTGATTTAATATTTTGTTTATTTGATATCGAATAAAAAAATAGTTCTTATGAAAGTTGTTCAGTTTTTTTTTGTAGATTCAAAATATGTACAGAAACATATAGGTTTCTATTTAAAAAACAGAACTTGACCTTGAAATAGCCTTGAAAGCTTGTTCTAGGTAAACAAACAATAGCGAAGTTTAGTTTCCCCCTCCATATAAATAAACTTTTATTTGAAACTTTTTTTCATATAATGCACTGTTTTTGAGTTATAAGACTGTCTTAAGATAAAAAACTCACCCGGTATTATATATATTTTTTTCTTTATAAATTAAACTCAACTAAGTAAAGGGATTTAATTTTACTTATGGAAAGTGGTGTAGGTTTTAGGTGAAACATGATGTTAGTTAATAGAGTAAAAGGTGTGTAGTTTCACAGTGAATGAAATAAAACTCAAAGAGGTTTATACAAAGTTTGTATAAACCTCTTTGAGTTTATTTCATTCACTGTGAAACACACCCTTACTCTATTAACTAAAGGGATTTAATATATTTTAAGTTTAATTTAATTTTTTATTTATAACATGAAATCAAAAAAATATATTTAAAATTTTTTTAATTTGACTTATGTTTTAAGATCTCCGTGGATCCCGCCTGTCACAAACAGGGGGGTTATAATCTAAAATGCTGACACAGTGTGAGGGGGGTCTAAAAATCTTGGAAATTCGCGTGGAGTAATTTATGAGAAGGCCCCTTATCAAAGCCGCTTTCTTCTATTAAATTATTCAACCACCAAGGCAATTCATAAAAAAAACTTGTACTCCATTTCCATGTATGTTATATTTATTTATTTATTTTAAACGTGTTATGTCGCTTATCTTGTAATATATTTTTATACCAGATTTAAGCGGGACAAATCTAGGATATTAAAAAAATTAATTTATTGTATCAATATTTGCAATTGAAGGATTATTATTATTCCCAAATTGAATTTAAAATCACAAATGAGAAGCAGAAAAATAAAATAAAAATTATTTATATACCGGGTGAGTTTTTTATCTTGAGACATTCTTATAACTCAAAAACAGTGCATTATTATATGACAAAAAGTTTCAAATACAAGTTTATTTATATCTTCAGTTGGTTAATGTCCATTCTTTATTTAAATAAAATTAATAAATTAATGGGTGTTTTGGACAAATTTTATATTTTATTAATTTTTGCACAACGTTTCGTCTCGTTTCCGGACTTTATCAAGTGCTGAAAAACAAAAGTACAAGAACAATAGATTGGGAAAATTAAATTAATGCATATTTCAAAATACAACTATACATGATATGCCACATGTCACTCACCTCAATCAATTAACAAATTAAACGTACATAAAATAGTGAGAACATCGAGAAAACAATTTAAAAAATTTAAGTTATCAATTCTTGAGTTAAAATATAAAAAATAAAAAATCGACCATCGAAACGTCACTGATTCAAAACTAAATCATATATACAACTTAAATTCAGTGTATCTGACCTCATGTTCACACTTTCATTCATCTTGATAAAACACATTTCACTAATATTACGTTTTCTCCAGTGTCTTTCTCGGTCCATAATACATACATTATCAAACAAAAACTGATGACCAGCTGATTCAGATGGTGTAACGCCAAAGCTGTGGTGTTAGCCGGAGGATCACCATTCGCATTAAGTTGTTGTTTTTTAAATCTATCCTCTTACAATCATATTTTATGTTGTGAGATCCTCTTATGGAGATGTTGTCTGAGTCTGGCCAATGTATGATTTTCCACATTGGCAAGGGATCTTGTAAACTACACCAAATTGATCACTCATAGGTGTCTGATCTTTGAGTCTAGTGTAGAACGATTTTACTTGTTTTATATTATAATAAACAAGTTTAATATTCGTGCCAACAAAACATTTATTAATATTATAGGAAATTTCTTTAATAAAAGGAAATCTCATAAATCTTCTTATCGTTAACAGCATTATCATTATTATCATTTTGTTTTTGTTATTTGTTTGTTTGTTTATTTATTTTTTATATTTTAACTCAAGATTGATAACTTAAATTTTTTAAATTGTTTTCTCGATGTTCTCACTATTTTATGTACGTTTAATTTGTTAATTGATTGAGGTGAGTGACATGTATAGTTGTATTTTGAAATATGCATTAATTTAATTTTCCCAATCTATTGTTCTTGTACTTTTGTTTTTCAGCACTTGATAAAGTCCGGAAACGGACGAAACGTTGTGCAAAAATTAACAAAATATAAAATTTGTCCAAAACACCCATTAATTTATTAATTTTATTTATTTATATCAAAGAGGAAACTAAACTACCCTATTGTTGTCGACGTAGAACAAGGTTATTTCGAGTTCAAGGTTCTGTTTTTTAAATGGAACCCTATATTTTTCTATACGTCTACTTAATCTACAAAAAAAAACTGAACAACTTTCATTTAGAACTATTTTTTTTATACGACATCAAATATTAAATCCAGGAATTATTTAACGGGTTATAAGGTAGTGGTGTTTCACAAAGAGGAAATAAAATTAAAAAATTAAAAAATCTTTTAAATTATTTTGGAGATTTTTTATTTATCTCTATACATATTTCGGGCTATGAACCCTTCATCAGGAGGTTTAACAGAAAACTGAATATAAAATTTTTACATAGTATCGATGTTAGAAAGAATTGAGAGGTTAGATTTAAGGGTATGTGGAAGGGAGAGAATGGGTATTGAACGAATTGTCTGGTCCGAGTCAGGTACATTTCAAATAGGATGGCTTAGTTCGAAATTTATTTGTATAGAATTCTGGGAATACCTATTAAAGGAATTTGTTTAAGGGTTTTAGACTATATAAATTTAGACAAAAGAAGAGGATATACAAAGTTGATTCGAAAATGAGGAAAGAGGAACAAATGTTTAGTAAAGAATGAATGAATTTGAATGAAAAACTAACCTCCCTATATGATTATAAATAATTTAAGGGTCCAGGTTATATGCTAAAGTCAAGTGGACGACCAAATCAGAACACGTCAGCATATTTTTATACATTTTTCATTGTATATTTTTAATTATTATCTCAGAAACTGTGTTGTGTATGAATCAAACTTGTCTTAAAATATGTATTGGCTATTTAATGTTGGATTAGTTTTTTATAAAAATGGTAAGAAGGGTTTCTTAACATAATTATATGTAGGTGTAAACTTTACGATATCCCGTATAGTGCAATGAGCCTGAAAAACTATATTTTCAATTTCAATATCTCCCCAACTATATTCTTCATAAATTTCGTTTTGACACCAATCGATGCAGAAGTATTTAAATAATAATCTGTCTAAATTTCAAAAAATCCTAAGAAAACGCATTTGGCGGAACAACTACCTTAACAAAACTAAATAATAAAAATTCCTCATAATAATAATAAATGGATACCTATTGATAATAATTTTATAGAATTTCTTTCTATAATGCAAGGGCCTTTCGAAATCCATAGCGGCTGCATCTTCTTGGTGCGCCCCTTTTCTTGCATTCAATCGCATTAAATTATATTTTTAAAAAAACTGAAAAACATGCTTCTAAAAAGTACAATATAATCTATCTACTCTTATTAAACAGCAGCAAAAATTGTATATATATTTGTATCTTGGTTCTATTTTGAAAACGGCTCTACCGATTTTGATGAAACCAACTCTATTAACAAGTTTTGAGGATGAGAAAACGTTCTGGCTAGGTCTGGACCTCGACAAATTTCATCTTAATTGATCTTTTCTCAATTAAAGTAATTAGTACCTGGAGCCTCCGAGCGATGCACGGTAAGCCCTGATCCACACCACTAAAACCTCCCACTCCGCCCCACCCCACCCCAACCGCGCCTCCCACCCCCGGATCCCCCACAACTGCACCCCATCTCCTGCACCTTCCACATCCACCCCACCCTGCACTCAGTTTTTGCATTTCTAGCTTTCTATATGGTCCACATATATATATTATGTGTATATTTGTTATACTCGTACACCAATTTGCCCACATTCGTTCATATTGATAAACATTATAAAAAAATAAATAGGAAAATAATAATAAAAAAAAATAATCGTATAGGATCTGAAATAAAAATATAAAATTAAATAAGATTTGTTTCCAAGTTATATAAAAAAAAGCCACTTCAACCACTTTATTTGTAAACACACCTGTTTTGTTATGATTTAGACACCTGTTAATTAAAAACAAACAAAAATTCCTAATTTTAATATAATATATTAATATTTGCTATAACCTATTTGTGGGTTTTAAAATTAAAAAACCAATTAAAAATAAAAGATAATTGAAAAAAATGTAAACAAACTTTTTTATTGAGATTTTCATCTATCAATAATTACTTTAATTAAGAAAAGATCAATTAAGATTAAATATGTCGAGGTCCAGACCTAGCCAGATCGTTTTCTCATCCTCAAAACTTGTTAATAGATTTTGTTTCATCAAAATCAGTAGAGGCGTTTTCAAAATAGAACTAAGATACAAACAAATATATATAAATATATATATATAAAACAATTTTTGCTCGTTTAATAAGAGTAGATTGATAGATGAAAAATCTCAATAAAAAAGTTTGTTTACATTTTTTTCAATTATCTTTTATTTATTAATTGGTTTTTTAATTTTAAAACCCACTAATACCTTATAGCAAATATTGTTATATATTAGAATTTGCCAATTTAATTGATTAAAATTCCTCTTATTAAAAAACACCGACTAAAAATATTATCACACGCTAGAAGATCAAGTACAGTCGATAGTGGGGAAGTAATCTTCGTAATCGAAGACTCAATTACAATGTATACATGAAATGTCATGTAAAAAAATGCTTCAATAAAATTATTATTTATTATTTATTTAAATGATTATAAAACTCGATAAATTGTTATTTAATTAAAAAAAAAATTAAACGGAATTTATTTATATACCTATATATACACATAATCTGTGGACCACATAGAAAGCTAAAAATGCAAAAAACTGTGTGCGGGGTGGGGGCGGAGTGGTGGGGACGAGGTGCGTGTTTTCGGAGGAGGGGTGGGGGGCGGGGCAGGGGTCTACTAAAATATATTTGTATTTTTTTTTTAATTTGGTTACCGTGCATCGCTCGGTGGCTCCAGGTACTGTAATACTATATCAAAAAGTGTGGGGCGCAGAAACTTTTAATTAATTTCGACAAAAGTGCCCCACGCTTTTTGATTAAGTATTACATTATTTTGTACTTTTTAAAAGCGAGTTTTTTTTTAGTTTTTTTAAAATATAATTTATTTTTTTAATTTTTAGTCTTAATTATTTTTATAGAGAAATGTTTGCGGGATTTAACAGAATGAAATGTATTTATTTATATATAATTTCAATTTAAATTGAGTAGGTAAACAATTATTTTTATAGAGAAATGTTTGCGGGATTTAACAGAATGAAATGTATTTATTTATATATAATTTCAATTTAAATTGAGTAGGTAAACAATTATTTTTATAGAGAAATGTTTGCGGGATTTAACAGAATGAAATGTATTTATTTATATATAATTTCAATTTAAATTGAGTAGGTAAACAATTATTTTTATAGAGAAATGTTTGCGGGATTTAACAGAATGAAATGTATTTATTTATATATAATTTCAATTTAAATTGAGTAGGTAAACAATTATTTTTATAGAGAAATGTTTGCGGGATTTAACAGAACAAAAGTCACATTGGTCTAATACCATTTGAATGTCTCTTTGTGCTGTTTCTGTTTGTTTGTGACGTTTCATGTTCGAACAACAACATAAAACCCACGTGACGACAGGTACATTCCTGACTGACCACGTGTTCCTATGGTCACCAAATAACAATACAATTGACGCCTGCGCAAACCTTGTTTTTTTCATTTTTCATGCTATGTCCCGTTGTTTGTGCCCAGGCTACTGTGCTTTGTCTAAAACATTTCCTCGGCCACTCTGCGTACATCCTTTCATCTGAAACCTTCTATTTCTAGATTCTACCCTTATATATTCAAAAATCTATTTTTTTATATTTTTTATTAATATGAAATCAAATCAAAAAAAAATGGAATTGATGATTAGAGGAGCGGGATTGTTGGAAACTTTCATGAGGAAATTAAACGCTAATAATGAAATGTACAAAAATCAAAACGGGTCGTTGATTGAGCAGATTAATTTGCAAGTGAGTACCTACCTTTGTTATATATTAAATAGTAATAGCCAATATCAAAATTAAAAAAAGAATAGCTATTAGCTATATTAAATTTAATTATTTATTATATTATATTTTAAGCTAATTAGAAGACGATGATTAATTAATATAACAAAGATAATTTTCTTTCGATAAATGTAATGTATATAATAGAAGAAAGGCTTCAGCTCTTTCAAATGATGAAAAAAATTAACTAATAGAAATAACAACTTGTTGCTTTTTTAATGAAAGTATCATTTAATTGAAAAGTTTTTGTTTTGCCGAGAGTAGCAGAGTTGTTGATTCACAAAGAGAAACAAAGAGGTTGTCTTCTGCTTGATGCAAATAAACATACACACATATACCTACCGGGTGAGTCTTTTTATCTTGAGACAGTCTTATAACTCAAAAACAGTGCATTATATGAAAAAAGTTTCAAATAAAAGTTTATTTATATCAAGGGGGAAACTAAACTACATTATTGTTTCTCAACCTAGAACAAGCTTTCAATAAGTATTTTAAGCTCAAGTTATGTTTTTTAAAGAGAATCCTATTTTTTTTTTTTCAAGTCTACTTATTCTACTTAAAAAACTGAGCAACTTTCATAAGAACTATTATTTTATACGACATCAAATAAACAAAATATTAAATCAATTATTGGATCTCAAAAAATCCTAATAATTATTTTTAATAATTATTCAAAACTCAATTATCAAAGAATAATGAATAAATAATTAATTATTATTAAATTATTTATTTAATAATTAAATATTTAATCATTTTTATTTGATAATTGAGTTTTGAATGATTATTAAAAATAATTATTAGGATTTTTTGAGATCCAATAATTGATTTAATATTTTGTTTATTTGATGTCGTATAAAAAATAGTTCTTATGAAAGTTGTTCAGTTTTTTAAGTAGATTATGAATATGAAAAGAAATATATAGGTTCTCATTTAAAAAACAGAACATTGACCTTGAAATACCCATGAAAGCTTGTTCTAGGTCGACAAACAATAGCGTAGTTTAGTTTCCTCTGATATAAATAAACTTTTATTTGAAACTTTTTTCCATATAATGCACTGTTTTTGAGTTATAAGACTGTCTCACGATAAAAAACTGCACCGTATATATCTCGTGCAGCAGAGATATTATTTGATATCAGCTGGAGATTGCAGTTTCGATGACTTGGTCCTCATCAATCAGTCTTTTAAATATAAATATTTTTCATGGAGTCAATACCGTATGGATGTTGTCTCATGAAAAAAATATTTATAATTAAAAAAAGGCTGATGATGAGGACTAAGTCTTCGAAACTATAATCTCAAACAAATAAATAATATATAATACAGATATATAATTTCGATATATATGTGTGTGTATGTTTATTTGCATCAAGCAGAGGACAACTCTTTTGTTTCTCTGTGAAAGTATCATTAATTCGTAATGCGGTCTTCTATTAGCTTTAACTTTTTTTTATCCAATTCTTTAAGAGCTATTTTTGAGAAGTTTCAAAATATTTTTACATTAAGCAAACTTAAAAAATAAATTTTAAAATCCGACAACGTTACTTTCTTATATAAATTCGGCAGAAATTCGAAATTCACAATTTAATAATTTAATTAGTTCAACAATAAAAAACAGCATATCTAAGTGGACAAAAAGTTAAAATCGAGGGGGTGAACCGCGATTGGAATTAGGTGTACACAGTCTTTGGAATTATTTTTGAGTTCATTAGATAATCTATTGTATTCTACTTGGAAATGAAAATGAAAGGTAGGTGTACACGATTTTAGGTCGCGGTTTACCACTCGGTTAAAATAAATCTATTACTCACAAAGAAAAACAAAAGGGTTGTCCTGTGCTTGATGCAAATAAACATACACATATATATATATATATATATATATATAATGAACCGTGACCTAAAATCGTGTACACCTACTTCCACTTTCATTTCCAAGTGGAAGACAATAGATTATCTAATGAATTCCAAAAACGGTGTACACCTGATTCCAATCGCTGTTCACACCCTCTGGATATAACTATCTTACAAAATTAAGACCTTTTTTTTTGATTTGGAAACCATTTGGAGGGGGGTGCATGACCTGTCTTTATATTATCAAATAAAAATAGATTTGAAAAATAAATTTAATTATATTGTATTTTTTTTTTTTATTGGTTTTTCGGCCTTTCAAGCCATAAGCCAATTTACGATACTAATTATATTTTTTTTTAATTTGCCTCTACCCCGGTGTCAGATTTTAGCTGGATGACTCGAGTCGGATTCGAACCCGGGTCCCCCTGGTTAGCTATTGATATATATATATATATATAAATTAATTTATTTTTAATTAGGTTGCCATGGCAACAACAATGTATTTATTATTATTGATATAGAAAATAAACAAACATGATATTCGTTCTCACTAATATATTATATTTACTTCATAATTTATTTATAATATATATATTGAATATTAAAAGTTACATATCAATTGGCTTAACATAAAAAATCGGTTAACACGAAATAATAATTGCGGTCCCGACAAAATATATACTAGGTATTTTTATACATTTTTTTCTTCTTTTAACACGAAATAACAATCACTTAACACGAAAAGATTTTTAAATGAACAAATTTTTTTTTCTCAAAAATAATTAATTTTATAGTGAAAGCAAAGATTTAAGTATCTTTTTTAGGTGTCTTTTTTTGAAAAAAGATGAAAATTATTTCAAAAATCAACCCAGATCTAAAATATTAATAAATGAATTTATCTTTAAGGACCAATCATAGATATTAGTTGAAATATTTTTACATTGCATATCAGAGAGGTTTGTCCCCTTAGGAATCGAACCCAAGCGCTAACTAAGCTTGCCGGGCCCATGCGCGGATCCAGGGGGGGCGATGGGGGCGGCCGCCCCAAAGCATTGGAGATCAACATTTTTTATATGTTTATTTAATTTTTTTTTATAACATTAAATTTTAAAATTGAAGAAAATAAAGTTCTATGTTGGGGGGGGGCGGCGGAGTCTCTGATCCCACCCCCCCCCGCTTGTGCAATTCGATCGCGAAACACTTCCGAGATCAAAAGTAGATCTTATATACCGGCGACCCCCCCCCCCCAAATTAGAGGTCTGGATCCGCGCCTGGCCGGACCACTAGCTAAACCCTCGAAGACGAATCTCTCTCCGATATGCAACATATATAAGAATTATAGCTAAAGATTTTTAAAAATATATGATTGGTTCTTAAAGATAAATTCATTTATTAATATTTTAGATCTGGGTTGATTTTTGAAAATAATTTTCATCTTTTTCAAAAAAAGATACTTAAAAAATTGAGTTGAAGGGGAGTGAAAAATCTTTAGCTATAATTCTTTTATATGTTGCATATCGGAGAGAAATTCGTCTTAAGGCTTAGCTATCGGCACTCGGCAAGCTTAGTTAGCGCTTAAGGTTCGATTCCTAAGGGGACAAACCTCTCTGATATGCAATGTAAAAATATTTTCTCTAAAATCTATGATTGGTCCTTAAAGATAAATTCATTTATTAATAAATTTTATTTTTGTTTTTATAATTTTTTTTTTTAAATTACATACATATAATAAAGTTTATTAAGTTTTTATTCATTTTATTGTGTTTTTTATTAAATTTAAATACATACATAGATTGAAAAGTTTTTATTTTGCCGAGAGTAGCAGAGTTGTTGATTCACAAAGAGAAACAAAGAGGTTGTCCTCTGCTTGATGCAAATAAACATACACACATTTACAGTGGCGTAGCGAGCTTAACTCGCGCCCCTGGCACAATACCTTTTTAGCGCCCCCCCCCCTCCCGCCATTCGAAAACCATATAATATTATATGTAAAATATACTCGCAAATTAATAAATAAATAAAGTCATAGGCTCAAGCTAGGCTTTAAATTTGAGACAAAAAATGTGGTTGAAAAAACAAGACTAGATTTTGAAATGTATATGATCATCTAGAATTAGTTCAAAAGATACCTATTATTTATTTTACATATTTATAAAGAAATATTTTAAAAACGCAGTTTTAAAATAATACTTCCTTCCTGTGGCCGAACAACATTTCCAATGTTTTAGCCTCCTCTATAATGCCTCGCCATTTTGTCCTATCCCGTGCTATAGAGTTCCAATTTCCTTGAGCACCCAACTCTTCAAGATCTCTGGTTATATTGTCCATCCATCTTTGCCGTGGTCTACCTGGTGGTCTTCTTCCTATCGGTTTTGCTTCGTAGATCCTGCTGATAGCTCGATCTTCATCAGTTTTAAAACAATAAAAAAGTAAATATTTATTATCTCTAAGGAGATACATATATTTAATAATAATATGATTATAATACATTAATAAAACTAATTACTATGTATAAATTTTCCTTGCTTTTGATGAAGCAATTTATCAATAATATCATAAAAGTTGATCATTTCAAATTTTTCTCTTTCCACACTTAAAAATGCTAGGTCACTTAGGGCCGGTTGTATGTCGCGGGACTGGGAGGTCCAATCAGATGACAGGAAATTTCAGTGTCTGTCATCTGATTGGCCATCCCACTCCCTCCATTTACCATCTACCCTTGGTTAGTGGTAAAAAGCATTTACTTTGCGACATACAACCGGCCCTAAGCGAATCTTGTCCCATCGTTGATCGTAGATATGTCAAAATTAATTTTAATTTGCTGAATGAACGTTCGCAGCAATTGAGACTGAGATAGTAAGGAGTATTTGAAGTGCCTCTCTGATTTGGAAAAACATTTTCTCCATACGAGATTATAAAAGTAAGAAATTCTAATGGAGTTTTAGGTTCAATTTCTTTTCTACTGCGGAGTAACATTTTGCAGTCACATATTTCGATAAAGAGTTCTATTCCATTGAAATCTGTATTATAAAAATCACCCAAATTTGCAAAAATGCCAGTAGAAAAGACGTGCCATTTCTATTATGAATATACTATTACAGTTTGATTAAGGGCCGGTTGTATGTCGCAAAGAAAATGCTTTTTCTTTGCGACATACAACCGGCCCTTAGACTATTAGTGTTCCTTTTTATTTAGGAATTAACATTTATTATATTACACTGGCACTAAATTTAAAATAATTTTCCAGAAATCAATAATAATAAAAATAAAAGTTATCGAACAATTGTTTGTTTTGCGGACCATTTGGCGCCCCTTTGTGAGTAGCGCCCGGTGCATGGTGCCCCCCCCCCCCCCCCTCGCTACGCCACTGCACATTTATATATATATCAAAAATATATATCTGTATATATATTATTTATTTGTTTGAAGCGATAGTTTTGAAGGGTTGGCCTTCATCATACAGTCTTTTTTAATTATAAATATTATTTTTTCAGTATCGCATAGATATTGAAAATTTTTAACTGGCTCTCGATTAAGTAAAGATCAAAAATTTTTCAATATCTATGCGATACTGACCCTATGAAAAATAATATTTATAATTAAAAAAGACTGATAATTAAGGCCAAGCCTTCGAAACTATAGCCTCAAACAAATAAATAATATATATACAGATCTATATCATAATTCCAAATGTAGTGTACCAATAATAATAAAATCGGGGGTAGGGGTGCAGGAGAGGAATTAAGAAATAATATTAATATATAGCTTTTAACTGAAGCAGCCAGGTACTATTTATTATAATCGGCTTGCGCGACGACGCCTACACTGATTTTTATAATTTTAAAATCCACTGATCGTTCATCACAAATAAAACTTATTAAAATCAGGAAATTTAAATTATTATTTTAAAACCTACTACGGAGACCATGGGGCGTAGGGTCAGGAAGATCCCGCCAAAGGCGGGCTTCGCAACTGGTATATGTATATCATCAATCACTGCTCTGTAAATAATTGGTGCTTTGAAAAATTATGTTAGTGGTCAGCGGAATTTTTAATTGCGAATTTAATAGTCCACAATATCTAAATCTTCCCCTAGATAACACTATTTATTTGAAATTATTATTTTTTCCTTTAACAAGTGTTTACACTCACACACATATACAGAGAGAGGCATTTAAAAAAACAAAACCAAAAAAACAACACTTTTTTTTGGACTCTTTGGACCTTGAAATGTAAAAATCTAAATTTCGGATTTTTTCTCGAATTCAAATATTTCCATTTATACTAATAGAATCCATCAATATTATTTATTTTTTGGTTAATAGAATTAAAAATGTTTAACATACTTTTAACTTAAATAAATACTTAACACTAATCGACTTTTATTTATCTTTAAATTACAGGCTAAAGAACTTAGCCAAAAGAGCGAAGAGATTACTCTTTTGAAAATTCAAATGGAGACTTTAACACAACAGGTAAATGAAAAATTAAATAAAAATTTATTTATTATTAGATTTTTTAATTTTTTTATTTATTAGTAAATATAATAACCGGAATAGTAGGAATTGGATAAATCAAACATTTTATCAAGTGGCTAGACGTTTTGTCAATTAATTTTGACTTCCTCAGTGGCTCATTTTATCAATCTTTGAAGAGATGGGCAGTTTCGAAAATACAAGTATTTAAAATACGTATTTTCGATACATTTGTATTTTTGTACATAAATTACTCATTTTCAATGTATGTTGTATCGAAATTACTCATTTAAAATACGTATTTTCCATACATTTGTATTTTGTGCATAAGTTACTAATTTTCAATGTTTTTTATATCGAAATACCATTTTTGCATCGATACATTTTCAATGTTATTTATATCGAAATTACTCATTTTTTATGTATTTTGTATCGAAATACATAATTTCATGTATTTTAAAAATACTCAAAATACATATTTTTTGCACTAGTGTTTGTGTTGTGTTTGATACAGGCTATAGAGCACGTGTCCAGAAAGACAAGATGTTAGTAGGGCAGTACACAAGATCTATGTCTAGCTCTGCCACTGTTCATTATACATCATCTTACACATATCATAATAATAAAGATCAGAGTTAACAATAAAAGATTCATCAATAGCCAGGACAGATTGTACCTTAATTTTTTAATAAGTATAAAATCAAAAAAATTAAATTTTATTTCAAATCTATTTTGGAGATTTTTATTTATCTATACATATTTCTGGGCTATGAACCCTCCATCAGGAGTTTAACAAAAGACTGAATATAAATTTTTTTTTAATATTAAATTTATATTCCAGTCTTTAGTTAGACCTCTGATGAAGGTTCATAGCCAGAAATATGTATAGAGATAAATAGAAAATCTCCAAAATAGAATTTAAAAATTTTTTAATTTTATTTCCACTTTTTGAAACGCCACTATAATCCGTCAAATAATTCCTGTGTCAAAAATAGATGTTTTCAAGTATTTTGACTCTTTGTCAAAAGCACTTTTACTATAGGACAAAACATAATTATTAATCTTTAACATATTCTAGGCTCACAATAATCAACAATCTTGGAAACGACTTTTTCTTTAACATTTAGAATTTGTCTTCGTTTTTATACGAGACAGAATCTGTACTATTATTTAGAGCCAAGAATATGTTAAAGAAAGATTAATGATGTTTTGTCTTAAAACTGTTTTTGACAAAGAGTGATAAAAAAGCCACTGAAGTAGTCAAAATAAATTGACGAAACGTCTAGCCCACTTGACAAAAACTCTGTGTTTTTAATTTATCCAATTCCCTATTTATTATAGTTATACTTTCATTTTATTACTTTACCATACAGGGTATGGTCAAGTATTGTAATCGTGAATTAAAAAAGTGGTTTTTTGCTTCTTCTTTTCAAAATATCTCAAAAACGGCTGAAAATATTTTTGATTAAAAAAATTGAGCGAAAACCATGGCATTTCGCTCTACAAAAAAGCTCTAATAAGTGAACATCGAAAAAATTATATTTTTCGAGATAATAATTGTTTTGTCAAGATGTCTGTTAGTTAGTCTGTGCGTTACCAAATTTTTAGCTTAAAAACTAGTGTGAATATCGAAACCAAATTTCACACGTAGTTTTGGTCCATTGAGATTAAGAGCTGATTAGATTTTGGTTACTTATCGACCCAAAATTAAGGTGGGTGGAGGGGCGAACGACACAGGAATGCATCAAAATTAACCAAGAAAACCTAGAAGGAGTTAAGGAATTCCGCTACCTAGGAAGGAAAAATAACATGGGATGGGAGGAGCGAAAACGAAATTAAATCAAGAATTGCCAAAGCAAAAATGGGGTTTAATTCAAAACAAAACTACTATGCTCCTCCTCAATCAGCTTAGAAAACAGGAAGTTGCTATTTTAGCCATATGTATAGAGCATAGCCATGTACGGGAGTGAAACCTGGACAATTAGAGAAGCGGAGAGAAAGAGATTGGAGGCTTTCGAAGTTCTACAGAAGAATAAGGAATATCAAATGGATGGATAAATTTACAAATGAAGAAGTTCTTGGAAGAATTGGAGAAAGAAGAACCTTGTGGAAGAGTCTGAAGAGAAGAGGTCAGATGATGGGGCCCACACTGAGACATGGGGGACTGCTTAGGGATTCGGAGGGGAAAGAAAAGGGAGGAGGCCCAGATTAGAATATTTCAACCAAATAATTGGGGGATATGGGATGCCTGAGATATTTAGAGAGGTCAAACAGCTGGCGGGGGACAGAGTAGAGTGGAGACGGATTGTTGCATCAAACCAGTCTTAGGACTGTATACTCAATGATGATGGAGAGGGCGTTAAAAATTAAAAATCTTGGCCATTTGAGCAAACTCAACCAAATTTTGCATACATAATCAGTGGGACCCCAAAAGTATAAAAATGCAAAAACTAACCCCCCCCACACTACATGATTATAAATAATTTTATGGGCCAGATTGTATGGTAAAGTCAAGTGTATGGCCACATCAGAACACGTCAGCTTTTTTTTTATGTTTTTAATTCATGATAATTTTATTATTTTTATTATTATACAAATTGCTATTATAATAATTAAACGAATTTATTTATTTATAGAATAAAGAACAAACCGAGGAGATGAAGCAGATGGAAATTCATCTAAATAAAGGTAAATCAAAAAATGAATAAAAATTTATTTAATTATTTGATTAACTTAGGGTAATAGAAATAAAAATGCTTACCTTACTTTTTACATAAATACTAACTAAACATATTAATTATAGGTTAAAGAAGATAGAGAAATTGTTATAATAAAAATGAGAACTCACCTGGAGAATTTTTTTACAGAGGTAAATCACAAATTAAGAGAATTAAAATCTATTTTTTTGGTGAATCGTATACATAATTTAATTAATTTATAAGATCTTAGGAAATTAGATAAAAAAATTAAATTCCGAGTTTTATATTAAATAAGACTGACGTTTCGTCACTAAATTTTTCCGATTTCTTCAGCGACTTATTCTTCCAACTCATTTGCCTGATATTATTATACGAAACATTCTATTTTTTTTCGCATAATAATTTCAGACAATTGAGTTGAAGAATAGTCGCTGAAAAAATCGCAAATATATTCGGCGGTCCTCTTGCTAGCCAAGAGGCTCTCGATTATCAAGAAGGCTTGAAGGGTGTAAAAGGGGTACCTCAGGGTCTTAGTGTGAAGTTATATAGCCTAAAATCTTATTAAACGGGTTATCTAATGCAAAAAGAATTTTTCAAATCGGATTAGTATTTCCTGTGATTAGCTATTTTATACCAACAAACAAACCTCACCACAGCTTTATACCTGGTGAGTTTTTTATGTTGAGACAGTCTTATAACTCAAAAACAGTGCATTATATGAAACAAGTTTCAAATAAAAGTTTATTTATATCAAGGGAAACTAAACTACGCTGTTATTTGTTGACGCAGAACAAGCTTTCAAGGGTATTTCAAGGTCAACTTCTGTTTTTTAAATAGAACCATATATTTTTCATTGCGTCTAGTAAATCTACAAAAATAACTGAACAAGCTTTCATAAAAACTATTTTTTATACTACATCAAATAAACAAAATACATGAATCAATTAGATCTTAATATTGAAGGAGACAATAAAAGAGTGTGTCTTCTGCTGGAATTATAAATTTGATGAAGAGGGCAAAGCCCTCGAAACTATAGTCTCGTTATAAATAAATAAAATTTATAATTCCAGCAGAAGACACACTCTTTATTGTCTCCTTCAATATATAAAAATTCTGCTACTCTCGGCAAAAACTTTCAATTTAGATCTTAATAATTATTTTAACAATTATTTAACTTAATTATCAAATAATAATGATTAAACATTTAATTATTAAATAAATAATTTAATAATAATTAATAATTTAATAATTTTGAGACACTGTTCTGAGACATTCCAGAGTCTTCTGGATGAATTCCAGTTCCATTTTCCTTATTTTGGCCTGTTTTAGTTTCTGCGTAGCCTTCATATTTCCTGTTTTTTTCTTTTAAACAGATTTACAACACAATAAAATGAAGCTTGTGTGGGTGTATTCCTATCAGAAAAACGCTAGGCCCCCCATAAAACTTCTTCCATATTCACAATAAATTAATACCATTTCAATTCTTTCTTCAACAAATAAAGCTCCATTTTTATTATAGTAATACAATATAACTACTGGATTGAGATGAGAAATAAAATTTTTTAAACTCAAATTTTAACTAGTTCTATTAAGTAGAAAATAATCGCTTAAATCTGTGTATAATAAAGTTTTAATATCATTATAAACACTTATTTTCATTGTTGTGACTTATTTGATAATTAAATATTTGATCATTATTAGTTGATAATTAAGTTAAATAATTATTAAGATTATTTTTTGAAATCTAATTGATTATTGTATTTTGTTTATTTGATGTAGTATAAAAAAATAGTTTTTATGAAAGTTGTTCAGTTTTTTTGTAGATTAAGTAGACGTATAAAAAAATTTGGGTTTCTATTTAAAAAACAGAAGTTGACCTTGAAATACCCTTGAATGCTTGTTCTACGTCGACAAACAATAGCATAGTTTGAGTTTCCCCCTTGATATAAATAAACTTTTTTCCATATAATGCCTTCGACCCCCGCCCAACCCATAAAATTCTTTCTTCTTCTTTTCACGATGGAGGGCCAACCCAGGACCTTTAGGGGCTACACCTTTTTGGTGTAACTCCTTCTCTCATCATTATCATAAAAAAAAAAAAAAAAAAAAATACACTGTTTTTGAGTTATAAGATTGTCTCAAGATAAAAAACTCACCCGGTATATTGGTATAGATAAAACTCTGAATTTAATTTATTTATTTAATTTTCAAGATTAAAATCTATTTAATTATTATTTTTTTTTTAAAAACTTTTTTATATATTTTAAATTTACTATAATTTTTTTATTGTTATAAGGGGCCGTCCATAAAATACCTCACGGGAATTTCAAGATTTTTAGACCCCTCCCCTCTCCCTGTGTGACATTCTGTCACATTTTCATTGAGCCCCCCTTTATTGTTACGTCACACTATCACTTGTATACCTTATAATTTAATAATTATAGATTTTTTTTATATAAATTAAACTCAACTAAGTAAAAGGGATTTAATATATTGTAAGTTTAATTTAATTTTTATTCATATCATGAAATCAAAAAAATATATTTGAAAAATTTGTATATTTTTTTATTTGACTTTTTCTGATATCATAATATTTAAGATCCCCGCGGACCCCCTGCCACAAACCCGAGATGTCCCCTCCCCTTTACTGTGTGACGTAATTTATGAATATACCCTAATAGAAATTGTTATTAAAATAATTAAACAAATTTATCTATTTATAGAATGAGGATCGGCAAATGACTAATAACGAAATGTTATCATTGAAATATTACATGGAGAATTTAATAGAAGAGGTAAATCAAAAATCTATTTAATTATTATTATTATTTATTTATTTTTTCAAAAACTTGTTAAAAACGTAAGAATATTTTTTTTATATTTTTAATTTAGGATAATTTTTTATTGTTATAATAGAAATTGTTATTAAAATAATTAAACGAATTTATTTATTTATAGTTGGAAGAGAAAGAAATGCGAGAAGAGGAGTTGATATCATTGAGAATTCAAGTCTCCAAATTAACGGATAAGGTAAATCAAAAAATTTTATTTAATTACACTGCTTGATAATAATTAAACAAAAATTTCCAGTAGAGTTTTATTCGCTGATTAGTTTTTACTTTACCATACAGGGTGTATGGTCAAGTATTGTAATCGTGCATGAAAAAAGTGTTTTTTTTCCTTCTTTTTTTCAAAATATCTCAAAAATTGCCTAAAATATTTTGATTAAAAAAATTGAGCTAAACCATGGCATTTCGGTCTACAAAAATGCCCTAATAAGTGAACATCGAAAAAATTATATTTTTCGAGATAATAATTTTTTGTCAAAATGTTTGTTAGTCTGTTATTCTATTAGTTAGTCTGTGCGTTACCAAATTTTTGTGGGCGAGCTAGATCAAAAACTAGTGTGAATATCGAAACCAAATTTCACACGTAGTTTAGGTCCATTGAGATTAAGAGCTGATTAGATTTTGGTGCATATTTGCAAAATTAAGGGGGGGGGGGTTAAAAATTAAATATTTAGGCCATTTGAGGAAACTCAACCAAATTTTGTGTACATAATCAGTGGGACCCCAGAAGTCTTAAAATGCAAAAACTAACCACCCAAAATGGTGGGGGGTGTAGGGTCAAAAAATGAAAATATAGGCTCTTGTACCAAACTCAACCAAATTTTGTATACATATTCAGTGGGCCCCAGGAGTCTAAAAATGCAAAAACTAACCCCCTCCCCTACATGATTATAAATAATAATATTAAATATAAGTGAGGGGCCAGGTTGTATGGTAAAGTCAAGTGGATGCCCACATCAGAACACGTCAGCTTATTTATTTATAACTAGAGTTCTAATTGAGCTAAAAACAAGTGGTAATTTGAAAATCAAAGAGGAAACTGTTTTCTATTACGCCAACAAAATATTTTGATTTCAAATATTGTTGTTTAAAATCTAATGGGACTCGAAAATAGGTCAAAATGGCCTTTTTCGTCATTTTAACTGATAATATCTCAAAACTCTCTGACCTGTTGTAAAAAACTCTACTGGAATCCATTTGCTAAGTTTACGGTTACAAATTGTGATTTAATTTTTGTCGAGTACCTAGTGTTTTTGCTCTCGGTGAGTCACTTGGATCACTTTGAATCGATTACGATCTCCATAGAAGGTTTCACTTCAGCCGTGTGGTTTTAAGCACACACACAACTATTATTTTAATAATAATTAAATGAATTTATTAATTTATATATCTACTCTTTTTTTTTTATTGGCCTTGGGAACATAGATGGCCATTTAGCCAGGCGATCGTATTCGTTTATATTTCCATAAATTCGCCAGCCCACAAATGCTGATCCCTAAGGGCCGGTTGTATGTCGCAAAGTAAATGCTTTTTACAACTAACAAAATAAAGTGCCTGTCATCTGATTGGCCATCCCAGTTCTTCCATTTACCATCTACATTTTGTTAGTTGTAAAAAGCATTTACTTTGCGACATACAACCGGCCTGGCGGCCGCTCGGAGGCACAGTAGGGTATATATCTACTCTTATTAAACGAGCAAACATTGTATTGGTGGCCCTTATTTTTGGGTATTTTCGAATTTTTACGCTCGCAGGGGCTCATATGGTTCGAAATAAATAAAAAAATATATCCCCCAAGTTTTAAAGCTCCTATCTCAATTTTAACCTGTGCCTCAGAGCGATGTAAGATTCCCATCTAAATAACATGGAGTTTTTGGCATTGAATGATCAATTTTTATTCGGGCCAAAGTAATGGTTTAAAAATTTTGAAACTCTGTAGACATTAATCATCCTTATAATAGTAGCTATCGTTTAGAATTTTTACAGATTTGCTAGCTATTATAATTTTATAGTCTTAAAACCAACTAAAACTAAGATATGGCAGTATTTTATCTAGCTGTAATTCCAAAATTATAATAACTAAAAATCAGAAAAAAACTAAGCTACTATTATAAGGGTAAAGCTCTACAGAGTTTCAAATTTTTTAGAAATATTACTTTGGCCGGAATAAAAAATTGATCGTTCAATGCCAAAAACCCCATGTTATTTAGATGGGAAACTTGCATCGCTCTGAGACACGGGTTGAAATTGAGACAGGGACTTGAAACTTGGAAGATATTTTTTTTTTTATTTATTTCGAACCATATGAGCCCATGCGAGCGTAAAAATTCGAAAATACCCAAAATAAGGGCCAACCTAATATATATATCCGGTCGGGTTCTCGAAAACGGCTCTAACGATATGGATGAAATTCACGGGTTAGGAGGGTTTTGTGTTGGACATTCGATCTGTCACGGTCTCATCTTCGGCTAAGTTGTTTTTGATGGGTTTTTTGTTAATTGAAATAATTATTCACAAGTGGTTGTCTCGATAAAAATGTATAATTACATTTTTATTCAATTTCCTTTTAATAATTAATTGGTTTTTAATTTTAAATTCCACTAATAGATCATTACAAATAATATTATATATATTATATTAAAAGTTGGGCAATTTGAATGATTAAAAAATCGAGTTTTAAATTCCACAAACATATTCTTCTATATTAGAATTTGACAATTTAATTAATTATAAATCTTGACAAATTGTTTTTTTTTTTTTAAATCAAAGACAACATTATTATTTAATTAAAAAAAATTAATTATTATACAGTATTTATTTATATGCCTAAATACACATAATCTGTGGGTTCCTAGAAGACTAGAAATGCAAAAATTGGGTGCGGGGGTTGAGGTTACGGTAGGGATGGAGGTGGGGTGTGAGTGTGGGGTTCAGAGGGGGGGGGGCAGGGGCTGTACTATATATATATATATATAGATATAGCTTTTAACTTGAAGAAAAAAGTACGAGCATCGCTCGGTAGCTAAAGTACTTTTTAATTAAAAGTAGAATAAAAAATTCATAAAAAGGTCAGATTTTTATTTGGATTCAGAATTGAATAAAAAAACATATGTGCTTGGAATCCACGTGCGACAAAAGTGAAACTTTTTTTTTTTTTTTTTTTTTTTTTAAAGGAGAAGGTTTTTTTCCCTTCCTGGCTTTTGGTCGAACCATTTAGCTCAATCACATTCTTTGTATAATTTTATAATTTTAAATATTTACACTAGCCCTTAGTACAAATCTCTGAAGAGCCATCACAACTTTTTCACTGCACTCACACAAGGACAAAACGATAATCACTATTTATTGGGAATTTTACACTTTCGTTGATTTCACAGTATAGCAATTGTGTCCACTTTTTGTTTAGCTCACATTCAAGCAGCACATGATTGAGCCCCTCACTGGTAAGCTCACACCTACACAATGGGGACTCCACCACTCCAATTCGATGAAAAGTGAAACTTTTTTCTATTGATATATCGTCGCCTTAGAGTGAAAAACCTGCTAACTCACAACAAGGAAATTTTACAGGGAGAGAAAAAAACAAACAAAATTTAATATTGTTGTTATGGAAAAAAACGATTTTTCACATTTTTTTTCTACAACATACGATCATAATTTTAAGTAGCAGTTTTACTTGGACGATGCTGCATCTCTTTTTCTTTCGAACGGTATTATAATGTCATATATGATAAAACATAGATTTAGCAGGTTTACACATAAGTCGACGATATGTACTTTCTAATGGGTTGAGGTCTACACATTTTAATCCTAGATACGAATTTATGGGATTTTTTTTTTATTTTCTCAAAAACTGCACTAACGATTTTGTTTAAAATTGATGTATTTATCAAGTGTCATGAGTTATTAGTCGTGTATAAATTTTAATCCGATTAGAATAAAGGAAGGGGTGTAAATTAGGAGTATCGTAAAATAAATATTTCAATCATTCATATTCGGTAAGTAGCAGAGCCTTGAAATTTGAAACTTAAGCTATTTAGAGACAAAAAGTTACCGAGCATCGCTCGGTGCTCAGAGCACTATTTATAATTAAAAGTAGAATAAAAAAAGAGTGAACTAATGAAAATATCAATGGAATTTCAAAAAGCAAAATTTTCTAGAGAGGTAAATCAAAACTAATTAAAAAAAATTGTTTAATTATTTATTTATTTTTTAATTTGTTAAAAACCCTATAAGAAATTTTATGTTTTTAATTTACGATAATTTTTATTTATTATAATAGTAAGTACCTGGCCACCGAGCGATGCTCGGTAACTTTTTGCTTAAGTTAATAGCTATATATTAATCCCCGAACCCCACCCTCGCCTCCACCACTTCACCCCACCTCCAAAGAAAAAGATAGAGAAATGGATCTCTTAAAAAGTCAACTGAAAAAGTAAATCAAAAATTTATTTATTTATTTGATTAAATTTAAAAAAAAATTTTAAAAACTCTGGTAGATTTTTTTTAAGAAGATAATAATAAGGAATATATTTATTTATAGAAAAAAGAAATGGACCTGCAAAACGAGGAGACTTTCAGGCTTGTCAAGGAATTGAAAGCTGTACTCAATGAGGTATAAAAAACCTAAAAGATTTATTTTTTAATTAATGATAATCTTTCTTATTATTATTATTATAGAAATTGTTTTATAATAATTAAACGAATTTATTTATTTATTTATAGATTGATGAAGAAGAAAGCCAGCGAGAAGAGATTGATGATGACTCAATAATTGAGTTGGAAGAGGTAAAAAAACCTAGGATGATTTATTTTTTAATATCGATAATCATTTTTTATTATTATTTTAGAAATTGTTTTATAATAATTAAACGAATTTATTTATTTATTTATAGATTGATGTAGAAGAAAGCCAGCGAGAAGAGATTGATGATGACTCAAGAATTGAGTTGGAAGAGGTAAAAAAACCTAGGATGATTTATTTTTTAATATCGATAATCATTTTTTATTATTATTTTAGAAATTGTTTTATAATAATTAAACGAATTTATTTATTTATTTATAGATTGATGTAGAAGAAAGCCAGCGAGAAGAGATTGATGATGACTCAAGAATTGAGTTGGAAGAGGTAAAAAAACCTAGGATGATTTATTTTTTAATATCGATAATCATTTTTTATTATTATTATAGAAATTGTTTTATAATAATTAAACGAATTTATTTATTTATTTATAGATTGATGTAGAAGAAAGCCAGCGAGAAGAGATTGATGATGACTCAAGAATTGAGTTGGAAGAGGTAAAAAAACCTAGGATGATTTATTTTTTAATATCGATAATCATTTTTTATTATTATTATAGAAATTGTTTTATAATAATTAAACGAATTTATTTATTTATTTATAGATTGATGTAGAAGAAAGCCAGCGAGAAGAGATTGATGATGACTCAAGAATTGAGTTGGAAGAGGTAAAAAAACCTAGGATGATTTATTTTTTAATATCGATAATCATTTTTTATTATTATTATAGAAATTGTTTTATAATAATTAAACGAATTTATTTATTTATTTATAGATTGATGTAGAAGAAAGCCAGCGAGAAGAGATTGATGATGACTCAAGAATTGAGTTGGAAGAGGTAAAAAAACCTAGGATGATTTATTTTTTAATATCGATAATCATTTTTTATTATTATTATAGAAATTGTTTTATAATAATTAAACGAATTTATTTATTTATTTATAGATTGATGTAGAAGAAAGCCAGCGAGAAGAGATTGATGATGACTCAAGAATTGAGTTGGAAGAGGTAAAAAAAACCTAGGATGATTTATTTTTTAATATCGATAATCATTTTTTATTATTATTATAGAAATTGTTTTATAATAATTAAACGAATTTATTTATTTATTTATAGATTGATGTAGAAGAAAGCCAGCGAGAAGAGATTGATGATGACTCAAGAATTGAGTTGGAAGAGGTAAAAAAACCTAGGATGATTTATTTTTTAATATCGATAATCATTTTTTATTATTATTATAGAAATTGTTTTATAATAATTAAACGAATTTATTTATTTATTTATAGATTGATGTAGAAGAAAGCCAGCGAGAAGAGATTGATGATGACTCAAGAATTGAGTTGGAAGAGGTAAAAAAACCTAGGATGATTTATTTTTTAATATCGATAATCATTTTTTATTATTATTATAGAAATTGTTTTATAATAATTAAACGAATTTATTTATTTATTTATAGATTGATGTAGAAGAAAGCCAGCGAGAAGAGATTGATGATGACTCAAGAATTGAGTTGGAAGAGGTAAAAAAACCTAGGATGATTTATTTTTTAATATCGATAATCATTTTTTATTATTATTATAGAAATTGTTTTATAATAATTAAACGAATTTATTTATTTATTTATAGATTGATGTAGAAGAAAGCCAGCGAGAAGAGATTGATGATGACTCAAGAATTGAGTTGGAAGAGGTAAAAAAACCTAGGATGATTTATTTTTTAATATCGATAATCATTTTTTATTATTATTATAGAAATTGTTTTATAATAATTAAACGAATTTATTTATTTATTTATAGATTGATGTAGAAGAAAGCCAGCGAGAAGAGATTGATGATGACTCAAGAATTGAGTTGGAAGAGGTAAAAAAAACCTAGGATGATTTATTTTTTAATATCGATAATCATTTTTTATTATTATTATAGAAATTGTTTTATAATAATTAAACGAATTTATTTATTTATTTATAGATTGATGTAGAAGAAAGCCAGCGAGAAGAGATTGATGATGACTCAAGAATTGAGTTGGAAGAGGTAAAAAAAACCTAGGATGATTTATTTTTTAATATCGATAATCATTTTTTATTATTATTATAGAAATTGTTTTATAATAATTAAACGAATTTATTTATTTATTTATAGATTGATGTAGAAGAAAGCCAGCGAGAAGAGATTGATGATGACTCAAGAATTGAGTTGGAAGAGGTAAAAAAAACCTAGGATGATTTATTTTTTAATATCGATAATCATTTTTTATTATTATTATAGAAATTGTTTTATAATAATTAAACGAATTTATTTATTTATTTATAGATTGATGTAGAAGAAAGCCAGCGAGAAGAGATTGATGATGACTCAAGAATTGAGTTGGAAGAGGTAAAAAAAACCTAGGATGATTTATTTTTTAATATCGATAATCATTTTTTATTATTATTATAGAAATTGTTTTATAATAATTAAACGAATTTATTTATTTATTTATAGATTGATGTAGAAGAAAGCCAGCGAGAAGAGATTGATGATGACTCAAGAATTGAGTTGGAAGAGGTAAAAAAACCTAGGATGATTTATTTTTTAATATCGATAATCATTTTTTATTATTATTATAGAAATTGTTTTATAATAATTAAACGAATTTATTTATTTATTTATAGATTGATGTAGAAGAAAGCCAGCGAGAAGAGATTGATGATGACTCAAGAATTGAGTTGGAAGAGGTAAAAAAACCTAGGATGATTTATTTTTTAATATCGATAATCATTTTTTATTATTATTATAGAAATTGTTTTATAATAATTAAACGAATTTATTTATTTATTTATAGATTGATGTAGAAGAAAGCCAGCGAGAAGAGATTGATGATGACTCAAGAATTGAGTTGGAAGAGGTAAAAAAACCTAGGATGATTTATTTTTTAATATCGATAATCATTTTTTATTATTATTATAGAAATTGTTTTATAATAATTAAACGAATTTATTTATTTATTTATAGATTGATGTAGAAAGCAAACGAAAGGACGAAGAGATTAGATCCTTAAAAAGAGAATTAGAAATGGTAAAAAACTTTTCTAATAACAATAATCTTTTATTATTATTATTATTATAGAAATTGTTATTATATTATAATAAACGAATTTATTTGTTTATTTTTAGAATAAGGCTGAATCCGAGAAGACAATCCTGGAGTTGGAGGGTATAATAAAAAAGCTCTGTCGGGTAATCAAAATATTATAAATAAATTTATTTATTTTACGACCTTTAGCGATATTTCTATTTGACCCCCCCCCCCTCATTTGAAGTAGTTTTTTAATTTCTAGTTCTTTAGAGGCTCACAGATTATATTATATTCAAATTTTGGTTAAGTTTGGTACAAAATAGTAGAATTTTTATTTTTTGACACCCCCCCTTTGAGTTTTGAATTTTGCATGTCTAGTTCTATAGGGGCTCAAAGATTATATTATATTCAAATTTTGGTTAAGTTTGGTGCAAAATAGTAGAATTTTTATTCCCCCCCCCCAATTTTGAGTTTTTGAATTTTGCATGTCTAGTTCTATAGGGGCTCAAAGATTATATTATATTCAAATTTTGGTTAAGTTTAGTGCAAAATAGTAGAATTTTTATTCCCCCCCCCCCAATTTTGAGTATTTGACTTTTGCATTTCTAGTTCTATAGGGGCTCACAGATTATATTATATTCAAATTTTGGTTAAATTTGGTACAAAATCCTAGAATTTTCATTTTTTCACCCTCCCTCCCCAATTTTAGTTTTTTGACTTCGAGAAATAAATTATGTTCTGATAATAGAAATTGTTATTAAAATAATTTAACAAATTTATTTATTTATAGATGGAAACTATAGAAGTAATTGATGGCGACCAACACTTCTACGCTTTAGATGATATGGTAAATAAAAAAAATAATATATATTTTTTTTAATTAATTGATTAACTTAACAAAAAATGTTAAAAAGCTTTTATTTTTCAATTAATGATAATTTTTTATATGATTATTAAAATTGTTATTATGATAATTAAACTAATTTATTTATTTATAGAAATGGGAAAATCACAAACATAACGTCATGGTTTTTAAAAACTATGACCACGATCAGGTATATAAACTATTATATAAATGTGTAAATATTTATTTCTTTGGCCTTTTCTTTTTGACACCCCCCCCCCCCCCACACACACACTTCGAGTAGTTGATTTTTGCATTTCTAGCTCTATATGGGCTCACAGATTATATTATATACACATTTTTGTTAAGTTTGGTACACAATCCTAGAATTTTCATTTTTTGACCCCCCCATCCATATTTTGGGTGGTTTCTTTTTGCATTCAATAACAACACTTCTAGACATGATAGACACAATTTGGGGAAAATATGGCCTTTCGTTTGGGCGTCTCAAATCTGCAGATAAACATTCAGAAATCTTAATATATTTCATATATTTGAGTAAATAGTTTATTTGTATCAAGCAGGAGACACCTTGACAATATGAATTGCTATTATAATCAGTACCTGGCCACCGAGCATTTGCTTCAATTAAAAGCTATATATTAATATTATTTTTAATTCCTCGCCCCCCCCCCCCCACTCCCACCATCGCCCCCGAAATCCCGCACCTCGACCCCCACTGCACCCTCACATCCACCCCCACCGTCACCCCTACTCCCGCACCCAGTTTTTGCATTTCTAGCATTCTAGTGGCCCACAGAATATGTTGTGTATATAGGTATATAAATAAAGACCTTATAATTTTTTTATTTTAATTAAATAACAATTTATCGAGTTTGTGGAATTTAAAACTAGATTTATAAAATTAAATTCCTTAACTTTATATATATTTGTAATGATCTTTTGTGGGATTTAAAATTAAAAAACTAATTATTTATTAAAAGGAAATTGAATAAAAATGTATTTTAACATTTTTATCGAGACAACCACCTGTAAAAAATTATTTCAATTAACAAAAAACCCATCAAAAACACCTTAGCCGAAGATTAAACCGTGACAGATAGAATTGTCAACACACAAAGCCGCTAACCCCTCAATTTCATCTAAATTTTTAGAGCCGTATATATATACAAGAATTGCTCTTTTAATATAATAAGATTAATCGAATTTATTTATTTATAGATGCAAGAAAAAATGGAGCAGAAAACCCGCGAGATAAAGATTTTAAATGGTGAATTAGAAAAGGTATATAAAATACATATTAAAATTAAATGGATTTATTTATTTTTCAACTATTAGCGATATTTATTTCTGGTTTTTCTTACAATTTAATTGTATTTTTTTTTAATAGATTTCTCTTTACTTGATATTAATAAATAATATATTGACTTGATAGATATGCATAATTTAATTGATAATTAAACTATGATATGGAATAGAGAGAGTAGGGGCCAGGGCCGGATTAAGGGGCAACCGAAGCAAGCGGTCGGTCGCTGGGGGGCCGAAGAAAAAAGGCACCGGCAAAGTCTTCATCGTTTTTTTTTTTTTTTTTACATAGACTTCAGAGTAAAAATTGATCTATTTTAAACATAAATAATGGAAAAGAAGAAAATTAAATTAATCTTCGATGTCGCATTTTCATATTTTTACTTTCAGAGCTCATTGCTGAATTGTGGGGGGTGGGGGTGTGGGCGCAATGATCAGAATTGTCGCCCTCTCAGTAAAGATCAAAGCGCCAAATCAATGCATAAAATCATTTCATATTTCATGTTTTTATTACCTAAATCATTGCAGAATCATAATTTTTTGATGGAATCTAAAACAACTCTTAAATTTTCCAAATTTATAACGGCTAACAAATTTACTATAAATTTATTTTTCAAAACAATACAACAGTTCATATTGAATTCTATGAAGAAAATAAACATCCAAAATTTGAATGTAAATTGTTGTATTATGGTTGTTGCTAAATGCCCTGTAGGGGGGGGGCGCCAAAATATTTCATGCTTGTAGTAAAATTTTCCCTTAGCCCGGCCCTTGTACGGGCGATATATATGTAGGGATATTCTTGGGTGACTTTGACCAGGTGATGAAAGATTCAAGTATTTTCAATAATATTCGTTTATTTAAATGGTTTTTAAATAATAATAACAAATACTTTATTAAAGTAATTTAAAACTGGAGAAATGTTCATGTATCGGATCTTGATGGAGCATGTTCCCCATATGCTTCATACAGGAATCGATGTCCATCAGCTGAACTTTTTTTTTCAAATGAAAACAAAAAGCAGCGCTTCCGCAAATTGAGTTTTGTTGGTACAAAGGTTGACATGATTAGAGCACAAAGAAAGTAAGTTGCTTACACTTCAGAGAAATGATAGATACTGATTTTTATAGGGAAATAGGGAAACGCTTTAACATGAATATAGTTACAAGATGATCCGATGAGATTTAATGCTAATTACGCCATCTTTTGTGAATCCCTCAAAACCTATTTGTACACCTAATAATTGGGATGATAAATTTGAGACCCGTAAAAACCCAAAAACATTATTTTACTATTATATCTGTTGCCCATATTTTTAAATTTAATCCAACGCAAACCCTTCAATATCTTGATTCGAACATGGACTTACGCCACTTTCAAAATAAACGGCTCATAAAAATATTAGGGTGGCCCTTATTTTTGGTATTTTCGAATTTTTACGCTGACAGAGGCTCATATGGTTCGTAATAAATAAAAAAAAATCTCTCTCAAGTTCGATAGCCAGAGCGATGCAAGTTTCCCATCTAAATAACATGGGTTTTTGGTATTGAACGATCAATTTTTTTATTCCGGCCAAAGTAATATTTCAAAAAATTTAAAACTCTGTAGACTTTACCCTTATAACAGTAGCTTAGTTTATTCAGATTTTTAGTTATTATAATTTTGGAGTTACAGCTAGATAAAATACTGCCATATCTTAGTGTATGTTATAGACAATAAAATTATAATAGCTACAAATCTGTAAAAATTCTGAAGGCTAGCTACTATTATAAGGATAAAATCTACAGAGTTTCAAAAATTTTAAACTATGTATTACTTTGGCCCGAATGAAAAATTGATCTTTCATTGCCAGAAACCCCATGTTATTTAGATGGGAAACTTGCATCGCTCTGAGGTACAGGTTAAAATTGAGATAGGGGCTTGAAACTTGTGGGATGTTTTTTTTTTATTTATTTCGAACCATATGAGCCTCCTTCGAAAATACCCAAAATAAGGGCCAACTCTAATATATATAAGTATATATAGTTTATTTGTATCAACCAGAGGACATCTTCTTGATAATAATAATTGCTATTATAATAATTAAACTAATTTATTTATTTATTTATTTATAGAATATGGACGAACTTGACGAGAAGGATCAAGAGATTCATCTCTTAAAAGGTCAACTTGAGGCATCCACTGAAAAGGTAAATCATTTGGAAACATTTCGAAAACATTCTATTCTATTCTTCGAATCCATACTTATACCTACGTATGACGTTTCATTTTCATTGCCTCTATTTTATCTCGCATGGAAAAAATTTGTTAATTTCCCTTTCATAGAGAAATTTAGTTGGTTTAGAATGGGGGAAAATGTCTGCCAAGTAAGAAAGTTTTTCAATTCAATTTTTGTCGATGAAATAAATGAACAAATTTGATTTTTTTTAATTTTTGAAATATTTTTTATTTTTATTTATTTGTAAAGATATGAAAACTTAAAAAATTCTAATATTTTCGCGGCCCCCCGCCCCGGTTAGGAATCCCTCCCTGACTTAGATCACTTTGAATCGATTACGATCTCCATAGAAGGTTTCACTTCAGCCTTCTGGTTTTAAGCACACACACAACTATTATTTTAATAATAATTAAACGAATTTATTAATTTATAATTTTTCTCATTAATATATCATAGAATAATTGACATATTAACGAGAATTGTTTTAATCGAGCTTTTTAAAACAAGATATATATCGCGAGACTACTGCGGATGAAGCTATTGGAGTCTGCGGAGTCTTAAGTCTGGACCAAGAGAGAAAAGATGTGATCCATTTAGCTACAATCCAACATCATTTTGCGTATAGCCCGCATGAGACTCGGATGGATCACCAAATGAATTTGAAATCTGAGATATTATATATTCAATCTCCCAGCCCAGAGCGCCCGATCGACCCAAAATGACTTTGGATTATAGCCAAATGGATCATATCTTTTTCATTCTCTCTTGGTCCAGACTTAAGACTCCGCAGACTCCAATAGCTTCAACCAGCAGTTGTCTCGCGATATATATCTTGTTTAAAAAGCACAAAACATTTCACGTTAATATCTCAATTATTCTTTGATATATTAATGAGGAAATTATAAATTTATTTTACTTCATTATTTCAAGTTAGAAATATATAAATTTGGATATTATTTTCACTTAATATTTGACAAAAATCACCTACATTTGATTCGCGATTGAATCAAATATAGGAAACATACGATTATATATTTATAATTAAAAGTAGAATAAAATAAGCTGACGTGTTCTGATGTGGCCATCCACTTGACTTTACCATACAACCTGGCCCCTCACTTATATTTAATATTTAATAAAATTATTTATAATCATGTAGGGGGAGGGGTTAGTTTTTGCATTTTTAGACTCCTGGGACCCACTGATTATGTATACAAAATTTGGTTGAGTTTGGTAAATGGCAAGGATTTTCATTTTTTGACCCTCCGCCCGCCCCTCCCCCCTTTTCGGGCGGTTAGTTTTTGCATTTTTAGACTTCTTGGGAGCCACTGATTATGTATACAAAATTTGGTTTAGTTTGGTAAATGGCCAAGATTTTCATTTTTTGATCCCCCCCCCATTTCGGGTGGTTAGTTTTTGCATTTTTAGACTTCTGGGGACCCACTGATTATGTATACAAAATTTGGTTGAGTTTGCTCAAACGACCTAGATTTTTAATTTTTAACCCCCCCCCTGGGTCGATATGCACCAAAATCTAATCAGCTCTTAATCTCAATGGACCAAAACTACGTGTGAAATTTGGTTTCGATATTCACACTAGTTTTTGAGCTAGCTCGTACACAAATTTGGTAACGCACAGACGAACTAACAGACATTTTGACAAAACAATTATTATCTCGAGAAATATAATTTTTTCGATGTTCACTTATTAGAGCTTTTTGTAGACCGAAATGCCATGTTTTCGCTCAATTTTTTTAATCGAAATAGTTTCAGCCGTTTTTAAGATATTTTGAAAAAAAGAAGGAAAAAAAACACTTTTTCATGCACGATTATAATACTTGACCATTACCCTGTATGGTAAAGTAAAAAGAGTGAACTAATGAAGATATCAATGGAATATCAAAAGCAAAATTATCTAGAGAGTTAAATCAAAACTAATTAAAAAAATTGTTTAATTATTTATTTATTTTTTAATTTTGTTAAAAACCCTAGAAGAAATTTTATGTTTTTAATTTACAATAATTTTTTATTTATTTTAATAGTAATTGTTAATATAAATATTAAACGAATTTATTTATTTATTTATTTTCCAGACTATACAGTTATATAAAGAGAAAGAACATGAAATTCACTCATTGATAAGAGAATTGGAGAATTTAAAAATATCGGTGAATATAATTTTATTTATTTATTTGATTAAATTTTGAAAAAAATATTTAGAAACACTGGTTGATTTTTTATTTTATGAGGATAATGCAATGGAATTTGTTTATTTATTTATTTATAGATTAAGGAAGAATGATAAATGTATTTAATAATAAATTAGGTATATTAGCAGGTATTTGGACAGGAAAGTAGAAAAATCAAAAAATTTTCATCGTTTTGCTCAATGTTTCGCCAATTTTTATTATAATTTTATTTTTATTTTTTATTAAAGCAAGTAAGTACCTGAGCACCGAGCGATGCTCGGTAATTTTATTCTTCAGTTAAAAGCGATATATTAATATTGTTTTTAATTTAAAATTCTGATAATAAGGTCGATTTTTATTTGGATTCAGAATTGAATAAAAAACAAATACATGTGCGTGGAATCCACGTGCGGCAAAACTTTCTTCTATTGATATATATATTTTCTAATGGGTGGGGGTCTACAAATTTTATTAGACTGCTAGATAATCAAAATTTTAAAAATAAATGTATTTATTTCTTCTTCAGCCCTTAGCGCTATTTATTTTTGATTTTTTTAAGAATATAAGTGAATTTTTTATTAATTTTTCCTTTGATTGATATATTAATTATAAATTGAATGTATAGAAAAGCATCATAATCTAATTTTGAATTAAACTATGGTATGGGACAGAGAGGTAGAGATTGTTTATTTGTATCAACCAGAGGACATCTTCATAATAATAATGAAACTAATTTATTTATTTATTTATTTATAGAATAAGAAAGTACTTGACGAGAAGGAGAATGAGATAGATCTCTTAAAAAGTCAACTTGAGACATCCACTGAAAAGGTAATACATTTGCGAATTATTTGGAAACATTTCGAAAACATTCTATTGTATATATCGAAACGCTACTGATCGCGACAGAGGAAAATAATTTTCTTCTTTACTCTAGGGCGCACAATGAGGCCAATGTCGAAAGACAATTATAAATTAATTTAAATTAGTGGAACGAAGAAAAGATTTTTATATTATAGATATATCATATTATATATATTCGAAGAACCTTTTGTCTATAATATAAAAATCTTTTCTTCGTTCCCTAATTTAAATTAATTTATAATTGTGTTTCGACGCTGCCTCATTGTGGTTGCGCCTTGGAGTGAAGAAGAAAATTATCTTCCTCTTTGGGTTCGCGATCGAGTGGAGGCGTTTGGATATAGTTTAATAAAGTCAAGCCAACTACTTTCTAATTATGAATTAAACTATGATATGGGACAGAGAGAGTAGAGATTGTTTATTAAGGATAGGGTCAGTTTGGACTGCCAGGTAATCAAAATTTTAAAAATAAATGTATTTATTTCTTCTTCAGCCCTTAGCGCTATTTATTTTTGATTTTTTAAGAATATAAGTGAATTTTTTTATTAATTTTTCCTTTGATTGATATATTAATTATAAATTGAATGTATAGAAAACCATCATAATCTAATTATGAATTAAACTATGGTATGGGACAGCGAGAGTAGAGATTATTTATTTGTATCAACCAGAGGACATCTTCTTCATAATAATAATTAAATTTATTTATTTATTTATTTATTTATAGAATATGAAAGTACTTGACGAGAATGAGAAAGAGATAGAACTCTTAAAAAGTGAACTTGAGACAATCACTGAACAGGTAAAAACCAAAATTTATTTATTTATTTGATTAAATTTTTAAAAAATTATTTAAAAACTCTGGTAGATTTTTTTTTTGATTTTTTTTAAAGAAAATAATATGGAATTTATTTATTTACTTATAGAATGATGAGGAAACAAGGCTCATAAAAGAGGAAATGAAAAGCCTGGTCAAGAAATTGGATCATGTAGCCTCTGAGGTAAATAAAACCTAGAAGATTTATTTTTTAATTAATGATAATCTTTATTATTACAGAAATTGTTTTATAATAATTAAACGAATTTATTTATTTATAGAATAAAGAAGTACAAGAAAAATATGACCAGGAATTGAATTCTTGAAGTATCAATTGCAAGCTTTAGGCCAGATGGTAAAAAACCTAGAAGATTTATTTTTTAATAACGCTAATCTTTTATTATTATTATAGAATTTCCGTCCATAATTTGTATTAATTTGAAAGTTTATATGAGGAAAATAAGGACACGTTTTTATGTGCAAGACTTTTTTATTTATTCACCAACGTTTCGTCGACTTTGCCGACTTCTTCAGGGCTTTTACAATTATAAGAACATTATTAATATGAATTTACAAAAGTATAATTCCCATTCCAAAACAAACATGTATTAATAGTTTACCCACCAAATAGTCATGTCACACATTCGTCTAAATTTTCTTATTATCTTCGTTACCATTGAAGACCATCAGAACCCAAATTTCAAAAAATATTTAGCACATTCACAAAAAAAAAAACAATTTTTCTTTCTTTTCTTTTTATAATAACAATTTCATTAGATATAAAACAGAAATAACATATATAGAATAAGGCAACCCTGTTTTTGAACCAGTATAGAATATTTTCCCCCTTTGATTGTTACATAAAGAAATCTCAATTTCAAATAAACTAAATTTATACTGTCTTACAATTTTTCTACTTGTAAATTCATATCATAATGTTCTTATAATTGTAGAAGCCTTGAAGAAGTCGGCAAAGTCGACGAAACGTTGGTTTGTAAATGAAAAATCACACATAAAACTTGTCCTTATTTTACTAATATAAACATTCAAATTAATTATTATAGAAATTGTTATTATAATAATTAAACGAATTTATTTATTCATTTATAGACTAGAGAAAAAATCGAACTGGAAGAACAACGAATTAAAATTTTAGAAAACAATTACAAGTGGTATACAAACATTTTAAAATAATAAATATATTTATTTATTCTTCAACTATTAGAGATATTTATTTAACGATAATCTTTTTTTATTATTATTATTATTATTATTATAGAAATTGTTATTATAATAATTAAACGAATTTATTTCATCATTTCTAGTCTAATGAAGATATCAAACGGAAAGAAGAACGAATTGAAATTTTAGATAATAAATTAGAAGAGGTATACAAACATTTAAAAAAATAAATATATTTATTTATTCTTCAACTATTAGAGATATTTATTTAACGATAATCTTTTTATTATTATTATTATTATTATTATAGAAATTGTTATTATAATAATTAAACGAATTTATTTCATCATTTCTAGTCTAATGAAGATATCAAACGGAAAGAAGAACGAATTGAAATTTTAGATAATAAATTAGAAGAGGTATACAAACATTTTAAAAAATAAATATATTTATTTATTCTTCAACTATTAGAGATATTTATTTAACGATAATCTTTTTTTTTATTATTATTATTATAGAAATTGTTATTATAATAATTAAACGAATTTATTTCATCATTTCTAGTCTAATGAAGATATCAAACGGAAAGAAGAACTAATTGAAATTTTAGATAATAAATTAGAAGAGGTATACAAACATTTTAAAAAATAAATATATTTATTTATTCTTCAACTATTAGAGATATTTATTTTGGTTATTGCTAACAATTATTATCAATTTTTTTATTAATTTCTCATTAATTGATATTAATAATATAGTGAATTGATAGATATAAGCATAATTTAATTGATAATTAAACGATGGTGTAGGACAGAGAGAGTAGGGCGATTCCCCTTCTTTTTGCTTCCCTTCTGGAGTCAATGATAGGCAAGCGTTTCACTTAGCGTGATGTTCCAGCCAATTTGCCCTACCGCGGCTCTAGAAATTTTCTTACTTCAAAAATAGTCACAAATTTGGGAATATGATATGGTCTTTTGTCTGGGCGTCTATAGTGAACACAAATCTTCGGAAATTCTAACATTTTAAATATAAACCGGGTGAGTTTTTTATCTTTTGTCTTATAAATCAAAAACAGTGCATTATATGAAAAAAGTTTATTTATATCAAAGGGGGGGGGGACTAAACTACGCTATTGTTTGTCGACCTAGAACAAGTTTTCAAGGTTATTTCGAAGTCAAGTTCTGCTTTTTAAATGGAAACCTATATGTTTCTGTATATATTCTTAATCTAGAAAAAAACTGAACAACTTTCTTCAGAACTATTTTTTATACGACATCAAATAAAAATAAAAAATATTAAATCAATTAGATCTCAAAAAAATTCTAATAATTATTTTTAACGATCATTCAACTTAATTATCAAATAATAATGAAAAAACAATTAATTATTAAATAAATAATTTAATAATAATGAATAATTTAATAATTTTTCTACACTGTTCTGAGACATTCCGGAGTGTATGTTTGAGTGTATCTCAAGTTTTCTGGTTGAATTCCAATTTCGATATTTTGACCTGTTTAAGTTTCTTCGTAGACTTTACACTTCCTGTTTTTTTTTTTTTTTTTTTTTAATAGATTTACAACACGATAAAATGAAACTTCTGAGGGGAAAATCATTAAATTATTAATTATTATTAAATTAAAAAGAGACAATAAAAGAGTGTGTCTTTTGCTGGAATTGAACCATTTATACTCTGTCAGAGATACATTTAAACTGTACTTACATCATATTCACACGCGATTAACATAAATTTTAGGCCCTCCACTATTCGATTACAAAGATAGTGATATCAGAGACAGAGTTGAATTTTTAATGAACAAAAATAATTCCATCAGAAGACACACTCTTTTATTGTCTCCTTCAATATATACAAATTTTGCTACCCTCGGCACATAAAACTTTCAATTTATTATTAAATTATTTATTTAATAATTAAATATTTGATCATTATAATTTAATAATTAAGTTGAATGATTGTTAAGAATAATTATTAGGATTTTTATTTTGAGATCTAATTGACTTAATATTTTTTTTATTTGATGTCGTATAAAAAATAGCTCCAATGAAAGTTGTTCAGTTTTTTTTTTTTTTTTTTTTTTAGATTGAGAATATCTACAGAAACATATAGGTTTCCATTTAAAAAACAAAACTTGACCTCGAAATTCCCTTGAAAGCTTGTTCTAGGTCGACATACAATAGCGTAGTTTAGTTTCCCTTCTGATATAAATCAACTTTTATTTGAAACTATTTTCATATAATGCACTGTTTTTGAGCTATAAGACTGTCTCAAGATAAAAAACTCACCGGGTATATAAAAAAAAATCGTGTAAAATTTGAGGTCTTAATTTTGCCCCAAAGCATTAAACATTTTAAATGGGATTTTTTTTAAACATTTACTTTTTTTATATAACTTTTTTATTTGAGTAAATTTTAAAAATTTTTTTAAAAACTCTGATAGTTTTTTTTTAAGAAGATAATGAAATGGAATTTATTTATTTATGTATTTATAGGCTGATGGTGATTATGAATGCTTGAATAGAACCCTGAATCAAGTAGAGCTCCAGGTAAAAACCCCTAGAAGGTTTATTTTTTAATTTACTATAATTTTGTTATTATTATAAAACTAATTTATTTATTTATTTATTTATTTATAGAATAACGAAGATATTGATCTGAAAAATGATATGATTGATGATTTAAAATGTCGTTTGGAAAAGGTATATAAAAATATTGAAAAATAATATACGAGGAGAGTTCAAATGAAAATGCACGAAACGACACTGTGTGTATAATTGAAATTAAATTAGGTTGGAGTTGGTGGTGTTTCACAAGGAGAAAAAATTAAAATATAAAGATTTTTTTAAGTTTACTCTATATATTTAGAGCTCTTAACTCTTCGTCAGACGAACATTGACTGAAAATAAAATAAAATGATGAACAGAATTTATTTAACACTAGCTGACGCCTGGGCCTGGCGTCACCTAGACCCTGGCGGGGAGCGTCTCGATTTATGGTTAAAATTTATATAGATAATAGCTGACCCGACCACGCGTTGCTGTGACAATTTAAAATACAAATAATTATAGAATAGGTATTAAAACAATAACTGAATTATATTACTTGTCAAAATTGTTCCCTTAAACAAAAATAATATTGAGAGTTGAAAGATTTCCAAAAACCTATTATCGGCCATCTTGTTTGTTCGCTTTTACCCCCAGAGAGGCGCTGGCGTTGTTTTCTCGAATAAAATATTTTTTTACATGCCACAGGTGTGATATCTATAAAAACACTGATACGAGCTCCCGTCCCATCTCAATTGGCCTACCAATATTTTTTTCGTTAACGTTGCTGTTAAAACTTAGCTTAGAGAATAGTATTTTTTAACGCTAGTGTTATATCTTTACTTTTTAACGCCCAATTTAAGATGTTAAATTTTAACGTCTGTTTTTAGAGAATAGACCTGAGTGTCGTTTCTGTGCTTTTTCATTTGAATACTCCTAATTACATTTAATTTCTTCTAACTTTAGCGATATTTATTTTTGCTCCCCCTCCCCCCCCCCCCCCATCTCGATCAGTTAATTTTTTTATTTCTAGTTCTATAGGGGCTCACACATTATACAGGGTGGGGCATAAAGATCTACCACATTTTGAAGAGGTATAAAAAAATGAAAAAATATAACTAAAAAAAAAAAAATGAATATATTTTTGAAAAAAATATAAAATAAATTTTTTTTAAATGTGTTTTAAACATTATTTCAGGAGAAAAAAATGGGCGGGGGGGTCAAAAATTAAAATTCTAGCCCTTTTGACCAAACTCAACCAAATTTTGTATACATATTCTGTTGACCCCCAGAATGCTAGAAATGCAAAAACTAACCAGCCAAAATGGGGGGGGGGTCAAAAATGAAAATTCTAGCCCTTTCGACCAAACTATATATATATAAAAAATTTGGTTAGTTTTTGCATTTCTAGCCTTCTGGTGGTCCAAAATATGTATACAAAATTTGGTTGAGTTTGTTCAAAAGGGCTAAAATTTTTTTGACCCCCACCCGTTTTTTTTGTCTGATAATGTTTAAAACATATTAAAAAAAATTATTTTATTTTTTTCTAAAATATATTCATTTTTTTTCTAGTTAAATTTTTTATACCTCTTCAAAATGTGGTAGATCTTTGTGCCACACCCTGTATATACAATTTTTAATTAAGTTTTCTACAAAATACTAGAATTTTCATTTTTTGACCCGCCCCATTTCGAGTAGATAAATTTTAAATTTCTAGTTCTTTATGGGCTCACAGATTATATTATATTCAAATTTTTGTTAAGTTTGGTACAAAATCCTAGAATTTTAATTTTTTGACACACCCGCCCCCCCCCTCCATATTTTTGGTGGTCTTTTTGATTTCAATAACAACACTTCTAGACATGATAGACACAAATTGGGGAATATATGTATGGCCTTTCGTTTGGGTGTCTCTAGTGAACACAAATCTGCAGACAAGCATTCAGAAATCCTAATATATTACATATATTTGAGTATATAGTTTATTTGTATCAAGCAGGGGACACCTTCTTGACAATATGAATTGCTATTATAATAATTAAACGAATTTATTTATTTATTTATAGATGAAAGAAGAAATCCAGAAGAAAACTGACGAAATAGAATCTTTAAATGGAGAATTAAAAAGGTATATAAAATACATATTAAAATTAAATGTATTTATTTATTCTTCAACCATTAGCGATATTTATTTCTGATTTTCTTGCAATTTAATTGTATATTTTTTTTTATTAATTTCTCTTTATCTGATATTAATAAATATTGAAGGAGACAATAAAAGAGTGTGTCTTCTGCTGGAATTATAAATTTTATTTATTTATAACGAGACTATAGTTTCGAGGGCTTTGCCCTCTTCATCAGTCTATTAGAATTTACAGCAGAAGACACACTTTTTTATTGTCTCCTTCAATATATAAAAATTCTGCTACTCTCGGCAAAAACTTTCAATTTAACTAATAAATATATTGAATTGATAGATGAGCATAATTTAATCAATAATTTAACTATGGTATGGGACAGAGAGAGTAGGGAGGATATATACCGGATGAGTTTTTTATCTTTTGTCTTATAAATCAAAAACAGTGCATGAAAAAAAGTTTCAAATAAAAGTTTATTTATATCAAGGGGGAAACAAAACTACGCTATTGTTTATCGATCTAGAAAAAGCTTTCAAGGGTATTTCAAGGTCAAGTTCGGTTTTTTAAATGTTTTTTTCTGTACATGATCTTAATCTACAAAAAAAAACTGAATAAATTTCATTAGAACTATTTTTTTTATACGACATCAAATAAAAAAAATATTAAATCAATTAGATCTCAAAAAAATCTTAATAATTATTTTTAACAATTATTCAACTTAATTATCAAATAATAATGATTAAATAATTAATTATTAAATAAAAATTTATTAAATCGAAAAGTCACAAACAATGAAAAGTGTTTATAATGATCTTAAAACTTCATTATACGTAGCTACACTGATTTAAGAGATTATTTTCTACATAATAGAACTAGTTAAAAATTCTTGAGTTTAAAAAAAGTTTATTTCTCGTGTCAATTCAGTAGATAATTAGGTATATTGTATTACCATAATAAAAATGAAGTATTTTTTGTTGAAGACAGAATTTGAAATGGTCTTAATTTATGCGGTGAATGTGGAATAAGTGTTATGGGGCTGCCATTGAAATGAATTCCGGAGCGTTTTCCTGATAGGAATACACCCTCGAAAGCTTCAATTTATCGTGTTGCAAATCTGTTTAAAAAAATAAGAAATATAAAGGCTACGAATAAACTGAGAATCAGGCCAAAATAACGAAATTGGAACTGGAATTCATCCAGATGAATTGCAATACACTCTGGAATGTCTCAGAACAGTGTCGCAAAATTATTAAATTATTTATTTAATAATTAAATATTTGATCATTATTATTTGATATTTAAGTTAAATAATTGTTAAAAATAATTATTAAGAATTTTTTGAGATCTAATTGATTCATGTATTTTATTTGTTTGATGTCGTATAAAAAATAGTTTTAATAAAAGTTCTTCAGTTTTTTTTGTAGATTCAGAATATATACAGAAATATCCATTTAAAAACAGAACTTGGTCTCAAAATACCCTTGAAATCTTGTTCTGCGTCAACAAATAATAGCGTTGTTTAGTTCCCCCTTGATATAAATAAACTTTTATTTGAAACTTTTTTTTCATATAATGCACTGTTTTTGAGTTATAAGACTGTCTCAAAAATAAAAAAACTCACCCAGGATATATATCGTCGCCTTAGAGTGTAAGCCTGCTACCTCAAAACAAGGAAATTTTACAGGCCAGAGAAAAACAAACAAAATTTAATATTGTTGTTATGGAAAGAAACTATTTTTTACATTTTTTTATCTATAAGTTACGATCGTAATTTTAAGTAGCAGTTTTACTCGGACGATGCTGCATTTCTTTTTCTTTCTAACGGTATTACTATATGTCATATTGTCGAGTGTAAACCTGCTAAACCCATTTTTTATCATATTTGACATATTAAGGTAGGTAGTTCTTTCACAAAAGCAAAAATTCAAGAAATTTTTGAAACTTGGAATATAAGTCATTAAAAGCATAATACACATACTGTTAAAATTTGAAGACGATTTACCACACCAAACATGAAATAATTGGAATTAAAAATGACATTTTTTACATAGGGTAGATAGGGAAAGGGTGGGGATATGATCATTATTTTATTTTTTTTCTTTGAAGGACTTTCACCATCTTGATGAAAAACTTATATTTGTTAGAATTATATATTCGGAGTAACTTAAAAAAAAAATTGAAATTTTTTACACGTAGTTTTGATAAAAAAACCAAAAAAATTCAAACATATTTGGGCGATTATTTTTAGTGGAGGGGATGTGGAGGGGATATAAGCACACAAGGGCGGATCCAGGAATTTTTTATGGGGGGGAGGAATGTATATACCATAAATGTATATAAGGGGCCCGATGTATATAAGATCTACTTTTTATCTCGAAAGTGTGAACGAAATTGTCCAAGCGGGGGTCAGAGACGCCCCCCACACACGCACACACATAGAACATTATTTTAAAAATTTTTAAAAAAATAAATGTTTTTTTTTTACAAATTTCATATCTCATATTTTAAGTTCATTAAAAAAAAAAAAATAAAAAAATTGTTACAAATTCCCTGTCGATTTGGCCGCCGTTTTTTGGCCTCTGCGTGCGACGCACGTGTTGCACTCCCGCCATGCACGGGCCTTCTATGGGGAGGGGTCGCCCCTCCGCCCCCCCTGGATCCGCCCTTGTAAGCACAAGGCTTGGAAATGATCAGGCTAGTAGTGTGTATCCATATAGAGATTTCGCAGTGTGAGAGGCACAGTCAGGTTAAAAAAACATAACCCAAAATTTTAGTTCCGTTCATATTTATAGAGTGGCTACGAGGCTAAAATTTTTTGTGTGGATTGTCGCGAAAGAACCTCCTTAATACCGTTCGAAAGAAAAAGAGATGCAGCATCGTCCAAGTATTAGACCTTTTTTATTAGGTTTGTTTAGACCTAACTTCTTTGTTTATGAACCGATTTCGATGGTTCTTTTTATCCGATAGGGGGTGTCTTAGGGATGGTGTCATATTAATTTGGTCAAGTTCTGATGATATGATCACTATTAATAACATCACTAAAAAGAGAAAAATAAAAATAATTTTTAAGAAAAAATAAAAACCGACTTCAAAAAATTAAATGCAACAAATAAAATACACTAAAAGGTATAAAATAATTATTATCTTATTTAGTTACAACTAAACGACGAAATATTAACATGAAATTACTTTTTGAAGTCGGTGCCAAACAGATACCTTTTATGAATCGCACTCGACTGATCTTACTTAGTACGTTTGGAGGGTATGCTCGCTTATAGGTATAGTTAGTTTGGCACCGACTTCAAAAAGTAATTTCATGTTAATATTTCGTCGTTTAGTTGTAACTAAATAAGATAATAATTATTTTATACCTTTTAGTGTATTTTATTTGTTGCATTTAATTTTTTGAAGTCGGTTTTTATTTTTTTCTTAAAAATTATTTTTATTTTTCTCTTTAGTGATGTTATTAATAGTGATCATATCATCAGAACTTGACCAAATTAATATGACACCATCCCTAAGACATCCCCTTTCGGATAAAAAAAGAACCATCGAAATCGGTTCATAAACAAAGAAGTTAGGTCTAAACAAACCTAATAAAAAAGGTTTAATACCTATGAAAAAAATACGAAAAAAAATGGGTTTGTTCAAAAATAGGTTTGTTCAAGCCTAACAAAATTATTTTTTGTTAGGTTTGTTCAAGCTCAACTTCTTTGTTTATCAACCGATTTCAAAGATTCTTTTTTTATTGGAAAGGGGGTATCTTAGGGATGGTGCCATATTAATTTGCTCAAGTTCTGATGATATGATCATCTACGAAATAACGTAAATCTCCAATTCTTATGACCAAATAATCGAAATAAAATAAAATCTTTTGCATGCAAGGTATTATATTAAGTCACTATTAATAACATCACTAAAAAGAGAAAAATAAAACCGACTTCAAAAAAATTAAATGCAACAAATAAAACACACTAAAAGGTATAAAATAACTATTATCTTATTTAGTTACAACTAAACGTCGAAATATTAACATGAAATTACTTTTTGAAGTCGGTGCCAAACAAACTATACCTATAAGCGAGCGTACCCGCCAAACGTATTAAGTAAGATCCTTCAAGTGCGATTCATAAAATGTAAATGTTTGGCACCGACTTAAAAAAGTAATTTCATGTTAATATTTCGTCGTTTAGTTGTAAATAAATAAGATAATAATTATTTTATACCTTTTAGTGGATTTTATTTGTTGCATTTAATTTTTTGAAGTCGGTTTTATTTTTTTCTTAAAAATTATTTTTATTTAGTCCCGTATTTGCAAATTACATTTTTTGACACTTGATAAATACACTAATTTTTAAAAAAATCCTTATATTATCGTTTGAGAAATTAAAAAAAAAAACGAAAAATCTTTCATGTAAATGTCTACTTCCGGTTTTCCGATCTCAATGACTGATTTATTGCGCCACGCAGAGGGGGGCAGCCCTTTACAGAAAGAAAATAGATTTGTTTACAAATTAGGTTGTAACACCTCATCAGCCGTCCAAAAATAATTCCAGATGTTGTGGTTTTTGGTAAAATGTCAATGTTTATATGGACGCCAGTAGAATACCAGAACCGAGGCCAGAGAGCTGGGAGCGCCAAAAGCGCCCCACAACTGTGCACTGCGATTAAGCATGAATAATACATTACAAAAACAAAAACAAAAAATAATAATAATTGAAAAAAATATAAATAAAAGTTAACATTAATGTTAAAAAACGTTAAAATTCGTTTAAGATGGTCTGGCCACTGCAGAAAGTCATTTGTCGAAGATGACCAGCCCAGCAATGCACATAAATTTAAACTTTCAATTTTTATCAACTAAGGCCGGCTCCCTGAAAGTCCGCCTCATAAAACTAGAAAAGTTAAAAGGGGAGCCAAAAGCTTGCTGTACTCCTTCTAGCCTATATCGAGCTTAAGTTTCGAATTTCGTAGCTCTGAGGCTTATTAGTTAATAGAGTAAAGGGTGTGTAGTTTCACAGTGAATGAAATAAAACTCAAAGAGGTTAATACAAACTCAATATATTTCGGATTATTAGTACATCATCAGGAGTTTACAAGTTAATACGGATGGTGGAAACGCAGGGGGGGGGGTACATACGTACGTACTGACCAATGGATTTTGGACTACTTTTTGGCCTCTGGGGACCACAATATCAGGTTTTATATCCCAAATCCGGTTTCCAACTATTAAGGGCATCGATTCCTTCCACCTTCCACAAAATGAAATTAACTTTTTCATCACTGAGATACAAGCTCTCAAAGAGTCAGAACCCAGAGAGGGCATCGCAATAATTCCACATTATATTCTATGAGTATAAATGTGAAAAAAAATTTCTTTCCATAACAACAATATTAAATTTTGTTTGTTTTTTTCTCTGGCCTGTAAAATTTCCTTGTTTTGAGTTAGCAGGTTTACACTCCACCAAGGCGACGATATATGATAAAAAATGAATTTAGCAGTTTTACACTGTTAAGGCGACGATATTTGTTTGCCGAATAACTTGAGCTTTAATAATAGTTACTCCGATGAGTATTGGAGTTTTTCAACATTTTTTTACATGGGCGCCTCTTTAGGAGACCCTTTCGCCGCCAATGTTAAATAAAACATATTAGATTATAACTATAACTTAATTTTTTATAATAGTTTGTCTCTATCTATACTTTGGTGAAGTTGGAATCACACATTACCGAGCAAATTTTTGAAAATAAAATGTTTTAATTTTTTGATTAATTCTGATAATTTTTTATTTATAATATCTAAATTCTTTGAGGATAAAAATTCTTTTTTAAATAGGTGTTTTATTTTTTTGACAAAAAAACACATTTTTCTCTTTTATTTTTACCCAGGAACGTTTTGACATTTGCAAATATGTCATCTTCAGCCTTGGAAAAATCTTAAGATGGGAAAAATTCCCTCACATCGAAATTATCACAATATGTAACATTATCCTTCTGCCCAACAATTATTTTTGCATCAACATTAAAATTCAATGACTCTTTCATAAATCACTCACAGTTAGTCCGATCTAAATTCTATTTTTAGGTGGGATAAAAAAGAATTTGGATCGGACTAACTGTGAGTGATTTATGAAAGAGTCATTGAATTTTAATGTTGATGCAAAAATAATTGTTGGGCAGAAGGATAATGTTACATATTGTGATAATTTCGATGTGAGGAATTTTTCCCATCTTAAGATTGTTCCAAGGCTGAAGATGACATATTTGTAAATATCCATACGGTATAGACTCCATGAAAAACAACATTTATAATTAAAAAAGACTGATGATGAAGACCAAGTCTTCGAAACTATAGTCTCAAACAAATAAATAATATATATATATATATACAGATATATCATCTAGATATATATATGTGTATGTTTATTTGCATCAAGCAGAGGACAACCTCTTTGTTTCTCTTTGTGAATGAACAACTCTGCTACTCTCGGCAAAACAAAAACTTTTCAATTTTTTCAATTATATTTGTAAATGTCGAAACGTTCCTGAGTGACAATAAAATAAAGAAAAATAAAAGATAAAAATGTGTTTTTTTGTCAAAAAAATAAAATAAAACTAACACCTATTTAAAAGAGAATTTGTATCATCAAAAAATGTTTTAAAATGTAAATATTTTCTGTGAGTCTTATGGAAATTAAGATCTTGACACTTTTTCTTGAATTATACTACTATTAGTTGAATAGATAAAGTTAAAAAAAAAAACTAAAAATTTGCTTTTTCAAACATGCAGGTTTCTTTTTTTGCAATAAAATATATGATTGATCGACGAATTTACTTAGATATTTACTTTAAAAAATCACATAAATTCTATGTTTGGATTTAAACATAAACAGTAGAAATATAACGCATTGCTAAATCATGCAAGAATTATTATCAGCTGATTTGAATAAATCAAACTAACTTTTGTATTTAATTATTGTTTTACTTTACCATACAGAGAAGGTATGTTCAAGTATTGTAATTGTCCATGAAAAATGTGGGTTTTTTTATTCTTTTTTACTTTACCATACAGGATATGGTCAAGTATTGTAATCGTGGATGAAAAAAGTGTTTTTTTTCCTTCTTTTTTTCGAAATATCTCAAAAACAGCTTAAACTATTTCGATTAAAAAAATTGAGCGAAACCATGGCATTTTTCTCTACAAAAAAGCCCTATTAAGTGAACATCGAAAAAATTATATTTTTCGAGATTATCATTTTTTTGTCAAAATGTATGTTAGTCTGTCTGTCAGTGTGTGCGTTACCAAATTTTGTGGACGAGCTAGCTTAAAAACTAGTGTGAATATCGAAACCAAATTTCGCACGTAGTTTTGGTCCATTGAGATTAAGAGCTGATTAGATTTTGGTGCATATCAACCCAAAATTAAGGGGGGGGGGCGGGTTAAAAATTAAAAATCTAGGCCATTTGACCAAACTCAACCAAATTTTGTATACATAACCAGTGGGACCCCAGAAGTCTAAAAATTCAAAAAACTAACCGCCCAAAATGGGGGGGGGGGTGCTGGGTCAAAAATTAATATCTAGGCCATTTGACCAAACTCAACCAAATTTTGTATACATAATAAGTGGGACCCCAGAAGACTAAAAATGGAAAGACTAACCGCCCAAAATGGGGTGGGGGTGGGGGGGAGTTAAAATTAAAAATCTAGGCCGTTTGAGCAAACTCAACCAAATTTTGTATACATAACCAGTGGGACCCCAGAAGTCTAAAAATTCAAAAACTAACCGCCCAAAATGGGGGGGGGGGGTGTATGGTCAAAAATTAAAATCTAGGCTCTTGTACCAAACTCAGCCAAATTTTGTATACATAATCAGTGGACCCCCAGCAAAAACTAACCCCCCCTCCCCTACATGATTATAAATAATTTTATTAAATATTAAATATAAGTGAGGGGCCAGGTTGTATGGTAAAGTCAAGTGGATGGCCACTTCAGAACACGTCAGCTTATTTATTATAATTTTAACTGCTGCCATTATGGTACGATATTTATTTACTATGTAGCTATTAAATAAACATTTATACGAGCCTTCATACACCCTTAAGTATAGCTTTTGAGTTTATTTAGAGTTCTAGAATTATTTTTTATTTTTTTATTTTTATCATATGTTTTTAATTTACGATAATTTTGTATTATTATCTAACAAAGAAATTGTTATTATAATAAATAAACTAATTTATTTATTTTTTGTAGGTCTATAAATACTCGAAGGACCAAGATAGAAAACATGATACAGATTTAGATGAAATGAAGGAATCATTACAACAGGTGAATAAAATTTTTTTTATTTTATTAAAAATTATTTAAAAACACTGGTTGAATTTTTTTTTTAAGAAAATAATGGAATGGAATTTATTTATTTATTAATTAATTTATAGGCTTTCCGAGATAAGATGAACAAAGACATAGTAATTAAGGACTTACTCCGAAAATATTATTCTAACAGGAATTCTCCCTAGGTGAAAGTGCTTTAATGAAAAAAAAAATAATAATGATCATTTCCCCACCCTTTAAGCCCAATCTACCAAATGTAAAAAATGTCATTTTTAATTGCAATTATTTAATGTTTGGTGTGTTAAATCGTCCTCAAATTTTAACAGTGTGTGTATTACGCTTTTAATGACTAATATTCCAAGTTTCGAAGACTTCTTGAATTTTTGTATTTGTGAAAGAACTACCTTAAGGCCGCTACACGCGAAGGTTTTTTCTTTGCTAGTTTATGGGCAGGCATTTCAGCTGGCTGCCAAGATGGAAATGACGTCACTGCCGGGCTGGCTGTCTTGCTAAAATTCAAAGCTAGAACATGTTTTAATTTCCAGGCTCATTCCTTTGCTGGTTTTGAGCGAGAACCAATCAGAAAGCAGTATTTTATCACGTGGGTGACTGCGCGCTGAGCATAAAACGTCAGAAATCATGATCGACTTAGTCTAGATGGCTTGTTCAAACCTGTTTGCCTACGCTGTTTTTCATAAATTAACAATAAATCATTAATTGCCCTTCGTCTGCGATTGATAATTTCTGCAATAATATTACTGTCAGCCATTTGGTTGAGTTTGCTCAAATGGCTTAGATTTTCATTTTTTGACCCTACACCCCCCACCCATTTTGGGCGGTTAGTTTTTTCATTTTTAGACTTCTGGTGTCCCACTGATTATGTATACAAAATTTGGTTGAGTTTGTTCAAATGGCCTAGATTTTTAATTTTTATCCCCCCTCCACCCCCCTTAATTTTGTGTCGATATGAACCAAAATCTAATCAACTCTTAATCTCAATGGACCAAAACTACATGTGAAATTTGGTTTCGATATTCACCCTAGTTTTTGAGCTAGCTCGTTCACAAAAATTCGGTAACGCACAGACTAACTAACTAACAGACATTTTGACAAAACAATTATTATCTTAAAAAATATAATTTTATCGCTGTTCACTTATTAGAGCTTTTTTTAGACCGAAATGCTATGGCTTCGCTCAATTTTTTTAATCAAAATATTTTCAGCCGTTTTTGAGATATTTCGAAAAAAAGAAGGGAAAAAAACTTTTTTCATGCACAATTACAATACTTGACCATACCCTGTATGGTAAAAGTAAATAATGAAATATACTATAAAATGAACCTATAATAACGAAAATATTTTTTTATTAGGAGGGTGGGGGCAAAAAATAAAAATCTAGGCCATTTGAGCAAACTCAACCATATTTTGTATACATAAATACATAATCAGTGTCCCCTCAGAACACTAAAAATTCAAAAACAAAATGGACTTGGGGGGGGGGAGGGTCAAAAAATGAAAATCCAGACCGTTGTACCAAACTCAACGAGAAGTGTTTGGTAAAGTCAAGTGGATGGCCAAATCAGAACGTGTCAATTTATTATACTTTAATGATAAAAAAATTTCAATGTTCCAAATTTCCGGACCCCATTTAAAAACATGGGCCCGGGGATCCCCCATGCTCGATGACCCTGCATCTGATCTGTCCCTGCGCACACAACATAACCAGCCAGCTTAAAATCTGTTTTCGGAGTCCGCAAAAAAAACCATCACGGCATCTACCGCCAAAGCCAGCTGCTAAATAAAGCATAGAAAAAAAATCCTCGTGTGCAGCAGCCTTTTAGATAAATTATAAAAATTTGTTTTATTTATTTATTTTTTTTTTGGGCATGTGTGGAGATGAGACAATTGAACGACATAACCCACACAAATGAAGAGAACTCAAGAAGAAACATATTCGAACACACAAATATTATTGCTTTTGTAGTGTTTATTATTAGTTTTTATTTGTCTCTTTTAAAATAAATTTTTTATCGTCATTAGATAAGATCTTAAGGTAGTTGTTTCCCCATATGGGTTTTCATAGGATTTTTTGAAATTTAGACAGATTATTATTTAAATATTTCTGCATCGATTGGTGGTAAAACGAAATTTATAAACAACATAGTTTCTGAGATATTAAATTCCAAAGTTTTTCAGACTCTCATACGTTAAACCGAGGGGCGAACCGCGACCTAATATGCTGTACACCTACTTCCACTTGTACTTCCAAATATTTCCAATTAATTCCAAATAATTCCAAATATTTCCAAGTAATTCCAAATACTTCCAAATATTTCCAAGTAATTCCAAATATTTCCAAGTAATTCCAAGTACTTCCAAATATTCCCAAGTACTTTCAAATATTTCCAAGTACTTCCAAATATTTCCAAATATTCCAAATATTCCCAAGTAATTCCAAATATTTCCAAGTATTCCAAATATTTCCAAGTATTCCAAATATTTCCAAGTAATTCCAAATACTTCCAAATATTTCCAAGTACTTTCAAATATTTCCAAGTAATTCCAAATATTTTCAAGTAATTCCAAGTACTTCCAAATATTTCCAAGTACTTTCAAATATTTCCAAGTATTTCCAAATATTTCCAAGTACTTAAAAAATATTTCCAAGTACTTCCAAATATTTCCAAGTATTCCAAATATTTCCAAGTATTCCAAATATTTTCAAGTAATTCCAAATACTTCCAAATATTTCCAAATATTTCCAAGTAATTCCAAATACTTCCAAATATTTCCAAGTAATTTCAAATATTTCCAAGAATTCCAGCACTTCCAAATATTCCCAAGTACTTTCAAATATTTCCAAGTACTTCCAAATATTCCCAAGTACTTTCAAATATTTCCAAGTACTTCCAAATATTTCCAAGTACTTTCAAATATTTCCAAGTACTTCCTAATATTTCCAAGTACTTCCAAAATACTTCCAGAGAGGTGTACACCTACATCTCATGTTGGCTGTTAGTTGTTGGAAATCTGGCTGATAACACTGGTAGACAAAAAATTTTTCTCTTAAACCTAACAATGGATTCCAGCAGAGTTGATTATCATGCATTTCCCGATTTTTTCCAATACGTCAGAGTTTTGTGATATTATCGGTCAAAATGACGAAAAAGGCCATTTTGACTATTTTCCCGATTAAATATTAAACAACAATATTTGAAATAAAAATATTTTGTCGACGTAATAGAAAACAGCTTCCTCTTTGATTTCCAAATTACCACTTGTTTTTACCTCAATTAGAACTCGAGTTATAACTAAAAAACTAAAACTACGTGATTATAAAGGATAATAGGGTCTTAGTTTTTTATTTATAACTCGAGTTCTAATTGAGCTAAAATCAAGTGGTAATTTGAAAATCAAAGAGGAAACTGTTTTCTATTACGTCAACAAAATATTTTGATTTCAAATATTGGTGTTTAATATCTAATGGGACTCGAAAATAGGTCAAAATGGCATTTTTCGTCATTTTAACCGATAATATCCCAAAACTCGGACGTGTTGTAAAAAATCGGGAAATTCCATGATAATCAGCGTATAAAACTACTGGAATCCATTGTTAGGTTTATGAGGGGAAATTTTTTCGAGCAGTGTAATTGGTAAGGGCAGTTCACTTAAATGTTCATCAGTTAGTCGGATCGATATTTAGATTTAATGAACTTAAGGGTTGAGTACAGTGATTCACACACATAAGTAGTTCCAAATATTGAGATTAGTCTCTTAGAACACTCTTTTGTTAGTGGGTATTTTTCTTCTTGGACCTTCTTCCAAAACTCTATTGGCGAAACGCCACTTCATTGGAATTTTTTTAAAAATCAGTATTATTCAAGAAGGTCCAAGAGCCGCACGAGATTGACTGAAGAGCTGCATGCGGCTCGCGAGCCACGTTGTGGCCACCCCTGGTCTATAGAACCTAGTATTGTCGCGAAACAACTACCTTAAAAGGTTTTTTTTATTATGTATATATTTTATATCCTCTAAAACTGTTAATAAACCACTTAAGGAATATTTTTACAAATATCTTTACTTTTTATTCCCCCCACCCCCTCCCCTCTCCCCAGAAATCCTTTACAGGTATTTTTGACCAATTAACATGTTTAAATTTTTTTTTGTAATATTATGTATATTTTTGGTGTTTGATTTAAGTTAAGGGTGTATTTGAATCCAATGCCGTATCAAGCCTATGAAAAGCCCTGTGCCCAGGTAGCACAAGAATAATCTATAAAAATTCTGATAATATCTTCTCTGGACATTGGAATATCCTGTGAATAATCTTTCAATCTTCGTTGATATTCTGGGAATTTTCTTAGAACTAAAATATTCGAGTAGGACATTAAATTCCCTTTCCCGGAATATTCCTAGTTGCGCATTCTTGGAATATTCGGAAAAGAATATTCTCAGAAGAATAACGCCCATACAAATATTCTGGAGGTAATTGGAATATATATGTCCTTTAAATAACTTCTTAGAATATTCTGGGGATATTGTGTGTTACCTGGGTGCTTGGGGTTAAATTTGGGCCTACGTAAATATAATCTACACATAAAAATAAAAATGTGGGCGTTACGAGAGCATCATGTGAAAACTACACAACATATTTTGATATGATTTGGAAGTATAGTTTCTCTAAAATTCGGAGCAGGTTCATTCATTCAGGGTATGGTAAAGTATTGTAATCGTGCATGAAGAATATTTTTTTCCTTCTTTTTTTAGAAATATCTCAAAAACGGCTGAAACTATTTTGATTAAAAAAATTGGGCGAAACCAGGGCATTTCGCTCTACAAAAAACCTCTAATAAGTAAATATCGAAAAAATTATATTTTTCGAGATAATAATTGTTTTTTCAATGTCTGTTAGTCTGTGCGTTACCAAATTTTTGTGGACGAGCTAGCTCAAAAACTAGTGTGAATATCAAAACCAAATTTCACACGTAGTTTTGGCTGATTAGATCTTGGTCCATATCGACCCAAAATTAAGGGGATGGAGGGGGGGGGGATTAAAATTAAAAATCTAGGCCATTTGAGCAAACTCAACCAAATTTTGTATACATAATCAGTGGGACCCCAGAAGTATAAAAATGCAAAAACTAACCCCCCTCCCCTACATGATTATAAATAATTGTATTAAATATTAAATATAAGTGAGGGGCCAGGTTGTATGATAATGTCAAGTAGATGGCCACATCAGAACACGTCAGCTTATTTTACTATACGTTTATTTTATTTCGAGGTCATTTTTACGTACTATTCTATTTCATTTATCACCCAATGGACTCGCCAGAGAGCACTGTAACTCTTATATACTAAAATAGCTCTCCTTAGCCTTCCACTGTATTTTTTTTTTTTTTTTTGTAGGAAGCAAAACCGTATAATCAAATGTATACTATGACTGAACAACCACGGAATTCTGAAGATAAAATATTTGGTCAAGTTTCTACTTCGAAAGTAAATCAACAGGGATATTCTTATGAAGTAAATGATCCCAAAAAGATTGATATTTGGAGTGCAATAAAATCAGGATCTCTTTCGGCTGTTGAAACCTTTTATAAACAAAATCCTGAAATTATTCATACAAAAAATGACAATACATTTGATCTCACTACACTGCATTCGGCAGCTTCTTGTGGTCATCATGATATTACTAAATTTTTGATTTCTAAAAATGTAAAAATTGATGCAACTACTATTATGCATTCTGAAAAACTAGACGATCCCGGAAATACTCTACTTGTTACTAAAAAAATTACTCAAGATGAATTTACTGAATATTGGGTTTCAAGAACTAATTTAACTACTACTATTCCACACAGACTAACTCCATTAATGATAGCGTCTATGGAGGGATATCCCGATATTATAAATTTATTATTAGACGCTGGAGCTAATATTAATTATCAAAATAACCTCAAACGAACATGCCTTCATTATGCAGTTAAAGGAGATCATATATCCTGTATTTCAGTATTAGTGTCCAGAGGGATTGACACGACATTAAGAGATCGTTATGGTCTAACTGCATTAGATTATGCAAAAAAACTAGAAAAAGTTAAAATAGTAAATTGTATAATGTCACTGACGTAAATCTAAAATATACAGAGTGGTTCACGGGAAACGGAGGTTTTTCAGGGAAACATAACTCGGCAGATTTTTCAAAACAATATATTTTTTTTTCATAAGAAAAATCACTAAACTATGCCATTATTGAATTCTTATGATCGAAAAATTATGTCTGACAAATGATGGCCATTTTCACGAACACAAATTCGAAGGCGCAGAGCCGGCCTTAGGCGTGGGCGACCTGGGCCACCGCCTACGGCCTCGCGCGGCGCAAATACGCATAACTCGGACGCAACGTAAAAATTAAAAATTAATTTATTATAAAATGATAAATATATTCACATACCAAATTTGTTTTCTTTAGGCTAGCAACAGCAACATTTTGTAACCTCCTGGACCCAGGGCGGAAAGTTTTGTTTTTTTTGTTCACCTTTATTAAAAAAAAATCGGTTGTCTGTAAAGTCGGTTTACTGACGATAGTTGAACGTGACAACGTCATAAGAAAATACCATTCCATCAGTATTTTCTTATGACGTTGTCACGTTCAACTATCGTCAGTAAACCGACTTTACAGACAACCGATTTTTTCATAAAATTCTTCGTTCAGAAAATCATTTTAAATTTACAAAATACTTGAATAAAATTTATTGTTTAAATTTCTACTCGACTGTTAAAATTTAATTTTTGATTTTATTATTTTATAATAATAAATTTTGTATTGACATTATTTCTTTCAGCAAGTAAACTGAATAAAAGTTGTTGTTCAATTAGTTACTTAATTATTTTTGCAAATTTAATTGTAATTTGATGTAAAAAAGTAATAATTTTGAATAATTTATTATAAGAATAAACTGTGATTAAATTATTGTTCATAAATCTTAAATTTAAAATTTAAAATTTGGAAACATCATTAAAATTTTTGTAACTGTAGCTTTTAAAAAGCCCGCCTCAATCTTTGTCGCTCGTTCCGCGCTCTCGCTTGCACTTCAAGCCTTAAATGGAACGCCTCAGAGCGAGGTAACGCCGCATGAGGCATGTTTTTTTGTGCGTGTAGCCGGCTCGATCGAATTATAAGACGTCACGTCAAAAGATTTCCCAAAACCCCCACCTAATTTTTTTCTCTCTATGTAAAGTTGCGCCATCATGGAAAAGGGGCTTCGCAAAATTGACCTCGCCCACATAAAATGTTGGTCTTGCGCCGCCACTGCAAAGGCGATCTCGAAAGCTTGCGTCCACTCTTCTTCAAAACACTATGTAGCGAATTTTACACAAAGACCTAGAGCTTCACCCCTATAAAATTACGATAGTCCAACAATTGAATGAGCTATATTACCAACAATGTCTCACTTTTTGCCAAACAATGCTTGATATGTTTGAAGAAAATGAGGATTTGACTATAACAATTAAGCTCATTTTTATAGAGAGCGTCTTCGAATTTGTGTTCGTGAAAATGGCCATCATTTGCCAGATATAATTTTTCGCTCATAAGCATTCAATAATGGCATAGTTTAGTGATTGTTACTATGAAAAAAATATAATGTTTTGAAAAATCTGCAGAGTTATACTTTTCTGAAAAACATCCGTTTTCCCTGACACACCCTGTATAATAGGATGGCCCAAAAAAAGCTTTTTAATGGCACTGAAATTAAAATGAGTCTCATCGCTCATCATTATTACTGGTTCATTTTCATCTGCGAAAATTGCTTGCATTCTCAAGGCGAACTAGCTGACCATGTGTATAAAACCTCGAAATCTTCAAGTGTTGAAAGATACCAGGACACACGAAGTTAGGACAAGCGACTCCAACTTATTGGAGAGTGTGTGATACGGAACTTTGAGAAAAGAGTACAGCATCGCATTTCAGAAAACGAACGTCATCGGTCTGATATGATTTTCAGAACATTATTTTTTTTTTTCATGAATTTCACTTTCTCTGTTAAATGGTAATATCTAAGATTTCATGTTTCGTAATAAAAAGTTTTTAAGTTGAAAAACAGCTGAGTTATTCTTATTTCGAAAACACCCTTCCATTCGGCCACACCCTTTATATATTAGCGCCCTGGACCCACGCCCCATCCACCCCACCGACCCTCTCCTCAACCCCCGCCGGGACCCCGAAGATACAAGAAGATCACCTTACAATTACCAATTTAGCACCTTACATTTTCTTACCTGTTCTATCGATCTAGAATATTTTCAGCATTGTGACGTTTTGGCTTCCATCGAAAAGTCGTAGCAACTTTATTTTTTTAATGGAACACCCCGAATATTAACGCGTTTTTAGAACCGCCCTTTTATTAAAATACTTTTTTTTATATTGTCCTATACCTATCTCTATTGGTTTTCGAGATAAAAAATCATTTGTGTTAAATATGGTCCAAAACATGGCCCTAATTAAGCTTAAATAAATTAGTGCTCTCCATTCATAGAAAGTTGATATTTTGGTGGTAGTTTAGACACACCCGAAGTATTTAATTTACGCCGAAAAAATCGACTCCATATTATACAGGGCGTGCTAAGATTACTATTATTTTCGGTATTCATAAAAGGGATCAAAAGTTCGTTTTTTCAAATGAGATCCCCTGTATATTACTCAATAAATCGAAAGACGAAGAAAAATGCTTTAAGACGATATATCATGACCTTATACCTAAAACATCAAGTTTTCTTAATAAAGGCGCTTTTTCGTGAAAAATTACTTTTTAATGAATTTAATTTTAACTAATCATGGGAATATCAAACTTATGACCGTTTGTTAACTATTTATAAGAAACTTATAAAGAGTTTATTTACGGTGTTAAAAAAAAACGCCCAAAATGACCGCAAATATTGATAAATATTCAAATTTGATATTGAGATAAATATTTAAATTAAATTTACCGTGAATTAGCATAATTTTATTTAAAAAGAAAGTGGGCCAATTGAGATGGGACGGGGCTCGTATATAAGAACTTCGTTTGAATAATCAATATTTGCGGTCATTTTGAGAGATTTTTTGAACACCGACAATAAACTCTTTATAAGTTACTTATAAATAGTCACCAAACTGTCTTAAGCTTGATATTTCCATGGTTAGTTAAAATTAAACTCATTAAAAAGTAATTTTTCACGAAAAAGCGGCTTTATTAAGAAAACTTGATGTTTTAGGTATAGGGACATGATATATCGTCTTAAAGCATTTTTCTTCGTCTTTCCAATTTATTGAGTAATATACAGGGGGTCTCATTTGATAAAAACTAACTTTTGACCCCTTTTATGAATAACGGAAATAATAGCACGCCCTGTATACTAATATGAAGTCGATTTCTCATCGTAAATTAAAAACTTGGGGTCTGTCTAAACTACACCACCTAAATATCAATTTTTCATGAATTGAGAGCACTAATTTATTTAAGTTTAATTAGGGCCATGTTTTGGACCATATTTAACACAAATTATTTTTTACCTCGAAAACCGATAGAGATAGGTATAGGACAATATTATCAAAAAAGTATTTTAATAAAAGGGCGGTTCTAAAAACGTGTTAATATACGGGGTGTTCCATTTAAAAAATAAAATTGCTACAACTTTTTGATGGAAACCGAAACGTCGCAATGCTGAAAATATTTTAGATCGATAGAACAGGTAAGAAAATGTAAGGTGCTAAATTTTCAGAAAAATCCTGCGTTCTCTTTTCCATAAACCTCTAACGTGTCATCGACCGTGAATCACCCTGTATACATATTAATTTCTCTTAAATTGAAAGTTTTTGTGTCGAGAGTTCAGCTTAAATTAAATACTTCGGGTGTCTAAACTACCACCAAAATATCATTTCATAAATTAATTCCTGTGAATCCATTGTAACAGACTGATGAAGAGGGTAAAGCCCTCGAAACTATAGTTTCGTTATAAATAAAAAAATTATAATTCCAGCAGAAGACACACTCTTTTATTGTCTCCTTCAATTAATTTCTCTATTAAAAATTTATTTTTTGAATATTTATTTATTTATTTTTTGTAGAACTCAGAGGCGTATACGCAAAGGAATACTTTGACTCAACAACAATCGGATTCTGAAGATAGAATAATCGAGGAAGATTCTCATGAAGTATTTGATAGTTGGAGTCGAATAAAATCAGGATCTCTTTCGGCTGTTACAAAAGATCCTGAAATTATTCATAAAAAAAATGAAAATATCTGTGACATCACACCAGTGCATTCGGCATCTGCTTATGGTCATCATGAAGTTGCTGAATCTTTGATTTCTAAAAATGTGAAACCTAGTACAACTCATCCTTTTAATGTTTTACCACATACACTACCTCCTTTAAATGAAGCTTCTATGAAGCGACGTTTCTCTATTGAAAATCAATTAGTAGACGCTGGTGCTAATATTAATTTTCAAGATTCTCGAAAACGAACATGCCTTAATTATGCAGTTAAAGGAAATAATATATCCTATGTTTCAGGATTAGTGTCCAGAGATATTGACACGACATTAAGAGATGCTGATGGTCGAACTGCAATAGATTATGCTAGATACCTAGGAAATACTAAAATGATAAATTATTTAATTTCACTGACCAAAAGCTAAATAAGAGTGTGGCCGAATGGAAGAGTGTTTTTGAAATAAGAATAACTCTGCTATTTTTTAACTTACAAAAATTTTTATTACAGAAAATGAAAGTTTAGATATTGCCATTTAACAGTAAAATTAATGAAAAACATTTTCTAATATAAACATTTTTGTCAACGGAGCCAATCGGGACCGTGAATCACGACTTTAGCGCCAACCAATGTAAGCTTTGGGGGATGATTTATTAAGACAAAGAGACTCACTTACGGCCCCCTAGGCTCCCTGCACTCTTTTATTCAGGGGGTGTTCACTCCTCAGTTTACAACACTGGCCACCATGCACTTGGCGCTACTGTCGAACGTTATTTCGACGTTGACCATATCATCAGAACTTGACCAAATTAATATGGCACCATCCTTAAGATACTCCCTTTCCAATATGAATGTGCTTCATTCACATAAGTCCACGGGGGGGGGGGGGAAGTAAAACTTATTTAGCCGTAGAAAATATTGAAATAATTTAAATTTCCTAATTTTAATAAATTTTAGTAGCCTCTGCTCACCTAAAAGATGAAAAAGTGCCTGTCATCTGATTGGCCATCCCACCGGGCACAAGGTGATTTTTAATGTTTTACCCTCTGTCAACATTTAAAAATAATTTTTAAGAGAAAAATAAAACCGACTTCAAAAAAATTAAATGCAACAAATAAAATACACTAAAAGGTATAAAATAATTATTATCTTATTTAGTTACAACTAACTACGAAATATTAACATGAAATTACTTTTTGAAGTCGGTACCAAACAAACTATACCTATAAGAGAGCATACCTTCCAAAGGTACTAAGTAAGATCCGTCGAGTGCCATTCATAAAATGTATATGTTTGGCACCGACTTCAAAAAGTAATTTCATGTAAATATTTCGTCGTTTAGTTGTAACTAAATTAGATAATAATTATTTTATACCTTTTAGTGTATTTTATTTGTTGCATTTAATTTTTTGAAGTCGGTTTTATTTTTTTCTTAATTATTTTATTTTTCTCTTTTTAGTGATGTTATTAATAGTGATCATATCATCAGAACTTGACCAAATTAATATGACACCATCCCTAAGATACCCCCTTTCCAATAAAAAAAGAATCATCGAAATCGGTTCATAAACAAAGAAGTTAGGCATGAGCAAACCTTAACAAAAAAGGTCTAATACCTATGAAAAAAATGGGACCAATCGGAAGCTAGACTGAACCCAATGCAATTTTTTTTCAAAATCGGTTCACAATTGGCGGAGATATCAGGTAACATAGGCACAAAAAAAAGTCGAATAGGAACCTCCTCCTTTTTAACCGACTTCAAAAAAGGAGGAGGTTCTCTATTCGACTGAATTTTTTTTTTTTTTTTGTGCCTATGTTACCTCATATCTCCGACAATTGTCAACCGATTTTGAAATTTTTTTTTGCATTGGGTCCAGTCTAGCTTCCGATTGGTCCCATTTTTTCGTTTTTTTTTCATAGGTATTAGACCTTTTTTGTTAGGTTTGCTCAGGCCTAACTTCTTTGTTTATGAACCGATTTCGATGATTCTTTTTTTATTGGAAAGGGGGTATCTTAGGGATGGTGTCATATTAATTTGGTCTAAGTTCTGATGATATGATCACTATTAATAACATCACTAAAAAGAGAAAAATTAAAATAATTTTTAAGAAAAAAATAAAACCGACTTCAAAAAATTAAATGCAACAAATAAAATACACTAAAAGGTATAAAATAATTATTATCTTATTTAGTTACAACTAAACGACGAAATATTACATGAAATTACTTTTTGAAGTCGGTGCCAAACATATACATTTTATGAATCGCACTCGACGGAACTTACTTAGTACGTTTGGCGGGTACGCTCGCTTATAGGTATAGTTTGTTTGGCACCGACTTCAAAAAGTAATTTCATGTTAATATTTCGTCGTTTAGTTGTAACTAAATAAGATAATAATTATTTTATACCTTTTAGTGTATTTTTATATTTGTTGCATTTAATTTTTTGAAGTCGGTTTTTATTTTTTCTTAAAAATTATTTTTATGACAAAACAATTATTATCTCGAAAAATATAATTTTTTCGATGTTCACTTATTAGAGTTTTTTGTAGAGCGAAATGCCATGGTTTCGCTCAATTTTTTTAGTCGAAATAGTTTCAGCCGTTTTTGAGATATTTCAAAAAAAAAAGAAGGAAAAAAACCACTTTTTTCATGCACGATTACAATACTTGACCATACCCTGTATGGTAAAGTAAAAATGAAAATTCGAAATTTGTACTTTACTGAAGCTATTATAAAAAAAAAACATGCTTCTAAATTTGACCCTTTGCTCAATTATGTGCAAAATGGACCGATACCATTTTAAGTTTGTGTGTTTGCGATTTTTTGTCGGGCCACACTGAGAGACGTCTTGGGCCGCGGGTTGGACAACCCTGCTCTAAAATTCCTTGATTTGGTAGGTGTACCTTGATCACAAGAAGTTTGCGTAACACTGATCTAGACGCTAGAAAAGATATTCTACTGATGTTCTACCTTCTAATTCTTACTATTTGAAATTAGACGTATTTCGGAATCAAACAAGAAGATTCAAAATTCAATTTTTTTTTTTTTTTTCTCAGCCGCGGGGCCACTTTTCCGAGCTCTACAAAAGAATAACACACAAAATTGAGGAAGAAGAAATTTCCTCACGCAACTTTGTGGTGGATAGTATGAATCGGAAGTTCGGGCTATGATTTTCAGAATATGAATTTTTTTATTTTTATAAATTTCACTTTTTCACTGTCAAATGGTAATATCTAAGCTTTTATTTTTCATAATAAAATTGTTTGTAAATTAAAAAACATCTGAGTTATTTTCATTTCAAAAACACCCGTCCATTATGAAACACCCTATAATATATTAGGGTGCCCCCGCCCGCCTCTAAAAAAAACGAATAATGATCTCACATGAAAATATGTATGTATGTTAATTTAACATGTTTTTAAAATACGTTCACAAATTAAGAAAAAAATAAAACCGACTTCAAAAAAATAAAATCTACTAAAAGGTATAAAATAATTATTATCTTATTTAGTTACAACTAAACGACGAAATATTAACGAAATTACTTTTTTAAGTCAATGCCAAAAATTTACATTTTATGAATCGCACTCGACGGATCTTACTTAGTACTGAAGGAGACAATAAAAGAGTGTGTCTTCTGCTGGAATTATAAATTTTATTTATTTATAACGAGACTATAGTTTCGAGGGCTTTGCCCTCTTCATCAGTCTATTACAATGGATTCACAGGAATTAATTTATGAATGAAAGCTTAACATCTTTCATGTGGTTAGGTTAAGAAATTAAACAGGGTGCGCAAGTGCACAAGAGAATACACAGGGTGCGGAAGTCAAGATTTGAAATTTATACTTGTTTTATTATTTTGGCTGTAGGTGGCGTTCGTGGAGTTTATATTTTAGCGGCTATTTTTAAAATAAAGCTTTCGGGAATTTCGATTTTCCGATTTAAGAATTTTCTTGGTGAATTATTGTATGATTTTAAATTAAAATAAATTAAATTATTAAAATAAATTTTTTAAATTAAAATCAAACAATAATTCACCAAGAAAAATTCTTAAATCGGAAAATCGAAATTCCGAAAGCTTTATTTTAAAAATAGCCGCTAAAATATAAACTTCACGAACGCCACCTACAGCCAAAATAATAAAACAAGTATAAATTTCAAATCTTGACTTGCGCACCCTGTGTAATCTCTTGTGCACTTGCGCACCCTGTTTAATTTCTTAACCTAACCACATGAAAGATGTTAACCTTTCATTCATAAATTAATTACTGTGAATCCATTGTAATAGACTGATGAAGAGGGCAAAGCCCTCGAAACTATAGTCTCGTTATAAATAAATAAAATTTATAATTCCAGCAGAAGACACACTCTTTTATTGTCTCCTTCAGTACTAAGTAAGATCCGTCGAGTGCGATTCATAAAATGTAAATGTTTGGCACCGACTTCAAAAAGTAATAAAGTTGATACTAATTTGATGGCTGTATATGTATATAATTAAGTAATGGAGAGGGATTCAGCCAATGGGTAGCCTCTGCTGCTCTCACCTATATGCCAGGGTTGTCCGAAAAAATTCAAAAAATATTTAAGAACTATAATGTACGCACGGCCTTGGCATCAACTGGTAATATGTCCTTTTTATTTAATAACAAGGATGTAGTTCCACCCCACGAACAACATAATGTGATTTACTTAATTAAGTGCCGCGATTGCCCGAAACCTACAAGTGTTTATGTGGGTCAAACATCTCGCATTTTTCTTTGCGGAAAAAGAGAGCATGAATTAAGTGTAATAAATAAAAAAGCTTCGACAGCCCTGAGCACACACCATATCGACACCTCCCATGGATTTGAGTTTGATGATGCTGTCATCTTGATGAGATTGGGGAACAATTATAAGCGTATGCTGGCCGAAAAATGCTTTATTAAGACATATGGGCAAAGGGCTCTTAATTTTCAAACTGATTGCATTGGGCTTAGCAATGCTTACTTGTCAATATTGACAAATACTGATGCCCAGGTATAATAAACATTGAGAAAGGGGCGAAAGAATTGTAAAAAAAGGTAGAGAAGGAAAAAATTTATTTTTTATTTTTATTTTTATATATTGTCATTTTGAATTCGAATTTTTGTTATTCTTAATGTTTGTTAATTATTTTGAGAAATCTTTTAATTAAGAGATGTTTGTGAGGGGTCAGTGATCCTAATTAGTTTAGTTTCCCCCCTGATATAAATAAACTTTTTTTCATATAATGCACTGTTTTTGAGTTGTAGGACTGTCTCAAGATAAAAAACTCACCCGGTATAGTCCAGTCAAATTGTTCTCAAATGGGCCCCTATGGGGAAAGTTTTGGGGTAATTCTAATTTTTTGCATATATATGTTTTTTGGGACGCTGAATATAAATCTGAGATCTCCCACCCAACATTGTAGAAAATACAAAAAAAAAAGGTGAAAATTTTCATTTTTAGCGGGTTTTCGCTTATAACTCAAAAACTATAAACCTTTCGTAAATAACCTTCCTATTCAAAATGAAAGTTGATAAAATTTCCTACAAATTTTATATTTTAGTTTTTTTTCTCCGACCAATCGTTCTGGCAAAATCCAAGTTTCCGACCTCGGCAGGCCCCCCGGATCACCCAAAATCTCGCACTTTTTTCGATATTTTCCCATTTTGACTATTAAGAAGCACGTTTTCGACAAAGACCACTCTATACATTTTTAAACTAGATTAAATTTGCTACAATTCAAACAAAGTTAAATCTTAATTGGATAATGGTAACCCGTGCCGCAATGAGATTGAAATTTTGAAAAACTGCAGTTTTTACTTCATAAAATAAAAATCAAGTTTCTAGAGGGCCGGTTGTGTGTACAAAGTAAATGTTTTTTACCACTAACAAACGGTAGATGGTAAATGGAGGCACTGGGATGGCCAATCAGATGACAGGCATTTTCAGTGCCTGTCATCTGATTGGCCATCCCAGTGCCTCCATTTGCCATCTACCGTTTGTTGGTGGTGGAAAGCATTTACTTTGCGACATACGACCGGCCCTTGGAAGCTTGATTTTTATTTTATTCTCTAGGAAATTTTTTGACTTGAACTTCCAGCATTTTCCATGACAGGATATGATCCGAATCCTCAGAAGTGTATGCTTACAAATGTGTCTCAGTAAGTGATCTTACACTAACAATTAAAGAACTAATAGTAAAAAAAATGGCGAGCCGAATGGAATTTGAGCTCTAAGAACCGAGGCCACACATATTCATTAATCAATCAAAATGTAGAAACTACCCCTTGGCTAAAAAAAAAAAAAATATTAGAAGAAGATCATTCTATACGTGGTTAACGAGAATGAGTCTAGGACATGCAATTGTAAGGTTATTAAATGAAGTGAAAAACAAAAATAATACTGGACCGTCGCTTAGAACATCAACTCTTAGATTTATAGATATCCAGTATTTTCAATGACAGGAAATGATCCATTTTTTCAAAAAATCGCAGTTTTTCCTTCAGAAAATAAAAACCACTCATCCTAGTAACTTGATTTCTATCTCATTATCTAGGAGATTTTGTTGACTTGAACGTTTACTTGGACTACTTTTTTGGAAAACTTTTAAATTTATAGATATCCAGCATTTTCCATGACACTTTTGAGGATTCGGATCATATCCTGTCCATAAAATCCAGAATATCTATAAATCTAGGAGTTTTATAAAAAAGTGATCCAAGTAAACGTTCAAGTCAATAGGATTTTCTAGAGAATGAGATAGAAATCAAGTTTCTACCTTGATTGGTTTTCATTTTATGAAGGAAAACTGCGATTTTTTGAAAAAAATGGATCATTTCCTGTCATGGAAAATGCTGGATAATTATAATTAAAATAACCCTTAAAATGGCTTCATAGCATGTACTTCATCAATTTCCTTTATAGGTAAGAGCCTCCCCACTCCCGATAAAAAAATTGGACCAAAAAGTTGGCCTGCAACATCCGGATTATTAATCTTTGAGCTATTCTCAATTAATATTAGTAGATAAAGTACGGTCCTCATATTTTGTACACTCAACTCAATTCAGCTCCCGGTCTATGGAGCACATTCTGCTGGCGTGTCCATCATTGGAGAAATAGGGTTTTGAGGAGTGGATGAATGAGAAGAATTTTCCTCGTCCACTCAATTTAAACATATGTGACAGTGACCTGATATTTACTATTTTTATATTAAATCTATATGATGATTAAGTTCAAATTAACAAATTAATAAAATGTAAAGTTCTTGGTATAGTTTACAGAGAATAAATCGAGCTATTTTTGAGACTAATATTGGCTAGAATTCAGTTTAATCTACATTAATTTTGTAACTTACTCTATTTTCTTGGATATTTCAAGATGCTGATTTCTATCTATTTTAATATTTTCAAATTCTTAAATATTAATAATATTCATATTTAACTAACTCTTGTAATAATAACTTGTAATAATTATAAGACTATATCTAAATTGAAAATTTTTGCCGAGAGTATTGAAGGTGTGGCGCTTCACAAAACTGTCGGTAGAGCGCGCCACATATTCAATCACTTTCAACACCCAAGTTGTATTTTAACAGAAAAACAAACAAATATACAAAAATATCGATATTTGTAATATACATCACACACATGCAACCATATGTAAAGATTTATCATAAATAAATTACCACCAAGGCGAGGGATAAATTATGCAATCCAAGCAAGAAACAGATCAATTTCAGAAGTGATATAAATATGTCCATTTTGATTAAATATAAGCCATGACAATTCAATAGCTACTTAGATTCAAGTGCAATACACTTGAAGATTGAGGTGATACCTACACAACGGGGGTCTCTTACTGGTCCGGTAGCCCGAAGTGTATCGAATAGTATCATCTCTTTCCCTACAAGTTCACCTGCGTCCACTCGCCTTGTGTCGTGTACCAATTTTATATGTGCATTTTTATTTAACCCTAACCGCCTACCTCTTGCTTGCCGGCCTTCTCTCCCACGCTATATATTATATGTGCTACTCCTCGCTATAAAGGAAACAATAAAAGAGTGTGTCTTCTGCTGGAATTATAAATTTTATTTATTTATAACGAGACTATAGTTTCGAGTGCTTTGCCCTCTTCATCAGTCTATTACAATGGATTCACAGGAATTAATTTATGAATGCAAGGTTAAAATCTTTCATGTGGTTAGGTTAAGAAATTGTTCAGGGTGGCCAAGTTAAGAATTGAAATTTATACTTGTTTTATTGTATTTTGGCTGTAGGTGGCGTTCATGAAGTTTTTATTTGAGCGGTTATTTTTAAAATAAAGCTTTCGTGAATTTCTATTTTCCGATTTAAGAATTTTTTTGGTGAATTATTGTATGATTTTAAAATTTCTAACGATTCGAAAATACTAATTTTTAAGGGATCTAATTCTGATCTAATTAATTTAATATTTGATTCATCTGGAAAAGAATGTTTCTCGGAGATTAAATAGTCTGCAAATGCACTATAGTCTCGTTATAAATAAATAAAATTTATAATTCCAGCAGAAGACACACTCTTTTATTGTCTCCTTCAAGACTATATCTAATTATCATTATTTTAATTTTTTTCTTCTTTCTTTCTGTATTATCAAAATTGTAAATATAATGTTGAATCTACATAAATGATGGCCAAAATGAAACATGTGATTTCGAAAGCCAAAAGTTTGTGTTACGACAACATTTGATTTTTGTTTACAACCCTTCTTGACTAGAGAAAGGTTGTATGAAAATTTGTATGTTTTTATCTCGAAGAATGTTCCACGCAGAATGGTCTTGGTAACGTAGCCCAAGCGACTTGACCCGTTTTCAGTCTTGATGCTGATTTATAGAAGGAGATGTTTCGTTTTAAATAAGAGAATATTTAATTAATATTGGTATTTTTTATTACTGGCTTAAAAACATACATTTCCCTTCGCTGATCAGGGCTTAGAGAACTTCAAATTTGACTCTGTTGGTTGACCTTCTCATCTCCCAACTGGCAAGTGACATGTCTCAACTCTCAACTCCAACCGAGAACTGACTGAACTCAACTGACCAACTGGCCTAAAGTCTGCCTACTTGTATCTGAAAATTGCCTGACTTTTTGAGTGGAAATTTCCCAAAAGCTTCTTATTGGCTAAATTCGTAATCAGCAGGGCGTTTTAAAATATTGTAGCCCGCCTTCTTTTAGAAATTAGTCTCTCGAAAAATTCCCACGCAATGACGAAAAACCCAATGAATTTACAATCAACATCTGGTGTTAAAAGCCATTCGACAGGACTTATTTATTAACCCAAATATGACAACTTACTTTAAATTTATTGAGGTCCAGGAAGTAGAATTGTAAAGTCCACTTTCCTATTGTCAAAAAGGCACTTTCGAGCATCAAAGGGCGCCGGCTAAAAATATTACCCTTAAGAGTAATTATATTTATATTAAGGAAAAAATACTCTGGTGCCGCGCACAACAGTTGTAATAAATAAATATAATTTCATTTAAATTGAGTAGGTAAACAATATTTTTATAGAGAAATGTTTGTGGAATTTAATAGAACTAAAGTCACATTGATACATAGATACATACATACAGGTGAAGCTAATATAAAGCGTGTAAAATAAATACCCCCTGTAATGTTAATTCACCCTTGAAACCTTTTCACTTCTTTAATACTACATAAATAAATCTATATAGTAATGGTCCTTTAAAATTAGGTTGAGCTTACTATACGATCTTGAGGGTAAATTGAAGGGGGGTAGGGTCAAAGAAAGATGAACAAACAGCTTGCAACCCGAATCCTCGATTATTAACGGTGCAAGGAACATCAAATGGCGGGGAAAATTTAATTCCTTCCTTCGATTACGTTACACAGCAATTTACAAGAATATATATACTATTAAAATACATTTGAGAGAATTTCAAAATCAACTGGTGTGGACATCACACGACTTTCACATTAGTTTCTCGCTTATTTGAAATCATCATACCAATTTTTACTTTACCATACAGGGCATGGTCAAGTATTGTAATCGTGTATGAAAAAAGTGGGTTTTTCCTTCTTTTTTTCAAAATATCTCAAAACGGCTGAAACTATATTGATTAAAAAAATTGAGCGAAACCATGACATTTTGCTCTACAAAAAAGCTCTAATAAGTGAAAATCGAAAAAATTATATTTTTTGAGATAATAATTGTTTTGTCAAAATGTCTGTTAGTTTGTCTGGTTGTCTGTCTGTTAGTCTGTGCGTTACCAAATTTTTGTGGATCGAGCCAGCTCAAATACTAGTGTGAATATCGAAACCAAATTTCACACGTAGTTTTGGTTCATTAAGATTAAGAGCTGATTAGATTTTGGTGCATATCGACCCAAAATCTGGAAAAAGTGGAGGGGGGGATTAAAAATATTTTGTATACATAATCAGTGGGACCCCAGAAGTCTAAAAATGGAAAAACTAACCGCCGAAAATGTGTGGGAGGGGGTCAAAAAATGAAAATATAGGCTCTTGTTCCAAACTCAACCAAATTTTGTATACATAATCAGTGGGCACACAGTAATCTAAAAATGCAAAAACTAACCCCCCTACACGATTATAAATAATTTTATTTGATATTAAATATAAGTGAGAGGCCAGGTTGTATGGTAAAGTCAATTGGATGGCCACATCAGAACACGTCAGCTTATTTTCATTCAAATTACTTCAATTTGGGTTTCCCCCCCCCAAGCCGTTTTGGGAAAAAAGACAAAATTCGTAAATACATGTTTTTTTTTTTTATATATGTATATTTATTCTGATCCTCTCTTTTCTCTGAAACGGCTTGACCCAGTGAAGTTGAAATTTTGCACGGAACTTATCAATGTAATATAGCCTAGTTTGGAAAAAAATCTTAATTTAATCCAATTACCTATATCATTTAGAAATAACATTTTAAATGTAAATAACTAAAAACGGTAAAGTTTTAGAAAAAAAAAACGTCAAAGAAAATATTCAGTTAGTTTTCTTAATAGAATTTGAAATAAGAATAACAAAAAGGAAAATAAAAAAAGAGGTCGGTTAAGATATCCTCCTGGTACTACAAGTTCACTTTTTATGAATCACACCGGTTATTTGAACCCTCAGGAGTCGTATGTTTCAAATTTCAAGTCAATCGGTTAAGTCGTTTAATCTGAAGGTCGGTGAACATAGAGATATATAGAATCATAAGATTATTATATTGATTTGATTTTTTTTTATGATTTTTCTAGTTTGAAAATTTATCATTTTAATTTTTAAGACCCCCCCCCCCCCCCTTCCCTCCCATCCTTTAATTTTTATAACTTAAGTCATAGTTTTAATTTGATGCTCTCGTTTTCATTTTACAAAGGTTTAGGGTATATTTTTAAAAATTTTGTTTTAATAATTGCCAAATCCAGTTGTTTTTAGGGGTAATCGAACCCTGAAGATGTCAAAAAATGTAAAATCACCTCATTGACTACAGATAATTCCTAAACTCTACGACAAATTTCATTAGAACCAAAATTGTAGAGGATATACATTTTTGTTAAAAAAATCTGAAACTAACCACCCTTAATTGGGGTGGGGGAGGGGGGGGGGTAAAATGAAAATTCTAGGCCTTTCGACCAAATTCAACCAAATTTTGTATACATATACTGTGGACTTCCAGAAGGCTAGAAATGCAAAAACTAAGCTAAATTTGTCCTAGATTTTCATTTTTTGACCCCCCCCCCCCATTTTGGGTGGTTATTTTCAAATTTGTATTTAAAGGAAAATGTCATAAATTACATACTGTAATTTTGCTTCTAATAGAATTTTCCGTAGAGTAAACAGTTTAGAGTTATAATAAATGATGTGATTTTACTGTATTTTTTGACATCTTCAAGGGTCTATTACCCCTAAAACGACTCGATTTGTCGAGTGAGAATTCGACTTTCACACTACAGTATGGGATATATTATTTGGATTACAAAATCATCTTCCGTCAGTAGCTCTGAGACTATTATCAATGTAATGTCCTAGTTTGGAAAAAAAATCTCAATTTAATCCAATTATCCATTTTAAAATAACGGGCATTTTTAAATTTTAAACGAAAATAACTCAAAAATAGGTAAATTTCTATAAAAAAACGTCAGAAAAAATTCAATTATAGTTTTCTTATTAGAGTTTGGAATAAGAATAGCAAAAAGAAAAAGAGAGGTCGGTGAAGATATCCTCTTGGGACTAAAAGTTCAGTTTTTATGAATCACACCGATTACTTGACCCCTCAGGAGTATATGTTTCAAATTTCAAGTCAATTAGTTAAGCCGTTTAGCCTGAAGGTCGGTGAACATAGAGATATAGAATCCTAAAACTAATTATTCTATTGATTCCATTTTTGATGTTTTTTCTAGTTTGAAAATTTTATAATTTTAATTTTTTAAGATCCCATCCCCCCATCCCTTAATCTTTGGTTTGACAGAATATGTATACGTTTCGATGCAAATTGGCAACTCTTTTTTGATTTTAAGTCGATTTTTTCAGATTTTCATCAAAGGTAACTGATATGATAACAATGTAGTAGCTGCTATGGTTACTTATAATCCCCCCCCCCCACACACACAAAAATTTAGCATTTAAATAATTTTTTGTATTTTTTTCTAAAAAGTATGTAAAAAAAAATTCAATTCATTTTTTTTTTTTTGAATTTGGACCATTTTTAAAGAAGTTATGAGCGAAATCCCGTAATTCGAAATTTTTGCATGTTTAATAAGATAGTACACTGGCCCACTGAGCGATGCTCGGTAAATCTTGCTTCAGTTAAAAAGCTATATATGAATCCCCGAAGCCCCCTCGCCCCCAAACCCCCACTTTCGCGAGAGTACCTAGAGCCACCTCCTGCACCTCCCACACCCACCCCACCCGCCCCAACCTCGCACCTGGCCCGACACCTGGACCCCCTACCCCCACCGTTTTTGCATTTCTAGCCTTCTAGTGGCCTACAGATTATTTTCATGTTTTTTTCTAGTTGGAAAATTTTATAATTTTAATTTTTAAGCTCATTGATAAAAAATAAATACTTGGTAGGTTTCACATTAAGATATAAAAAATAAATCGAATTTATTTTTGGAGAATCTTTAATCTCGATATATATATTTCGGTGACTAACCCATCTTTTCAGGAGAAACAGAAACATATCTTAATGTGAAACCTACCAAGTATTTTTTTTCCAATAATTTTAAAAAAATGTTTCACTAAGTACCAACACCAAATTCCTTAAAAAACCATTAATTTTTTAAGGTATTCCATCCCTATTTTGAATTTCGGAGTGCGTGCTGATTTCACTACAATTTGGGATATGTTATTTGGATTATAAAATCAGCTTCCAAAATGGTCAGCTCGAATTATAAGGTTTTAATGCTACTTACCTGCTTAGAGATCTACCTACATAAGTTGAGAGGGGCCCCGCAGACTTACATTGGCCAGGGGCCTGCCCATACATGTCTTAATTCGGCCCTGTGTTCTTCGATCGAACCATCCATAGTGTTTATTCAGGGTTGGCCGGCCCTGGTTGCCTGCCAAATGTTTTGGTCTGCGTAGGGCACGTGGCGTGCGTGTGTGTGTAGCTGTGTGAGTGGGCGGCTGGCGGACGTCGGGGATCCCCGAGCGAGCGGGCCTCGAGTCGAGAGAGATACTTTTTAAATTTCAAATCCCAAATCTCTACGACTTAGCGTAGACGAATTAAGAACGAATAAAATATTTGCACCCTCTTTTATTTCAATCGGATTAAAATTTATACGCGACTATAATAACTTATGGAGCTATTTTTGAGAAAACGCCCAAAAACGATGTACCTATGATAAATGTCAACTTCCGGTGTTTCAATTTCAATCAAAAGTTGGCTTTACTCCTTCTAGCCTATATCGAGCTTAAGTTTCGAATTTCGTAGCTCTGAGACTCAGGACTTGTCAAAAGTATGGGGGTACATACATACACACGGACTAATTGATTTTTGGCCACATTTTGGACCCTGGGGACCATAATATCCGGTTTTATGTTCTAAATCAGTGGTTCCCAGCACCTAGAGGCGATCGACCCCCAAGTTGGCGATTTGGGTTATCAGGGGGGCGATAATTGAGTAGGGGGCGATGAGTATTCAAAGAGGGAAAAATTAAAAATACGCACTCGTGGCAAAAAAAATAGAATCACTTCTCTTGCGAGTTGTTAAATGTAATTTTCATTCTCAAATATAAATAATGTTATATTAATATTTTTAGAAAAATATTTAAATTTCTAATAAATTACAAAGAAACATACTGTTGTTAACGCGGCATTTTGAGTATTTTTTTCTTGATAACAATATAATTGTTTTAAATGGTAATATTTCGGAGTAGCTGGCGGCATGTTCTTTGATGCTGGAATGTGCCTTATTTGACAATAGGATGAGTTGGGACTTATACAATTCTCCACTTTTTGAACCTCAATAAATTTAATTTATGTTTGTCATATTTTGGGTTAAGAGATTAAGTCCTGTCGGAAGGCTTTTTAACTGAAGGAAACACCAGATGTCAATAATAAATTCATTGATTGGGGTTTTTCTAAATTTCGACTTTGCGTGGGAATTTTCCAAGAGAGTAATTTCTAGAAAATAGGCTGGCTTCAATATTTCGAACCGAATAAAACTGCTTTGGTTGTTTTTATATACGATAATAAAATTGTTTAAAATAATACTAATTGCTTTATTATTTACACTTTAGGCATACAATGAAAATGAAAAGGGGGCGATAGGTGTTAGTGAACCTCCAGAAAGGGGCGACGGGCCACAAAAGGTTGGGAACCACTGTACTAAATCCTTTTTAAAACTTTTAAGAGCATTGATTCCTTCCTTCTAAAAATCACAATGTGAAATTAACTATTTTTTTCATTGAAGATAGACGTCACAAATTATCAGGCCCCCTGCAGGCGATCGCAACACTTCACATTATATCCTATATAATTGATTGGAAAAAAATATTTTAATAGGTTTTCTAATTAAACTAATTATTAGCAGGTTGGTCGAATAAAAATGAATCATATGTTTGGATCAAAAATAAAACAAGTGGTTGATTAAATATAAAAAAAATATATACCGAAGCTCTGCCTGTAAAACACATACATAGACACAGTTAATGTTTGTCTGTTCTTATCCAGAATAAGATTTACTAGGACAAGTATTTATGACAAAAGGGGAGAAATAGAGGGAGAGAGTGGCCTCTAAGGGCCTAAAGGGAAATCAACACGATGTTTGTCTGGGAGAGAGAGAGAGAGAGAGCGCCCCGGAGGGATCGAGCCAATTAGAAGTGGCAGCCCTGTGCGCAATCAATTTCGGTTTGATTAACAAAATAAGACATCATATTGAAGCAGATTATACCAAGTTATAGATATATAAATATATTTGATTTATTCTAGAAGAAAAAAATAAAAAAAGAATAAACAAAATAGGTAATTGAGTTTTCAATTTTTTTTTTAAGTTTCGTGAGATCAAGCATGCCATGGACAAATAAAAAAACAGTTGATTAACTGTCCGCATTTTTGTATGATTGTAAACCGTTTTTTTTTTACCTGTTTTTTTGTTTCTTTAATCAGATTCGTTAATAAAATATTCTTTAAGCAATAACTGTTAAACGAATGAAGATATCGACATGCGGTTTGAACATATTTTGTTGCAAATTTGATCTACTTTCTGAATCTACTAAAATAATTATACGGTTCCATTTAAGATTTCGGAGCAAAATTAATAAAACGTTTAACTTTATAAAACACGCCCCTTAGCGAGGGCGGCAAGAACTAGAATGGCATGGATGGTTTTTTATTTTATTCACCAAACCTTCCTTTCTTGAACCAGACCTTGTTAACAAAATTCCGTTAAGTCAAACTTAAGTTATAGACACTAGAGTCCATAAAAGTTTAGCATCCTCCTCCCGCCTTTACTTTAAGTCCTACAATAAAAAGTCATTTATCAAAAAGATGGACTCATTATGCGTGGCATTAACGTGAGAGTATTCATTTCTAAACTTATATTGGAAAATTTTTGAGAAAGTCGCATTTTCTATACGATTGACGGAGGTAGCATCTAGCGGTGGACGTATGATCTTAAAAAGTATTTCCGAAGCAATTTTTAGTAGGATTTAAACGATTTCCTCCGAACCTTCTACGATTATTAGTTCCTGAGATACGGTACCTCGTCCCCATTATCGAATCGGCCCGGTACAAGAAACACTACCTAAGCGGAAGTGTCTACAGTACGACCGGACCAAAATTCCTATTTAAAAAAAAAAAATTATCTAAATTCAGTCGCTCGGCTTGGTCTCTCAGCCTAGGTGCCTATGTTTTTTTTTTGGTCGCCGAGAGACCAAGTCGCCGGCGACCAGTCGACAGTGCGTCTATTTATGTATTTAAAAAGTTGAGTTTTCTTCTAAATAAATAATATATGATAAATAAATCTTTATTCCTCGACCTGCTTAGAGGCACAAGTCCTCGGTGGCTAGGTCCCTCCAAACATCAATACAATCTAGCTACAATACATCAATACAAATTAACTACAACAATTTAACAAATAATAAACAAGTAAAAAAAAGAAAAAAGAAAAAAATAGAAATGTATGCTCATTAACAAATAACATGACCATAGATTTCCATCAAAAGACAAAAGTAATTTAAAAATTCCGCGCAAAAACCCGATACCAGGAGCAAGCGACGCATTAGCCATCCCGGCATTTGCCATAAGCTGTTAAGGAAACCTGGTCAAAACCTTAACAAGGATGGTATGACCTCTCTCTACCTCACCTAATCTCTGCTTGTGAGAACTAAATAAAATTTTGCACAACTCTAGGACTTTAGGACTTGTTAAACTTTATAATTGATTTAATCATACTATAATCCCTAGTAGTAAGAAGCAACAGTGTTCCAGACAATGCCAGTACAAATGAATGCCAGACCTTACATATTAATATCTGAATTAACTAACTTGTAGGCACCAGACTGTATTTAAATTAATACCATTCTTCCCTACATCCTTATAATCTAAATAACCGTCTGAATCATTCTCATAACAAAACCACCACTGGTTTTAACACCTATATACTTGTAGTCCCAGCTCTGTATTGACTGACCCCTTGCCTAGCCATATCTATTTCTGAAATAAACTGCAACGGATCGTTGCTAAACTTTATCCAAATTCATTTTAAATATTAATATGTTTATTCCTTTATTATTAATCAGATATCACTTGCTATTTGCAGTTCATGTTGACTTTAATTCAAAAATAATTATCAATTCTCTATTAACAGTCGAGGAATAACCATTCTCGATTAGATTTTTGACACTTCGATTATTATTGGTAACCATTGCTGAAGACATGGAGGAATTGACTTAAAATCAAAAATAGTGATCGATTCTTATCTAATACTAGAGGAATAACCTTATTGCATTCCATTTTTGATGTTTTGACTATTAATGGTAACTTCTACCAAAAACGTGGAAGAATCGACTTAAAATCAAAAAAGACTAAATTATTTTTTGGTAAACATCTCAAGCTAAATTTTAAAGAATTTAAAATTAAAAAAGTACTATTTTACTCTAGAGTAAAGTACTTTAAAATATGATTTTACTAAAAACTTTATTTAACCTTTTTTGTGGTCCCCAAGGTACTTAATTAGGATATTAAATTTCATCAAAATTGGTTAAGTCATTTTCAAGATATTTAGAAAAAACTAAAAAATACTGAAATAAAGTACTAATGTTTATGGACCGATATGTACCAAAAACTAATCAGCGCTTCATTTTGTTAAACTAATAGTAGGTTTTCAATTTCAATTCAATCAGTGCAACGGTGTGGAAAAAATCGTGGACGAAAAAAACGATTACATCCATCCATCCATCCATCCATCCCCACGCACTTCCAAAAAAATGGCACTTTTTGGCCTCTCGACGAGATTCCAGGTAATTTTTGGCAAAACCGTCAGGTGCTAAAATTCAATCTCATTGAATACTTCAATTTGTGACCTTAATTGAGTCCATGTGTTCCGTAGTCTTTACCTGAGGACCCTTTGAAGTCGAGCTTGCCGCGCGACCCATTACAATACTTTCTCCCATGCTTCGCATTGGATAAAGTAAAAAAGAAAAATTATTTTCAAAATAAACAAAATATTTACCTTAGCAACGCAGAGATTTCCTTATTCCAGCCTAATTTCAAAACCAACCCTTGCTTTTTCTATCTCTAAATGGCAAAGAAGAGTTAACAAAACCCCCTCCCCAAAAGAGACAAAAAAAGAACTAATAAAAACCTACCAAAAAGCTTCAAATTTCTAAGACAGCTTTTTGTTTACCCACCAGACTTCAAAGAGACCTAAAAGAATTAATAAGTTGATAAGTGAAAGTCGTGTGATATGTGTACATACTATAAATACACCATGATATTTTTGTTTATTTAAAACATGGTTGACTAATTATTATTATTATTATTTTACGCTAGCGAGTAACTTTTCTCTTGAATATCGGATGTGGTTGCGGCAAAGCATGGTGTGCTGTGTTGTTGTCTAGCGGGGGTGGATAATCTCCGGCCCATTTCCGAGAGTAACTTTAGTCTATTAATTCGAATAGCTCGTTAAAATGGGATTAAGCCCCCCCCCAGGAGTGGAGAAGGGAATATAGGATTGTTGTTGCCGAATAGTTTCAACAGATATATAGCTATATTGTGCCCTCTTGTAGCACAGAATTAAATCAGAATTGATTAATGTAGATAAAAAAACAACTACAATCTCACATATTTAATTCTTTTATTAACGTTACATGATTTTCAATTACTTTGGTGTGATTAAAAAAAAAATAGTCACGTTTAAGAGGGTTCTTGTGTAGCGGATCGAAAATTCGCTATATAAATTTTCAATGTATTTTTGTGAAGCGGCGAAAGTATTTTTGTTTTCTTAATAATAATAATTATTTCGGGGCCGGTAGCGCAGTCGGTTAGACTACCAACTATTCTAACATAATCCGATTAAATTATTATTATTATTAAATAAATAAATTAATTAATAAAATTTTAAAAAATGAAATTATTATTTTTTATTAAAAAAATAAATTATTATTATTTTAATTAAATTATTATTTTAAATTATTATTATTATTATTATTTAAATAAATAATTATTATTTAAATATTTAAATAATTTAATATTATTTACGTAAATTATTATTTTTATTTATTTATATATTGTTAATGATCGAGCATTGTTACAAATAAATAATGTATATATTATTAAATATTTAAGTTATAAACAAATTAATTGAAAGATCAGATTTCTAATTATTTTTTATTTGTTACGATAATAATAATTGATATTATTAAAAATAAAAAATAAATTTATTTAAACGACACTTTTTTTCTAAAAAACCGACTTTTCAGAACTGAAAATCTCTGGTTCTACAAAACCTCGCGCATGCGCAGGACGAAATTTCGTAACAGGCAACCATGAATCGTGGGAGGCAAAACAAGATTACCCCAGGTGGTAATCAATCCACCCACCCTCGAGTGGGAACCGGGCACTCATATTCTGAGGGACCAGACCATCACGAAATCAAGGAAGAAACAATGGAACAATAACGCCAAAAATCCATACATACCTGGGCACCTTCAACATCAACACACTCATCCGTTCAGGAAAATCATATAGCATGACCATGGAACTCGATAAACAAAAAATCAAGATCCTGGCCTTGCAAGAAATAGCTTTGCGTGATCCCAAGGGTCTAAACTCAACAAAAAAATTATTTTAAGGGTAATATTGGGTAGCAAGCTAAATAGCTTAGCTTTAGCTCTAAATAAATAAAATAATTTGTTCTCAGCCATAACCTCAGGCTCGCAACATATTTTCTTGCAACCGGTGGGCTCGCAGCACTTGACTGTTTATCATTTTTATAATAAGGTGCGCAACTAAGTTCTCGCTGTTTTTTTTATAAAAATGCAACTTTATTGTGAAGAAATGGTTACAAATGAATCATTAAAATTATTGCCCATCACTTTCCACAACTTTTTCCCATCTTTCTGTCAGAGCTCGAATACCCTGGCGGGGTAGAAGTGTTCGTCTTTTGAAGCCATTTTTTGATGTCTTCATATGAGGTGAACTGCTGATCAGCCAGATCATGTGCCATGGTTTATAGCGTTTTCGATATGTCAAACTCGAACAGCGCTTGGTGCTGAAGCCATCTATTGACAAACAGCGAGAACTTAGTTGCGCACCTTAATAAGAAAATTCTCTAATTTTTACCATCGAATCAATATTTATTCCAGAAATTTAAAGTTGATCGTCTCCCTCATTACCGAGAAATAAAATATTAAAAATTGTCCTTTTAAAATGGAAGTAAATGGACCGAGCTTTTAAAAGGGCTATGACTTCTATACAAATTACACCATTTTCAATAAATTTATACTAATAAATAATTCAACTTTTATGAATCCAGAGATACATTTTTCAATAGATTTGACACTCTAGTTAATTAGTTATTCATAAATGTAAAAATAAAAAGTTATTTGCAGCCAACAGAATATAACAAAAGCACTAGTGTAGAATTCCAACTCTATTTCTTGAAATCGTATTTGTGTTAAATAAATGTTTTTATAATGAGAAAAAATTTAAAAATATTTTAAAAGCTTGTTGTATTGATATTAGTTAACCAAAAACAATAATTATTTAAATTTTACCAAAAATCACAAGAACTTTCTAAACACCCTATAAAATACTTTAAAAGCACAGTGTATTGATATTAGTAAACAAAAAGCAAAAATTATCTAAATTTCACCAAAAATGACAAGAAATTTCTAAACACCCTATAAAATATTTTAAAAGCACCCAGTATTGATATTAGTAAACAAAAAGCAAAAATTATCTAAATTTCAACAAAAGGGAAAGGAACTTTCTAAACACCCTATAAAATATTTTAAAAGCACCCAGTATTGATATTAGTAAACAAAAAGCAAAAATTATCTAAATTTCAACAAAAGGGAAAGGAACTTTCTAAACACCCTATAAAATATTTTAAAAAGCACGCTATATCCTTATAATTAATCAAAAAGAGAAAAAATAAAAATTTCCGAAAAGAGACGGAAACTTTTTAAATACCCTATAGGAGACTTTATTGTTAATCACCCTGTATTGAATCCTAACAATTAGTGATTATCTACTGTGTGTTCTAGCTGACCGTGATTTTTATTTATTATTTTTTTTCATTTACATATTTGCGATTATCATTTTCCTTGAATTCGATAAAGACAAAAAAGTCGGCCAATTTATATTTATTTGATTTATTGTTCAGTTCCAATTGAGCCTTCCTTGTGGCAAGTTCAATTCCCATTGTTTTATTAAAACAGGATATTCAACGTTTTCCAGGCTACCATCTAGTGACAAATAAAGTAAGTACATATGCCTCTAAGCCTCTTAGAATACTTCCTTACTCTATTATGACGTCATAATATTCTAATTAATTTGTAAATAAAACATTTTTTTCAATTATCTTAACACGTTTTAGTTGTTTAGCTAAAGATTGGTTCGCAAGTATCTTACAATGCACCAAATTTTAGCTTTTTACCTGAAAATGTTTCGTGAGAGTTAAATTAAATTAAAACTTTTTTTTTTTAACTATAACCTTTTCATAATTTTTCAACTTTTTATTAATAAATTCTTGAATTTGATTTGAAAAAGTCTGATTTTGATTTTTAAAATCGTGAATTTGATATGGAAAAGTCCGCATTTGTAGTTAAAAACCTATATTTGTAAAGACTAATGATGAAGGTCAAAAACTTTTGGTACAATAGTTTCAAACAAATAAATTATATATACAAATTTATATTTGATACATATTGGTATTTGTATTTGATAGTTATTTGCATCAATAACGAGATAAAAATGAAAACACGGTGGACTTTTTCCCTCAAAATTTTATCAAAACAGAGAATTGATCCAAAGGCATCCCAAGAATAATCAAATTCCGAATAAATTTTTTTTTAAACAACACTTTTATTTACTTTAAAACCGACGTTTGAGAACATCTTCCCTCCTTCTACAGAGTTTAAAAGAGTCGTTTTTTTTATTTATTTAAAGAAAAATTATTTATTTATATATTGTTAATGATCTAGTATTGTTACCAATAAATAAAAATATAATCAAATTAATTAAAAAGATCAGATTTCTAATTATTTTTTATTTGTTACCATAATAATAATTGATATTATTAAAAATAAATAAAATAAATTTATTTAAACGACACTTTTTTTTCTAAAAACCGACTTTTCAGAAGAACTTAGCTGCTTCTTAAGATAATTTTCTCATTAGTATTTCAAAGAATAATTATCATATTAAAGAGAATTGCCGATATATATATTATTAAAGCTCATTTATTTAGCTTTACATTAAATTTTGTGATCTGAATGGCTGAACTGGAAAAAATAATAACTCATTAGATAAATGTACATACAAAATAATTATTTTTATTGTTTGAATTTCTTAAATTTGGCGGCACACTTCAAGAATTTCGCGGCACACAAAAGTTCTGCGACACAGTGGTTGAGAATCACTGCTCTAGAGGATTCCATCAACGACTGGACTCGCCTAGCTCTTACGCAGCTTTCATTCTGCTGCGCGCATTTGGTTGCCTAAATACAGGCGCACCAACCTTATAATATCAGGGGTGGCCACTGACCTTAACTTTGGGAGCCGCAAATTTATAAAACTGTTTCAAAGCGAGCCACATTGTTTGAAGATTAATGTTTTATTAAAAAAAAGACACATTTTTTATTTGATAAAATATAAATGAAGTAACATATTTATATTTTTTCTCTACGTACTTATAACATTACAAATTACAAATTAATTTAATTTTTGTATTATTATTTTTTTAATTTAATTATTTTACAGGGTGGGGCATAAAGATCTACCACCTTTTGAAAAAATTTAACTAGAAAAAAACTGAATATATTTTTGAAAATAAAATAAATAAAATCGCTAGTGGCCCTGGCAGTCGATGCGCCCTTAAAATAAACAAAAATAAATAAATATAATTTTTTAAAATGTATTTTAAACATTATCAGACAAAAAAAGGGGGGGGGGTCAAAAAAATTCTAGCCATTTTGACCAAACTCAATCAAATTTTGTATACATATTCTGTGGATCACCAGAAGGCTAGAAATGCAAAAAAATTTGTATACATAGTTTGGTCGAAAGGGCTAGAATTTCTATTTTTGACCCTACCCCCATTTTGGGTGGTTAGTTTTTGCATTTCTAGTCCTCTGGGGGAAATAATTAGAAATCTGATCTTTTAATTAATTTGTTTCTAATTTAATATTTAATAATATATAAATGATTCATTCATAACAATGCTCAATCATTAACAATATATAAATAAATAATTTTCCTTTAAATAAATAAACAAAAATAATAATTTACCAATAGTTAATAGATAATGCATGAGTTTGAGAGTTACTAAATTACTTATCATCATTCAATCGATATTTTCAATTATTAAATATCACTGAATTTAATAATTCGTATGCAAATAAATATTGATGATAATAATAGTATAAGTTATTTGATTATAATATTATATATTAAAATTTGATTTAGGAATTTATTATTATGATTAAGTTTGTTTTAAAATACATATAATTTGTAAGGGGGGACATAATCGCTTGTCGATGTTCAACTCTAATGCCCGGCGTTATAAACTATCTATATTAATTATTCTCTCTCTCTATGTACTCTACATTTATACATATATATATATATTTAAATATATAAATTTTATATCGGATCATAATTATACCGGGTCTCCGAACAAAACTCTTCCTATGCTATAGTCTAAACATAGTAATACGAAAATTTGTAAATATTATTTATCTATCTACTCTTATTAAACGAGCAAAAATTGTATATATATTTATATATTTGTATCTTAATTCTATTTTGAAAACGGCTCTAACGATTTTGATGAAACCAACTCTATTAACATGTTTTGAGGTTGAGAAAACGATCTGGCTAGGTCTGGACCTCGACAAATTTCATCTTAATTGATCTTTTCTTAATTAAAGTAATTATTGATAGATGAAAATCCCAATAAAAAAGTTTGTTTACATTATTTTCAATTATCTTTTATTTAATAATTGGTTTTTTAATTTTAAATAATAAATACTATTATATTATATTATATTAAAATTTAATTAACAGGTGTCTAAATCATAACATTACAGGTGGATTCATAACAAAACAGGTGTGTTTACAAATAAAGTGGTTGAAGTGGCTATTTTTTTATATAACTTGGAAACAAATCTTATTTAATTTTATGTTTTTAGTTCAGATCCTATACGATTATTTTTTTTTATTATTATAATTATCTATAAATACAAAAGCTTGGTAACTTTTTGCTTCAGTTAAAAGTTATATATTAATATTATTTTTAATTTAAAATTCTGACAAAAGCCACTGTACCTATGCAGTGGTGGGGGCGAGGTGCGTGGTTTCGGGTGGGGGGAGGGTCCAGTGGGCATGTACTGTATATATTTGTATTATTTTTAATTTGGTTACCGTGCATCGCTCGGCGGCTCCAGGTACTATAGACTTAAGTATGAATTTTTATTTTGAAACTAAAAAAAACAAAAAAAAAAACAAAAATGTTTACTTTCACCAATAGAATGACAAAGTGAAAGTAACTTCTCTAATTTTGGAGAAGAAGCTATCAATGTGGGAGGGTTTGAATATTTTCGCATATTTACCTGGTAACATATATAATACCATAATGGTAAATGGTCTTTTAATTAAGTAATTTGATTTTGTAAATTAATTATAAGATTAGATTTAATTAATTAGTTAATTATTTTTTTCTAATTTAAATCATCATCATTGAGTATACAGTCCTAAGACTGGTTTGATGCAACAATCCGTCTCCACTCGACTCTGTCCCCCGCCAGCTGTTTAACCTCTCTAAATGTCTGGCATCCCATATCCCCAATTATTTGGTTGAAATATTCTAATCTGGGTCTTCCCCTTCCCCTTTTCTTTCCCACTCTCCTCCTCCAAGATATCCCTAAGCAGTCCCCCATGTCTCAGTGTGTGCCCCATCATCTGACCTCTTCTCTTCTTCAGACTATTCCACAAGGTTCTTCTTTCTTCTAAAATAGTTCTATTTAAGTAGAAAATCTCATAAATATGTGTACCTACGTATACCTAATGAAGTTGTAATATCATTAAAAACATTTATTTTCATTGTTGTGACTTTTCGATTTAATAATTATTTATTTAATAATTAATTATTTGAAGATTATTATTTGATAATTAAGTTAAATAATTGTTAAAAATAATTATTAAGATTTATTTTGGAGATCTAATTGATTTAATATTTTATTTATTTGATGTCGTATAAAAAATAGTTTTGATAAAAGTTGTTCAGTTTTTTTAGTAAATTCAGGATATGTAATGTAAAATATAGGTTTATATTTAAAAAACAGAACTTGACCTTAAAATACTCTTGAAAGCTTGTTTTATATCGACAAACAATAGCGTAGTTTAGTTTCCCCTTTGATATAAATAAACTTTTATTCATATAATGCACTGTTTTTGAGTTATAAGACTGTCTCAAGATAAAAAACTCACCCGGTATATATACCTATACCTATTATCGTATGAATCATTGGGATAGACGGCAATCATCTGTGAGATGGTAAAGACTTTGGGGAAGTCCGGTGAGCAAAAACGGATGGAGGATAAATGGAGGGGCGGGGGTGGGGGTGGGGGGATGAAAATGGTGTCCTCTGAGGGAGGGAGGGAGGGAGGGGTGGAATTAACAGCAATTCATTTGACAAACTACATGGGGGCGGAGTGGTAATAATACTTTATTCCACCGATCGCAACGCTATCTGCCTGCGGCTTGACATAATTTATTTTACCATAAACGAGGTCAAACTATATATATATATATATACCTAGAAGCCCATAGATAGCTAATGAGTGAATCCCTAGGGGTTCACGGGTGGAAAATAAATCCTAAAATTAATATCGCTCGATGAATGGATATAATTAGTACCTAAACTACTCAGCCATCCTATTTGGGAGCGACATCTACAGAACCGACTTCAAAAAAGGAGGTTCTCTATTCAACTGAATTTTTTTTGTCTATGATACCTCATATCTCCGCCAATTGTGAACCGATTTTGATTATTTTTTTTGCATTGGGTTCAGTCTAGCTTCCGATTGGTCCCGTTTTTTTACTTTATCCAATGCGAAGCATGGGGAAAGTATTGTAATCGGTCGCGCGGCAAGCGCGACTTCAAAGGGTCCTCAGGTAAAGACTACGGAACCCATGGACTCAATTAAGGTCACAAATTGAAGTATTCAATTAGATTGAATTTTAGCACGTGACGGTTTTGCCAAAAATTACTTGGGATCTTGTCGAGAGGCCAAAAAGTGCCATTTTTTTTTGGAAGTGCGTGGGGATGTATGTATGTATGTTATCGTTTTTTTCGTCCACGATTTTTTCCACACCGTTGCACCGATTGAATTGAAATTGAAAACCTACCATTATTTTAACAAAATGAAGCGCTGATTAGTTTTTGGTACATATCGGTCCACAAATATTAGTACTTTATTTCAGTACTTTTTTAGTTTTTTCTAAATATCTTGAAAATGACTTAACCAATTTTGATGAAATTTAATATCCTAATTAAGTACCTTGGGGACCACAAAAAAGGTTAAATAAAGTTTTTAGTAAAATTATATTTTTAAGTACTTTACTCTAGAGTAATATAGTATTTTTTTAAATTCTTTATTTAAAATTCATTAAAATTTATTCATTCATCGGTTTATTATAGTTCATTTAAGTCAGAATAGATAAGCATCTTCAGCAATGGTTACCAATAATAACCGAAATGTCAAAAATCCAATGTAGAATTGTATCTGATTAATAATAAAGGAATATAAATATCAATATTTCAAATGAATTTGGATAAAGTTTAGCAACGATCCGTTGCAGTTTATTTTTCATTGGTATTGGACCTTTTTTGTTATGTTTGTTCAGGCATAACTTCTTTGTTTATGAACCGATTATAATGATTCTTTTTTTAATGGAAAGAAAGTACCTTAGGGGTGGTACCATATTAAATTAAAAAAAATCCTAAAAACATTCATTTAAAACCCGCAAACGTTTCGAGAGAATTTCTATATTTAGTTCAGTTTTTTTTTTTAAGATTAAGGACCCATAAAGAAATATATAGGTTTCTATTTAAAAAACAGAAGTTGACCTTGAAATACCCTTGAAAGCTTGTTCTAGGTCGACAAACAATAGCGTAGTTTAGTTTCCCCATCGATATAAATAAACTTTTATTTGAAACTTTTTTTCATATAATGCACTGTTTTTGAGTTATAAGACTGTCTCAAGATAAAAAAACTTACCCGGTATAAATTAGATTACCGTGTAACTTAAATCAAATATAATAATTAATTCAAATTTTAAAAAACTAAATGAATAATTAAAATAAATATTTATATTTATATAATTCATTTGATTGAATATATATATTCTTCATCAAATAAATATACTCATTTTCTAGTCAGAAATACATTTAAATAAAAAATATTCAAGATTATATCATTTTTTGTCTTAATTACATATTATTCCATTTAAATACCCAACTATTAAATTTAATTATTCCACTATTTTACTCAAATAACAATATTTTCATTATTGACTTATTGGTGTTTGGTTCAAATAGCGGCATCTTAACTATCAATATATCTAGAGTTGTACTATAAATACGTATATTATTTATTCATATTGAACAGAGATTGATTTCGCCATAATTAACTTCACCATCTATTCATATCAAATATAATTTATCAACTATAAATATATCGTTTTTTCAGTGTACACACCTGACTTTCTCGAATATGTTAAACAGGTAAGTAAAACATTTTTCCTTTATGTTTAACCCACCGATTGGGCGATATTAAACGGGTGCATGTGCAGGCTGTCTCTCGGTATATGTTTTTATGAAAGGGTTCCGCATTTGTTGTGTTGTATCGGTCGACTGGCTGGCTGGCTGGCCCTTGGCGCAATGCGTCGCCACTTTGCCAAGACACGAATGAAAATCAGGTTGACGAGCCACTTTAGAAGAGGCCGTAAGGTCATAACCCTTTCGTATTATTATGTCTCAATATGTTACATGAAAACATTACAAAAAGGAGGCATCGATATAAAAAGAAATATGATCTAGAAAAGAGGAAGAAAAAAATATACCTACATATTACGAATAGGACGAATATTTTATAAGCAATACACCCCTCTATGTTCCAAATAGTTAATATAAATATTCATCCAGGAAAATATTAATATTTTTCTACTAGATGCTTAACCCATATTCTACCATTATTGATGCGTTAGCGCAAAAAGTAAAATATTTATTTTTTCCCCGGAAAAATCAAGTTTTTTTTACCATAAGCTAAAAATTTAGGGGGCGCTGCAAATAAAAATAACGGGCACTCTAATATATATATATATATACACTAAAATACTAACCAACTCATCTTACATTGATGCGCACTCTACACATCACAAACCCCGACCAACCACCCCAACGCGAAACACGACTTATATAGGCCAGGGTCCCCTCCAGTGGCCACCCGAATGCTTCCGGAGATAACCGAGTCTCTGAGAAGAATAGCTAGGGCGGGGGGAATTAGATCCCGCCCACTCTGTTAATATAATCTTACATCTTATATATCTATATAAATAAAAATGTACTGTTACGCCTAAGTGATACGTTGAAGGATCTCTGAAATTTCTTCACCGATTTCTTTGAAATTTTCAACACAACATTCCATTCAAATACACGAGTGTTTTTATATATAGTGTCACATTTGTGGCATGTCACACCATGTGGTATTTTCGAGGAAACAACGCAAGCGCCTCTCTGGTGGGGGGGTAGTAAAGCAAACAAACAAGATGGCCGATAATATCTTTTTGTAATCTTTCAACTCTCAATATTATTTTTGTTTAAGGGAACAATTTTAGACAAGTAATATATAATTCATTTAGCTGTTTTATACCTATTCTATAATTATTTGCATTTTCAATTTATTTTCAGAAATATTATTATTTTTTAAATATATTTAAAAAAATCGAGTAAGCTATTAATCTATATAAATTTTAACCATAAAACGAGACGCTCCCCGCCAGGGACTAGTAATATATATATATATCCCTAATATATCAAATTTAATAAGTCAAAGATGTAGATATAATTATCACTATTTGGGATTATTATCGGAACTATAATCGAATTCTTTTCTATTTTAGAACCATTTTTTAAATAGTTCTGTTGTGGAGTGAGCCTGGAACCCTGTATTTTCTCTAAAAAAAAGCCAATCTACCAAAAGTCTTAACTCTCGTCTAGTTTCTTCTAAGCACCCCCCCCCACCCCGTACCCTGCCACCATCTCATCACCCTCTCTTAATTCACCTGTGTTTTGAATTTAAAATATTCTCATAATTTTGATAAATAAACCAAGTGAAGATGGAATTGAGGGGCACAAACTCGGAGACGCGAAGTAACAAACTTGTAATTGGTATTTGGGGAAAGGGGGCGGGAGGGGGAGGGGAGGCTGTCTGCAAGGACCAATCAAGAAACATGGCGTGGCCCACAAGTTGGACGTGTCTCAAGCCTCGAGATAATATAAAAATAGAGAAACAGAGGTGGGGGGTGGGGGGGTGAGGGGGGTTCAGGTCAGGTTGATAAGATAAGAGATGAGATCAAGAAGGGAGAGCAAGTTTTTCTACTTATGTTCTTAATTATAGTTCAGACAGCGTACTGAATAGTAAGTGGAAAAGTTTGCCAAGAAAAAAAAAGGGGGGAGCTAAAAGAGAAAAAAAAGAAAAAATTGTCGTCTGTCCAAGTCCGAAATTAGTTAAATATTACGAGACATTTAATAATATTATATATAATATTGAGAAAATTAAATTAAATAGAAAGAGTTTTTTTTTAATTTCATTAGATATGCTAATGTGAAGAATTCTAAGTTAACATGAAATTAGAATAAAAATTGAACATAGTTTTGGAATAAGTTAAGGGAGACTCGTGGAAAGGTCCACAGTGATCTTGTAGCCAAGGTTTCCGTTTGTATATATTATTATTGGTGTAGAATATTGAGGTATTTCGGAAAAATATGATACGGATGGTTGGTATGTAGTAAAAAAACTTCTTAAGTAGTTTTTGTGTGTTTAATGGTGTAATTGCTTGCAAAGGTTTCGGACTAGATCAATCCTTCATCAGCACCTTGCCAATTTATTTATTTAACACAACTTTGGTCATGTATGAAAATTATGGCTAAATCGGCTAAACCAATTTTAACTTTTAAGTAAGTTATTCGAAGCAAAATCTTAGGCTCTTTCATTTTAGTAAGGGTCAAATTTTCTGTAGGACTCAGAAGTTTTGAGTTATAAGCAAAAATCTGAAAAAAGACCAAGATTTTCGTGGTTTTTAGGACCTCAAAAATTTATCACCAGCCAGAAACGCTTCGCAAACTGATATACTATATTATTTGGGTCGATTAAAATTATTTCCAGCATTTCCAGCTGGTTATTGGTCAGCGCGGCCTTTTCCGGTCTAATCTAGCTCCAGGCAGTTGATTGCTTTTATATGTATATTAGTATATACCGGATGAGTTTTTTATCTTGAGACAGTCTTATAAGTCAAAAATAGTGGATTATATCAAAAAAAGTTTCAAATAAAAAACTTTATTTATATCAGGGGGGAAACTAAACTAAGCTATTGTTTGTCGACCTAGAACAAGCTTCCAAGGGTATTTTAAGGCCAACTTCTGTTTTTTAAATGGAAACCTACATTTTTCTTTACATTGCCTAAATTTATAAAAAAAACTGAACAACTTTCATTAAAACTATATTTTTATACGACATTAAATAAACAAAATATTAAATCAATTAGATCTAAAAAAATCAAAATAATAATTATTTTTAACAATTATTCGACTTAATTGTCAAATAATAATGATCAAATATTTAATTATTAAATAAATAATTTAATAATAATTAATAATTTAATAATTTTCCGACTATGTTCTATGACATTCCAGAGTGTATGAGTGTGTCTTCTGGATGAATTCCAGTTCCAATTTCCTTATTTATGTTAACAGATTACAACACGATAAAATGAAGCTTGTAAGGGTGTATTCTTATCAGGAAAACGCTCGCCATCCATTTCAATGCCAGACAGCCCAATAACACTTCTTCCACATTTACCATAAATTAAGACCATTTCAATTCTGTCTTAAAATAAACAAATACTACATTTTTATTATTGAAATACACAAAATAATTATCTACTGGATTGACACGAGAAATAAACTTTTTTAAACTCAAGAATTTTAACTAGTTCTATTAAGTAGAAAATAATCTCTTAAATCTGAGTATAACGAAGTTTTAATATCATTATAAACACTTATTTTCATTGTAATTTTTCAATTTAATAATTATTTATTTAATAATTAATTATTTAATCATTATTATTTGATAATTAATTTAATTAATTGTTAAAAATAATTATTAAGATTTTTTTCTGAGATCTAATTGATTCATATATTTTGTTTATTTGATGTCGTATAAAAAAATAGTTTTAATAAAAGTTGTTCAGTTATTTTTGTAGAATATGGTGGCGCAAAGAAAAATATCGAGTTCTATTTAAAAAACACAACTTGACATTAAAATACCCTTGAAAGATAAACAATAGAGTAGTTTAGTTTCCCCATTGATATAAATAAACTTTTATTCGAAACTTTTTTCATATAATGCACTGTTTTTGATCATTGTTATAAGACTGTCTCAAGATAAAAAAACTCACCCGGTATATATATTTGTATATTAATAGAAATACTCTTTCTCTTTATAATTCAATAAACTCTGCTACTCTCGGCAAAATATAAACTTTCCAATTAAAAAAAAATCAATGTTCTTTTGGACTTTTAAATGAATTTTTATAAAATAATACCACATTTTTATTATCACTAATAATATTATCTTTTATCACACATCCAGGGCAATCAACAACACACACACACACACACACACACACAAATTGTATATTTTTCCAAAAGATTAAAATTGAAATGATATTGCATAAATGAATTGGAGAATAAATTCATTCCGCCCTTTCCAATCTAAATCCGCCCCCCCCCCCCTGACCAAATAATAATTCCTATTTTTAGTGTCAAATAGTGTACTATATAGATATAGATATATATTTGTTTAATTTTTTATCAAATTAAATTTCATAAATATTGTGGATATATATATACAAGGTGTTCCATAGAACTCGTTCATTAAAAATTTTAAATGGAAGGAGTTGAGAGAAAATTTATACAGGGTGTCTGGTGGCAAATTTCTATTTTTAAATACGATTATTTCAAAAAGTAATAAACGGTGTGAGGGGAGAGTGGCGCCGTTGGAATTATCGTTAGTGCGGATTTGTCAGTCACGATGTCGCAGTGGTCGAGTGAGCATCGCGCGTTCGCTGTCGAGACATTTTTTAAGAGTAATGATTCTTACGTAATTGCTGATGTTGGAGCGTTTTCGCACTGTAAATCCCATTTTTTGGAGCGACGAGGCTCATTTTCACTTAAACGGCCACGTCAACAAGCAAAACTGCCGTTACTGGTCTCCAAGAACCCGCAACCCTCGATTGAAACATCAAAAACCATTGCATTGCCCCAGGGTAACTGTTTGGTGTGCCTTATCCACGCATGAGATAATTGGACCATTTTTTTCGAAAATTCTCGAGCCCAGGCGAAAGAGAATAAAGAACTCGACGGAAGACATCTGGATGACATACTCTTTAAAAAATAAAATCCGCATTTCTATTCTTTCGTTCAATGCTCTTAATAAAACTTTATGTCAATTATTACGTTTTTTATTTAAATTTGAAAATATAAATCTGCTACCAGACACCCTGTACATAATAAATAACACACTGCTCGACAAAAATTAAAAAAATTTCTAACCGTAAACGTAACAATGGATTTCAGTCGAGTTATATCCGCTGATTATCATGCAATTTCCCGATTTTTAAACCACATCAGAGTTTTGAGAAATTTTGCTCATGAACCGTATACGACTTTATGAAAATGACTCACTATGTGCATTTGAGGGGTCAAAAATATTTTCAAACGTTTAACGATCAGTTTTAGAGTGAAAAAAGTGGGTTTTGGGGGAGAGAGTCGAAATACGACAATTTTCAACTAGCGCTTGAGCCCGAACGATTGGTCGGAGTAAAAAAGCTATATAATAAAATTTGTAGGTAATTTTATGTACTTTCATTTTAAATAGGAAGCCTATTTACAAAAAGTTGATAGTTTTTGAGTTATAATCAAAAAATGAGATATTTTACCTTTTTTTTAACGCCCAAGATAAAGAAACTCGCTCACGGAACCCTTAGGTTCCGTGCATACTTTTATCTATGATATATACTATAATACAATATTTGCCCCAATTCCCCCAAATTATTTGAATAAATAGTCACAAGAGAGCGCTACCTTCAATAGTGCTGCCTCTATGTTTAACGCACGGTCCCTATTAGAGTAATACTTTCTCTATACCTAATGGACATATACATTGCTAAACATTGTTAGACAAACCTCACACCTTTCTATTCTATTGATTTCTAATTTCAAAACAGTGAAAACCTTTTTGAAGCCTTTTTGATTACACTGCTCGACAAAAATTAAACAAAAATTTCTATCAGTAAACGTAACAATGGATTCCAGTTTCTACGCTGATTCTCATGCAATTTCCCGATTTTTTACAACACGTCAGAGTTTTGAGATATTATCGGTCAAATTGACGAAAAAGACAATTTTGGGCTATTTTCGAGTCCCATACTATATATATTTGTCTAGATTAATTTGTAACAACGCTAAGAGAAATTTCTCTAAAAAAATTTCCCTCTTGCCTAGAATCGAACCTACGAACTCTTGAACTAAGGTCATTAGCTTTAACCACTAGACCAATCTAACATTAATATTCATACCATGATTTCTGTTACTGAAACTATATATTTTTGATTTGGACTTTGTGTCGAGATAATATTGTATTCATTTGAACTCGAATGAAAATGAAAAAACACCAATAGATTTTAAATTAAGAAACATTAAATATATATTAATTAACGAGGCAAATTTGAAATATAATTGTCAGCGCGGATTTTAAACTGATGGCTCCAATCGATTTTCATTAACCAGACAAATTTGAAATATAATTCTAATTTGGACTCGAATTTTGAAATGAAAGACTTCAATTAATTTTAAATTAAGAAACATTAAATATATTGATCATTATTCCTCCCCCTCCCCCTCACCACTCAAATGTTAAAGAGGCGAAACTTTTAAGAGACGATGTATTTTCGGTAGTTTACCGGTATACATTTGGAGTGTGGTTTTTTAAAAGGAATAAGATTTTTGGACCGAGACGCTGCCTGCCAGGGCACCAGCCCGGAGGGCCGAAGGCACGCACGAAAAGCTCGTTAGATATTAAAAACCAATATTTGAAATCAAAATATTATGTTGACTTAATAGACAACAGACTTCCTCTTTGATTTTAAAATTACTACTTGTTTATAGCTCAATTATAACTCGAGTTATAACTAAAAAAACTAAGACCTTATGTTTTTATCTATCTTTATTATCCTTTTGTTTTAGTTTTTTAGTTATAACTCTAGTTCTAATTGAGCTACAAACAAATGGTAATTTGAAAATCAAAGAGGAAGCTGTTTTCTTTTACGTCAACAAAATATTTTGATTTGAAATATTGCTGTTTAATATTTAATGAGACTCGAAAATAGGTCAAAATGGCCTTTTCCGTCATTTTGACCGATAATATCTCAAAACTCTGACGTGTTGTAAGAAATCGGGAAATTGCATTATAATAATCAGCGTATATAACTCTACTGGAATCCATTGTTAAGTTTATGAAGGGAAATTTTTGTCGAACATTGTAAGCAAAACCAACGCACTATCGAAACAGATTTTTAAAATCATAAATGAGGATTTTCGCCCCTCATAGCCAAAAGGCGCGATACTTTCAACCACTTAGTTTTTAACACTTAATCTAATGATGCAAAAATATATAGAAAATAAGAAAGTTGATAGGGATTGCGGCAAAAAACAGAACTCGACCGTGAAATACCCTTGAAAGCTTGTTCTAGATCTACAAACGATAGTGTAGTTTAGCTTCACCCTCGATATAAATAAACTTTTTATTTGAAACTTTTTTTCATATAATCCATTGTTTTTGAGTTAAAAGACTGTCTCAAGATAAAAATTCACCCGGTATATTTATCAAAAATAACATATTGGGGATATACATATAAATATAATATATATATATATATATATATATATATATAATTCCGATTGTCTGTTTAATTAACAGAGTAGGCGCTTAATGGAACAACAATCGTGAGACATTTCTCTGTTGAAAATAAGAAAGTTGATAGCGATTGCGGCAAAGCAGAAAGTATCCGAAAGTTGATAATAATTTATTTAAAAAGAGCATATTCCAATAATACATAATTATGTCAAATTTTCTCTCAACTCCATCCTTGAAAACTTTTAATGAACGTGTTCTTTGGAACACCCTGTATATATAAATCCATATATAGGTAGATAGGAATGTTCGTTTATTTATTCATAGAGAATCTATTATAGGCCCCGAGAGATGATTAGATCCGTCACAAATACACGATCGGGGGAATGAAAAATATTGTTTTTTGAAGCTTTTCCATTATCCATTAAATTTATTATATCCACACGTTTATTCGAGAATACCCTCCAATTATACGGGTAAAGTATAAAATTCAAACAAACATTATATTAATATCATCGATTTTTATTTAGAATCCATGCAATGAAATAGATGAATTATAACGTAGTACCTGAAGGCACCGAGCGATGCACGGTAACCAAATTAATAAAATATAATAAAATACACGACCCCTTCCCCCCCCGAAAACATGCACCTCGCCCCCACCACTACACTCACCTCCGCCCCCCACCCCCCGGATCCCACACAACTGCACTACACCTCCCACATCCACCCCACTCCCGCACCCAGTTTTTGCATTTCTAGCTTTCTAATCGTCCACATATATATTATGTGTCTATTTGTTTACTTGTACACCAATTTGCCCACATTCGTTCATATTGATATAAATTATAAAAAAATAAATAGGAAAATAATAATAAAAAAAATTGAAGGAGACAATAAAAGAGTGTGTCTTCTGCTGGAATTATAAATTTTATTTATTTATAACTATAAAAATTCTGCTACTCTCGGCAAAAACTTTCAATTTAATAAAAAATATTCATATAGGATCTGAAATAAATTTGTTTCCAAGTTATATAAAAAAAGCCAATTCAACCACTTTATTTGTAAACACACCTGTTTTGTTATTATTTAGACACCTGTTAATTAAAAACAATTCCTAATTTTAATATATATATTAATATTTTGTTATAACCTATTAGTGGGTTTTAAAATTAAAAAACCAATTAAAAATAAAAGATAATTGAAAAAAATTAATTTAAAAATTAGTTTAATTAAATTTTAATTTTTGATTTCCTTCATTTTTTGATATTTTTTAGTACCTAAAGAAACTCTTCCCGGTAAATTTTGAAAATTTTTAGATTTCCGGTTCAAAAGATATCAAATTTCAGGTTTTCGCTCACAAATTTCTTCAAAAATGGTCCAAATTCAATTTTTTTTTTCAAATTTATGTTGTTTTATATACTATTTAGAAAAACATAAACAAAATTTTATTAAATGCTTTTTTATATGCGATTTTTGAGTTTGAAAATTTTAATCTTGTTTTTAGAAAAATGTATGTACTCTTCACTTTTTATGAAAATTTTTTAATTTTAAACTTCTATTCATTCTGCAAATTTTAAAAGCACCTAGGTTAATAGTGGTCCTATGATAATTACTAATTATTTATTTTAAACACCTGTAAACGATAAAAATCAATTCGAAAATAAATAAATAAAGAAAACTCAATACCAAAAAGTGGTTTTCATAATGGTTAATAGCGAATAAAATTTTTTCGAAATTTTCAAAAATCGAAAAACAAATATCAACTTAATAGTTCTTAAAATTTGTAGAATGAAGATTAAAATAAAAAATTATCAAAAAAATCGAAGAGTATCATACAGTTTCAAAAACAAGATTAAAATTTTCAAACTCAAAAATCCCATATAAAAACATTTTAAATAATTTTTTCGTATTTATTTCTAAAAAGTATGTAAAAAATAATTTCAATTTTGACCATTTTTGAAGAAGTTATCAGAGAAAAACCGAAATTTGATATCTTTTAAGCCGATGATGAAAAAAATTTCAAAATTCACCAGGAAGAGATTTTTAATGGGTACTAAATGAATGGGCTCATTTATATATTTATCAAAAAATAATATATTGTGGATATACCTATATATATATATATAATTCCGATTGTCTGTTTAATTAACAGAGTAGGCGGTGAATAGAACAACAATCGTGAGAATTTCTCTGTTGGCTTTTCATTTTGAAAAACTTTCCTTTCGACCATTGAAGGGATTCGAATAAGAGGGAGTTTTTTTTAATGTCTAATTATGTCAATATATATAAAAACTATTTTTAAATTGTAATATTGGCTTATTCTAGCTATGTGAAAGTGCCATAGCGTGTGTCTCTTATTCTCGATTTAAACCTTGAGTGTGAAGAGTAGTAGTAGTAGTAGTAGTATTAGTAGTGAGAGTGGTGAGGTGTTGGGGAATCCCTGAGTGGGCTGGAATTTCCCACCCACAACGGTTGGTTGTTTCTTGTCTCGTCAGAGCGCGTGCACGTCGCCGCTGCGCAATTGCTCGGGGCGCACGCCCGGCGGCCCCCTTTGCACCCCCCCCCGGCCCCCACCTGGAGCCCTTGCCGCCCGCCGCTTGTCGCCGAACCAGTCAGTTATGGCGGATTCCTGCTTATAGCTTCCTACTCTCGCCAAACTCACATATATTACATATTTAGTCTCCCATCTCAGCCTGGAGAGCCTGGACCCGCGACTCGCCTGTAGCCGGTGAGTCTAGCTGCAGCCCGCTGGGCGGTTCGCACCGCCATTGATTTTCCATTCATGGACAAGTAGCGAGCCTCTTGGCCGACTTAGCCACCACATGGCCCTCGATGTTTTACGTGAATACACGAATTAATACGAAGCTGATGCAGCATTATCTGATTTCCCTCATTGTCTGTCCCGCTTCATTACAACCGTGCAATTTCCCCGAATATTTGTCAAAGTGACATTCCTGTTTTAATTGTGCCCCTTGCAGAGAAATGGGCCATGTTTACATTTGCGAGGCCTTTGTTTCCGCCACCCCCCGCCTAACCCCTAAGTCAATATGTCAAAAATTGCACCCGGACACATTGTTTCCACCCCTAATAATAATCTATTATCAGTAAAATAAAACATTAATAATAACTCAAAAAAGACTAGTTATTTATTAAAATCGTAAAAAAAAATGTTTTTTTTTTAAATTTATTATTTAAGATTTTTATTATAATTAAAAATAATCCGGACCAAGTGCGAGCCGAATTCGCACTTCATATCTTCGAGAATAATTGTTATACATTAAATTCGCTCTTATTTCTAGTTAATACTGAAAAAATGAGCGAATTTAATAAATGACCAATTTAGGCATCTTACACACCTATATTTTAAACAAATAAATAAATAAAAATAATAATACCTGATTAAAAAGATTTGGCCAAGTGCGGGCCGAATTCCTATACCTTATACCTTCCATAATAAATACTTGTTATATATTAAATTCGCTTATTTCTAGTTAATACTGAAAAAATGAGCGAATTTAGGTATATCTGATTTTTTACATAAATTTACAAAAATCACCTAATAAATAGCCAATTTAGGCCTCTTACACACGGTTATAGAAAATAATAATACCTACTTAAAAATATCTTTACATTGATAGGTAATTCACACTCAATAGACAAAAAATAGAAAACATGAAAAGACTAAATAGGTGAGCCACGGGAAACGGATGTTTTTTCAGGAAAGCATAACTCATGAGTATTTTTCAAAATAATATTTCGTTTTCATAGGAACAATCACTAAACTATGCCATTTTTGAATGCTTAGGAGTGAAAAATTTATATCTCGACAAATGATGGCCATATTCACGAACAACAAATTCGGATCTGGCTAATAATAAAGACAAAAATGATACATGCATTTTCAAAACAATGCATCTTCACATTAGAAAAATTTAAAATTACTCCATTTAGGAGGGTCATTTTGGTCTTATTTGCATAAAAAAGACTAGTTATTTATTAAAAAACCTAAAAAAAATAATTTTTTTTAAAATCTATTATTTAAGATTTTTATTGTAGCTAAAAAATAATCCGGCCAAGTGCGAGCCGGATTGGCATACTAACTGTACCTTATATCTTCCAAAATAATTTCTTTGTTATCTATTAAATTTTTCGCTCTTATTTCTAGTTATTAATACTGAAAAAATTGGCGAATTTATATGTGATTTTTTTCATAAATCTACAAAAAATCCCCTAATACAATGGCCAATTGGGGCCTCGGCTACACACTGGCTATAAAAAATAATATCTACTTAAAAAGATCTTCACATTGATACTCCGCACGACCCAATAGACAAAAAATAGACTAACTGGGTGGGTCACGGGAAACTGGATGTTTTTCTCAGGAAAGCATAACTCTGCGGAATTTTCAAAATAAAATATTTCTCATTTTCATAGGAACAATCACTAGACTAAGGCCATTATTGAATGCTTATAAGAGAAAAATTATATCTGACAAATGATGGCCATTATTCACAAACCCAAATTGAATTTGGTTAATTAAAAAAAGGTAAAAAAATAATACATGCATTTTCAAAGCATGCATTCACATTAGAAAATTGAAAATTACTCCAATAAAAGGATCATTTTGCTTTTATTTCATAAAAAATACTAATTATTTATTAAAAATCTAAAAAAAATATATTTTTTTTTTAAATCTATTATTTAAGATTTTTATTATAGCTAAAAATAATTGGGCCAAATGCGAGCCGAATTCCTATACTAATCCATACCTTATATCTTTCAAAATACTTGTTATCTATTAAATTAGCTCTTATTTCTAGTTATTAATACTGAAAAAATTGGCGAATTTAAATGTGATTTTTTTCATAAATTTACAAAAATCACCTAATAAATTGCAAATTTAGGCCTCTTACACACGGTTATAAGAATAATATTTACTTAAAAAGATCTTTACATTTGATACTTCCACACCCAATAGACAAAAAATAGACTTGGGTGGGTCACGCGGAAAACGGATGTTTTTCAGGAAAGCATAACTCTGCGGATTTTTCAAAAAAAAATATTTTATTTTCATAGAAACAATCATTAAACTATGCCATTATTGAATGCTTATGAGCGAATAATTATGTTTGACATATGATGGCCATTTTCACCAACACAAATTTGAAGGCGCTCTTGAAAGTTTGCCTCCACTCTTGCCATAGTTTCTTCAAAAGCACTGTCTAGCGACTTTTACACAAAGAGCTAGGGATTCATCTGTATAAAATTACGGTAGTCCAACAGTTGAATGAGTGAGATTATCAACAACGTCTCACTCCCCCCTAACAATGCTTGGAGATAATAAGGATTTGTCTATCATAATGAGTGATGAATCTCATTTTTATCTAGAACGTTTTCGAATTTGTGTTCGTGAAAATGGCCATCATATATCAGACATAATTTTTCTTCATAAGCATTCAATAAATGGCATAGTTTAGTGATTGTTCCTATGAAAATGAAATGTTTTATTTGGAAAAATCCATAGAGCTATGCTTTCCTGAAAAAACATCCCTTTCTCGTGACCCATCCACTTTACTAAATTCGGTCTTATTTCTAGTTAATATCGAACATGGGGGCGAAGAATTTTATATGTGATTTTTTCTCACAAATTTACAAAAAAATCACCTAAAAATGGCCAATTTAGAGTGCTTCTCACACATCGGTTATTTCAAATAAAAATAAATAAATAAAAAATAATAATATCTCAGATTTTTACTTTAAAAGGATCTTTGTATTGATACTACACTCAATATTGACCTCATATAAAAATAGACAACACATAAAGACTATCTATAGGTATATAATAAAATTCAACGGTCGAAAAAATACATTCTTCAATGAGGCAAATTTTAACGTTATATTTAATTATTGGGCGATAAAAGATATTATTAGTCCTTTCAATTCTAGAAAAATTGGAAATCTTGAATAACTTTCTATTGGGCAAATTCATCAGGAGGGTTTTTAAAATGGTCTAGATCAGTGGTTCCCAACCTTTTGTGGCCCATCGCCCCTTTCTGGAGGTTTACTAACACCTATCGCCTCCTTTTCATTTTCATTGTATGCCTAAAGTGTAAATAATAAAGCAGTTGTATTATTTTAAACAATTTTATTATCGTATATAAAAAGAACCAAAGCAGTTTTATTCGGTTCGAAATATTGAAGCCTGCCTATTTTCTAGAAATTACTCTCTTGGAAAATTCCCACGCAAAGTCGAAATTCTAGAAAAACCCCAATCAATGAATTTATTATTGAAATCTGGTGTTTCCTTCAGTTAAAAAGCCTTCCGACAGGACTTAATCTCTTAACCCAAAATATGACAAACATAAATTAAATTTATTGAGGTTCAAAAAGTGGGAATTGTAAAGTCCCACCATCCTATTGTCAAATAAGGCATGTTCCAGCATCAAAGGACATACCGCCTGCTACTCCAAAATATTAGCATTAAAAAGAATTATATTATTATCAAGAAAAAATACTCTAAATGCCGCGTTAACAACAGTGTTTCTTTGTAAGTTATTAGAAATTTAAATATTTTTTCTAAAAAATATTAATTTAACATTATTTATATTTGAGAATGAAAATTACATTTAACAACTCGCGAGTGTCTTTGCACGTGAGGTATTTTAATCCCCTCCTTTGAATACTCATCGCCCCCCTCTACTCAATTATCGCCCCCTGATAACCCAAATCGCCCCCAGAATGGGAACCACTGGTCTAAATGATGATAGCAAAATGAAGCACTTTAATCAATTGAAGGAGACAATAAAAGAGTGTGTCTTCTGCTATAATTATAAATTTTTAATTTATTTATAACGAGACTATAGTTTCGAGAGCTTTACCCTCTTCATCAGTCTATTATCTACACCATTCACAGGATTTAATGTTGATCTGAAATGATATTGTATGGTATATTCCTGCAGTTTGTTATTGTTCTTATCATTGTAGAAAACCGTTAAGAAGTTGGCAAAGTCAAAAACATGCAATGATAATTGCAGATGGTTCAAAATTACTCCAATAGAGGGTTATTTTGCACTTATTTCATAAAAAAAAAGTCGCAAATCGTATGAGAAAAAATTTATATCGGGTCCAATTATAGAGGTTGAAGTACATAAAAATGTAGGGGAAAAAATAAACAAATTTACAAATGAGAGATTTTTGTTCCACTTGTGAAAATTAAAATTTTTCAACAGTGTGACAGATAGCCTCAAAAACTTTGGGAAAACTAATTAATGGTAAAATTCTCATTATGGGGGCCGATGAAATATAGCGGGTTCTACATGAGATATCAAATTAATTCTTATTTGTCAATGACGAGGAGAAAATGAGGGAATTTATGGAATTTTTTTTTCATAATTTTACATTATGATTTGATGGAAATGGGCTAGTACAAAATGCCTAAAAATTTCACTGATTCAGCCCCATTCTATTCATTTTATTAAACGAGCAAAAATTGATATTTATTTGTTTGTTTATATATTTGTATCTTGGTTATATTTTGAAAACGACTCTACCGATTTTGATGAAATTCACGGGTTAGGGTTTTTGGGGTGACAATTCGATCTGTCACGGTCTCATCTTCGACAAAATTGTTTTTGATGGGTTTTTTCGTAATCAAATTAATTATTCTCAGGTAGACAAATCCCATTCTTAGGGTTTTAAAAAGGTTTCTTTCCTTTTGTACCCAGGCAGACAATGGGTTGCCTTATTTCATTGTTCTAAAAGGCCTTGAAGAAGTATTGTGATTGTGGATTTTAACATATTTTGTTCTCCCTTAAATCGTTAGAAATATTAATAAACGTTTTATAATTGTTTTTATAAAGAACTTTATTTATTTAATAGAATAAAAATAATCAAGAATTTATTTAAAAATATATTTGGCATAAGCAGGTCTCAATTTTCTGAAAAAACAACACATTTTGATAGGTTTTATTTATTAACAATTGGATGAATAAAAATGAATCATATGGTTGAATCAAAACAGGTGCAGGAGGTGGGGTGCAGTGGTGGAGGATCCGGGGGTAGGGCGAGGTATTGGGGGTGGGGTCAAGCGGGGTGAGGGGGGGTACAGTGGGCGAATACTATATATATTTGTATTTTTTTTAATTTGAAAACGGCTCTCAAATAAAAATCGACCTTTTTATCAGAATTTTAAATTAAAAATAATATAAAATAAAGCTTTTAACTGAAGGAAGAAGTTACCGAGCATCGCTCGGTGCCTCCAGGTACTCTACTCTTATTAAACGAGCAAAAATTGTATATATATATTTGTATTTTTTTCTATTTTGAAACTGGCTCTAACGATTTTGATAAAACAAACTCAATTAACAAGTTTTGAGGATGAGAAATCGATCTGGCTAGGTCTGGACCTCGACAAATTTAATCTTAATTGATCTTTTCTTAATTAACGTAATTATTGATAGATGAAAATCTCAATAAAAAAGTTTGTTTACATTTTTTTCAATTATCTTTTATTTATTAATTGGTTTTTTAATTTTAAAACCCACTAATAGGTTATAACAAATATTATTATACATTAAAATTAAAGAATTTAATTAATTATAAATCGAGTTTTAAATGCCAAAAACAGTTCATAAGAAATATTATTATATATTAGAATTTGCCATTTTAATTTATTATGAAATTCAATAAATTGTTATTTAATTAAAAAAATAATAATAAGAAATTTATTTATATGCCTTTATATACATAATCTGTAGGGCACTAGAAGGCTAGAAATGCAAAAACGGTGGAGGTAGGGGTCCTTACTTTAGCTAAATATTTTCAGTGATACCTACATCACAGCAGATAAGAAAAATATTTTTAGACACCACAAAAAATTTGAACCTACTATAAGGTAGTTGTTGTTCCGCCAAATGCGTTTTCTTAGGATTTTTTTGAAATTTATACAGATTATTATTCAAATACTTTTGCATCGATTGGTAGCAAAACGAAATTTATGAACAATACAGTTCCGGAGATATTAAATTTCAAAAATCGAGTTTTTCAGGCTCTTTAACATTGCACTATACGGGATATCGGAAAATTTACATACATATTTAATTATAATTAAGAAACCCTTCTTACCATTTTTATAAAAAAAACTAAACCAACATTAAACAATAACCAATACATATTTTAAGACAATTTTGATTCATAGTTACAACACAGTTTCTGAGATAATAATGAATAAATAATGAAAAATGTATAAAAAAATTTAGACTACAAACAATTTGGCAACAGCGCATTTATTTAACCAGCGAAAGGTGCATAGCGCTAGATTTTTTCAAAAATTATAATTTTCATAAGGTAGGTATAACATAGGCGTTGATTACATTTGTTAAAAAATAACAAACGAGTTTTATAGAAATTTAAAATATATTTTATCTGTCATTTCTAATATAAAAATATTCAATCTCGTACAATGGTGCCAAATTTGTCAAACCAGCACGGGATTGGCTAGAATTGATACATAAACAGCAAAAAGTTTTGGGCTTATGTAATATGAATCCCTTATTGTCTGTTCTATATACTCTAGCACTAACTTTTTAAGTAGTAGATTAAAATTCAGTTTATTGACAAAGCTTCTTTATTGACAGTTCTTCTTCGATTTTGTACTAAGGGCTGCTCTTCGTCTCTCTCGAGACTTTTTCATAGTAACTGCAAACAAGAGCAAATATCAATTAGGTGAGAGTCTTACAAATTAACTGAAATATTCAGGTACAACCAATATCACAAATATCACAAAAACAACATTACTATCTCGAATGGTTTTTAAATGGATGGTCACCCAGCTGTAATGAAAAAATGGACTTTAGGTTGTTGATTATATGGTTTGGAAAATGTTCATATTCTGCAAGTAAGCAAGAAATTTCACGGTTCGTGAATCTAGCTAAACGAAAACGTTGCAATGGGGTTAGGGAGGGTATGTGGTTGGAGGGGTAGGGAAATTAGTTCTGAAAGGGTACTTTTAAGGGGAATATTCCTGAGTGTGAGAATACTAACCTTTATAGACGTGGAGGTGGTGGTGTAACTCAGTGTATCTCGTTGTACTAGTTTGATAAACTACTGAATTTACTCTTATGTTTCAAATTCTACGTTACTGAAGTTAATCTGATGCAATGAATTTACAAAAAAAATAATAAAAAAAAAACAATTTTAAATAGGCAAACAAATAAAAATAATTGACTGAATTCTAGCTGCAAAGGAGAATGGGGAAATTTTCTGAACAGTAAAAGATAATCAAGAATATAATTTATAATATATGATTTATTAAGGTCCTTTGTGAATTTAACAGTCAGCAAGAATCGATTGATTGGATGGCTTTAATGGGTGAACGGAGATCGTTCAAAGAAATTATGATTATTTACGTTTGCTCTCGAGGTGTGCTGATCGGTTCAAATAATTCGAACAGCGCTATCTGTGCCGTGTCCACCTCTCGCTCAGGTTCCGTAGACTGCCACGTCGAAGAGTACGTAAGGTCCCAGGAGTCTCGCCTTTTTGATAAGCCTCTGTGGTGTCTTCACGAGTGCCGGACAGATATTCTTGTCCGTGCTATTCAGTTAGCTATCGTGCTAATGATATAGGTGCCAATGGAAGGGCTAGCAAGTGGATGAATGCAAATGCCCGCAAAAACGGCTCCAGGACGAAGAAATATACTCGTGATATCGAGTTGATGTAGGCGCCGTGAATATTGGAAGAATAGCGATGTAAATGTGGTGTAGAGATACGGAGCGATAATTTCAATGATAAGAGCGTGGTAGTATAATGGAGTATAGAGGGAAGAATAGAGAAGAGTAATAGAGAGAGTGTATAATATGGAGAGTGTAATGTAAGAGAGATGTAGTGTAAGAGAGCCGTAATGCAAGAGAATAATATAGAGAGGTATAATATAGAGAGAGACTATTTCTTCGTGTTGATCCTTTTATGCATTTTCAATGGTGTCTCCTCGGCGGGTGGAGGCTATGTTTTATACGATTCTTCGTTTTCTACCCCTTCTAAGGGACATCGCCAATCATAATGTTCTATTTTGTTAAATGAGGGTGTTTGAACCCTGTCCAATCTCACTCCCTGACTGTATTCAGAACTGGGCCTTAAAGCTCATATACCACGAATGACTTTAGATAATCCCGGATTAGGCCAGCTTCTCTTTAAATATGAAAAATAAACTAATTTTTACGAAATTTATTCTATATTTGGCTTGTCTGGTTAATCTCTTTCCTATTTTTAAGGTATTAAATTAATAAATTATGAAAAAGTTCAGATTTAAGATTTATTAACTCTACTATGCATAAAAAAAACATACTTCTAAATTTGATTCTTTGTTCAACAATGTGCGAAAATGGGTTGTTACCATTTTAACGTTGTACAAAAATCTGAAGAAGAACTTCAATAAAAAAAACTTTGTCCAATAAACTGAATTTTTAATCTACTAATCATAATGGACATTAATCAACATAATTTATCAACAAAGAGGTTCCTTTTTGACATCGAAAGCGATTCAGGACAAGAGACAGTAGGGAATGATAAGATGCTTGTTCAAACATACAACAAAATTAGCTAGATTCACGAACCGTAGAAATTTCTTGCTTACTTGGAGAAATATGAACATTTTTCCAAACCATATAATCAACAACCTAAAGTCCATTTTTTCATTACAACTGGGTGACCATCCATTTAAAAAACCATTCAGATAGTAATGTTGTTTTTGTGATATTTGTGATTTTGGTTGTACCTGAATATTTAGTTGATTTGTAAAGACTTTCACCTAATTGATTTTTGTTCTTGTTTGCAGTACTTTGAAAAAGTCTCGAGAGAGACGAAACGTTGTACAAAAATTGAAGAAGAACTTCAATAAAAAAACTTTGTCCAATAAACTGAATTTTTAATCTACTAATTATAATGGACATTAATCAACATAATTTTTAGTAGTATTGTCGCGAAACAATTAACTTAAAATAATAAAATTTTAATCCAATTTTTGAATTCGAGAAAAATGAATATCTACATATAACTTGTAAATTTCACATTTTATCTTATCAACTACATCATTTATTTCATGTATTGACACTTTAGAAAAGAAAATTCACGAAAAAATGTAAAAATTATGTATGTATATTAGGGTGTCCGTATTATACCAAATTGTGGTTCTAATAAAAAATATCAGACCAAAAACAGCTCTTAATAATTTCCCATTTAAATAACCTGGGATTTTGCAACTTTTTACATTTTTTTCTTGAACAAGTGAACTTACAGCAACGTGAAATACATATTCTTGTAGGAAATTGAACGCTCTACAAGAAAAGTCTCTCTATGATTTTTTGATAAATTCACTTCTTCAAGAGTTATTCGAAGTTAAAGTTGAACTTATAGTAAATAACTTATCTTCAAATAACTCTGAAAAATGCTGGATATCTATAAATATAAGAGTTTTATAAAAAAAGTTGTCCAAATAAACGTTCAAGTCAACAAAATTTACTAGAGAATGAGATAGAAATCAAGTTTCTAGGATGAGTGGTTTTCATTTTATGAAGGAAAAAACTGCAAACTTCAACCTTATTGCTCCACGGGTTACCATTATCCAATTAATATGAAACTTTGTTTTACTTATAGCAAATTCAATTTAATTTAAAAATGTATAGAGTAGTCTTTGTCAAAAACGTGCTCCTTCATGGTCAAAATGGGGAAAAATCGAAAAAAGTACGAGTTTTAGGGAAATTCAAAAGTGATCCCGAGTGCTGTTATTTGACAGGCGCTAGTACCGGTTCTACTTAACCTTAAATAGATGAATAATATAAGTCGCTTTTAATTTAGCTAACAAATATCCTTTTGATTTGATAAGCCATTTTAGAGTTATTCAAGAAAAACTGAAAAACTCTCGAAATTTTCTAATTTTGAGGCGCGTAGAAAAATTTCTACAACACAGATTTGGAGGAAAACTTAGTGTATTAATATTTGAGTACCAATTAAGTGTTACAGCAATAAAATCTTTACCGGGAATTATTTCCTGTTAAAATCGTAATTTGTCTGGACTAAATATATTAGTAAAATTTCTAGTGATTTTCATTATTTTGTGAAGAATGTTACCGACAGTGGTTGAGTCGCCTGGAACATACGCAACCCAATTGGATCCTCTAAACAGAACAAACATAATTTCCAGGCGTTCTTGATAAAAATAATTTCAATTAATCTTATTTTAGATATATTAATCTGATCTAAAGGATACTATTTTTTTCAGTCTATAAGATTATTTTTTAGTCCGAAATTTCAGTCATTTTCATAGAAGGCGTAAAAAAATCGAGAAAAAACAAAATTATTTCAATTTACATCAAACCAGAACAATGAATGAAGCATAATTAAATCTAATTAATTAATTGTTTAATCATTATTAATTTGTTTTGTTTGTTAATATTTTATTTATTATTTATTTGTATTGTTGAAAAAGTACATAAATAAAGCTACATCTCACACGTATATTTTAGCTTTTTCTTTATTTTACTCTTATTATAACATGTGATTTATTGAAAAGTTTTTGTTTCTGCTGAGAGTAGCAGAGTTGCTGATTCTCAAAGAGAAACAACAAAGAGGTTGTCCCCCTGCTTGATGCAAATCAGCATATACACATGGTATTTAGAGAGAAAGAAAAGAGAAAATAATCTAAATTTTTTAGATTTAAAAATAAATATCTCCTGAAGTAAGCACACCTGGAAATTTATAGAAAACCCACAGCTACTGACATTGTAATACATAAAAATTCTTGTAGACCAATGTCACATAAACACGCAGCCTTCCATTCAATGATACATAGACTAATAAATATACCTTTATCAGAAAAAGCATATTCACAAGAATTAGAGACAATTAAAGAAATCGCGGTAAATAATGGGTACGAAGCAAGCCTTATAGACCAAATGTTAAATAAAAAAATTGAAAAATTAACCCTGGAATCAGTATATTCACAAAAGAATGAAAAAGAAAAAGAAAATCCTAGAATAGTTCTTCCATATTATGGACAAATTTCGGAAAAATTAAAACAAAAAATGAAAAAATTAGGGTTCAAAACAGTATTCAAAACTCCAATTACTCTAGGAAAAGATTTAGGTTCAAATAAAAAAGACAAATTACCAAATATAGAAAAAGAAGGGGTTTATAGTTTGAAATGCAAAGATTGCGAAGCAATCTATGTAGGGAAGACCGAGAGAAATCTGAAAATTCGACTAAATGAACACATAAGAGATTATAAAAATAAAAAGTGCGAAAATTCTTTTGCAGAACATTTAAATTCAAACAATCACTCCTTCCCAGAAGGTATTAGATTAATAAAAGGAGAAAAGAACCCAAAATTAATTAGCGCAATCGAATCTTTAGAAATTTTGAAATCATTCAATAGAAATTCAAAACTCTGTTTGAACAATCAAATTGAATTATCCAATAGTAATCTACTTAAGATGTTTGCTAACAAAAGATAAAAGGAAAAAAAGGAAAAAATTCCTCCTTTCTAAGGAGAAAGGAGAAAGGGAAACATATGGTTATATTTGAATGTGAGCCCGGAGAGAATGTCTTTGTTAGTTCCTAGCCTTCCAGCGGTGACGAAGGAACACCAAGTTTTCAATATCCATATGATATTGACTCCATGAAAAACATTTATAATTGAAGAAAGACTGATGATGAAGACCAGGTCTTCGAAACTATAGTCTCAAACAAATAAATAATATATATACAGATATATCATCTTGATATATATGTGTATATGTTTATTTGCATCAAGCAGAGGACAACCTCTTTGTTTCTCTTTGTGAATGTGATTTTATTGTTAATACATTTTGCGCGTGATCTGCAAAGCGCTTTCTATTTATCTAATAAATATCTTTTGATTTGATAAGCCGTTTTTTGAGTTTTTCAAGAAAAACTGAGAAAACTCCGAAATTTTCTCATTTTGAGGGCGTAGAAAAATTTCCACAACACATTTGGGCGAAAACTTATGGTAGGAATATTGGAGTACCAATAAAGGTATTCCAGCAATAAAATCTTTTCCGGGAATTATTTCCTATTAAAATCGTAATTTGCCTGGATTATAAAACGTATTCTTGAGCTTTAGAAGTAAGATCGCAGGTTCGAATCCTCAAATCGACATTTCTAATTTTTTTTAAAAATTAAATATTTGATTTGTAGATATGTAGAATTAACTATTTCACTCAAATAAATGCACTGTTCCTTTACTTAAAAATTAAATTAAATATTTAATTAAATCTAGAAAATAAGTTTTACCATCAAAGTACATTTAAAAAAAAAATGTTGCAGCACCCAGAATCAGGATCATACTATATATAAGAGCCTAGATTAATTTGTAACAACGCTGAGAGAATTTTCTTTAAAAAAATTACCCTCTTGCCTAGAATCGAACCGACGAACTCTTGAACTAAGGGCATCAGCTCTAGCCATTACACCAATGCAACATTAATATTTATAACTTGATTTCTGTTACTAAAACTATATATTTTTGATTTAGACTTTGTGTCGAGATAATATTGTATTCATTTGAACTCGAATGAAAATGAAAAAACACCAATAGATTTTAAATTAAGAAACATTAAATATATATTAATTAACGAGGCAAATTTGAAATATAATTGTCAGCTCGGATTTTAAACTGATGGCTCCAATCGATTTTCATTAACCAGGCAAATTTGAAATATAATTGTAATTTGGACTCGAATTTTGAAATGAAAGACTCCAATTCATTTTAAATTAAGAAACATTAAATATATTGATAATTATTTCTCCCCCCCCCCTCGCCACTCAAAAATTAAAGAGGCGAAACTTTTAAGAGACGATGTATTTTCGGTAGTTTACGGGTATACATTTGGAGTGTGGTTTTTTAAGAGGAATACAATTTTTGGACCGAGACGCTGCCCGCCAGGCCACCAGCCTTCGGCACGCCCTCGAAGCTCGTTTGAAATATCAGCTTAGTCTTTTTAGTGAAATCTAAAATGTTTATTAAATATAATGCGATTATTTAAATTTTATTATGTCAATTAATTTATATTTTATAAGTTAATGTTACTTGTATTTTTAACCGACTTCAAAAAAGGAAGATGTTCTCAATTCGACTGATTTTTTTTGTGTCTATGTTACCTGATATCTTTGCCAATTGTGAACCGATTTTGATGATTTTTTTTTGTATTGGTTTCAGTCTACTGCCCGATTGGTTCCGTTTTTTTTTTCATTGGTATTGGACCTTTTTGCTAAGTTTATTTAGGCATAACTTTTTTGTTTATGAACCGATTTCGATGATTCTTTTTTTATTGGAAAGGGGTACCTTATCCAATTCTTATGAGAAAATAATTGAAATTATAATAAATAAATTCTTTTATAAAAAAAATCAATCTTAAAACGTTCATTTAAAACCCGCAAACGTTTCCAAAGAATTTCTATATTTATGAATATAATTTTATTATTATTTTCTGATTCATTCGCCCGACGCTCTCTCTTACGAGATGCATGCAAGGTATTATCTTAAGTCACTATTAATAACATCACTAAAAAGAGAAAAATAAAACTAATTACCCAATATATCTTTTAGTGCATTTTATTTTATTTTATTCAGTTAATTTTTTTAAAGTCGGTTTTTAAAATTAATATAAGTAAAAATTACGGGTCAACAATGTATATTAAAAACTGTACTCTGCATTGAGGATGCAGGTTAAAAATTCAAATAGTACAAGCAACAAATGCATATTCAATGGCGACCTTATTTCATATTCTACTTTCTATAATGCAAAGCCACTTTACTTTCTCTTTTCCACCTAAACTGAGCCCCTTCTGCTCCTCCCCCCCCTGGTCCCCTCTCTCTCTCTCTCTCCACGACTTTCCCTTCTTCTACACAAAGTATCTATTTTTAAAATTTCATCCCCGGAGCGCCAAGCCAAATATTTGATTAAAATTTTAAAAATTTATATATTCATTCAAAAAAAAAAAAAAAAAAAAAGAATAGTTCTTATAAGGTAAAAGGAGAGGGCTAGATACTTAACATTATTTTTGTTCAAAAAGAAATCCTAAAATATTGAAATTTTATTACTATTATTAACTAAGATAATAATTGTGAAATTGTAAAACGCTTACCTTTAATAGTTCAGAACTTGACAGACAAACAGATAATCGGCCAAACAAGTTCCGTACTTCGTATTTTATGCTACGGAACCCAAAAAATGATTTATTTTGACTCGTATACACACAATCTGTTGGCCATTACAAAGGCTTGAAATGTAAAAACTGGGTGAGGGGGCTGGGGCGAGGGCGGGGGAGATGTGGGGGTGCAGTGGCGGATGGAAGTGGTTTAGTGGGTGGGGGTGGAGGTGGGGTGGAGGGATGCAGGAAATGAGGTGAAGTGGTGGGGGTCCGGGGGCGCAGGAGGGTGGGTGTTCGGGGATTAATATATTTTTAACTGAAGCAAAAAGTTACCGAGCATCGCTCGGTGGCCAGGTACTGTATATAAATTGATACGGTGGTATATAAATTCCACTTAACCGTATTTTGTTTTTGTTCAAGATTAATACTTTTTTATTGTTTTTGATTTCTCCAAGCACTGGGAAGGGGGTGATTTTAGTATTTTCTTCTCTTTTACCGCCCCCCCCCCCTGTACCCCTTGCTTTTCCTTCAGGTAATCTCTATAGGATGGAGTGAGAGAGCGAGAATTTAACCAATTGAATTCAATATAGAAATGAACAATTCATCATTCATTCATTCATTCATTCATTCATTCGCATATTACCATGAAAAGATTTATAAGAAGTTGAAACAATGAACAGATTGGAGGTGAAGGGGGTGAATAGAGGGCAAAAATATTCCAGTTCGAGAGAACACACCCCCTTTGAGAAGGGAAAATTCAGAAATATTATATGAACAGTTTAATTTAATTTATTTAATTCAAGTGTAAATTTTAGGGGAAAAACAATCATTTATAATTGTATCTTTAAAGCGTTACACTCAAAGCCCTTTTGTTTCTTTACACTTTATTATATACGAGCTTTTCTGCACGCCCTCGAAGCTCGGCCCTCCGGACTGAAAGCTCCTGGCGGGCAGCGTCTCGATCCAAAAAATCTTATTCCTCTTAAAAAACCACACTCCAAATGTATACACGTAAACTACCGAAAATACATCGTCTCTTAAAAGTTTCGGCACTTTAATTTTTTGAGTGGCCTGGGGGGGGGGGGAAGAACAATTATCAATATATTTAATGTCTCTTCTTCCTGCGGGAGCAAAGAACTCATATATAATTGGATGCTGCGCCCAGGAGTAATTAAAAACAATACTTTTATAGAATTTTTGTAGATTGAGATCGGGGTCCCTTCCTTCAGCCGTAAGAACCAGCAGGGGAAGACGGCCGGAGGGGCCCCCGATGTGCCGGGCTGGGTGCAGACGAACTGAGACAACGGCGCACATCATCCAATGTTGTGATAGAACTGCGGATGGGCGGGTTAAGAGGCATGACGCGGTGGTACGATGTCTGGCCGATGATTTGATCAAAAAGGAATGCGTGTCGAGTTGGAGTACTTGTACTCCAGCTCGGCAGGCAATAGAAAGCCAGACATCGTGGCAAAGGATGCGTCGGGGGTGGTGTGGGTTTTGGACGTCCAGATCGTCTCCGCGCTTGCAGGACTGGGTGTTGCCCACCGAAACAAAATAGAAAAATATAGGGGCAACTCCAGTCTGGTGGACAATATTGCGGAGCGATTTGGCGTCGGGGCGGGCTCGGTCAGGGTCGAGGCCATCACACTCTCGTGGAAGGGAGTGTGGTGGCATAAAGCGGTGGGGCCCCTCATCGCCCTGGGTATATCGCAAAAAACAATAAACAATTTGACATATAGGGCGATGAGGGGATCTCTCCTTAATTTTTACACTTTCAGCAGAAGAACATATAGAGCGGGTGGCGTATGATTATTAATTGTAAATACAAAAAAAAAGAAATGTGAAATGTGAGTCAGGATTAATCCTGGCTCTCTCATCCACCCGCTCTGAATCTGAATTTATTTGTTGTGAAGCTGAAAGTGTGAAGTTTGTGTAATGAACTTTTATCTTTGTAAGAGGCGGCCCGCTCCTCGGAGGCCCAATAAACAAAATAAAATAAAATGAATTGGAGTCTTTCATTTCAAAAATTCGAGTCCAAATTACAATTATATTTCAAATTTGCCTCGTTAATTAATATATATTTAATGTTTCTTAATTTAAAATCTATTGGTGATTTTTCATTTTCATTCGAGTTCAAATGAATACAATATTATCTCGACACAAAGTCTAAATCAAATATATATTGTTTTAGTAACAAAAATCAAAGTATAAATATTAATGTTACATTGGTCTAATGGCTAGAGCTCATGCCCTTAGTTCAAGAGTTCGTCGGTTCGATTCTAGCCAAGAGGGTAATTTTTTTAGAGAAATTTCTCTAAGCGTTGTTACAAATATATATAGTATAAGACGTATGTTTCGTCATTTTATTTTTGACTTTCTCAGCGACTTATTTCTCAACTCAATTGTCCAATATCATTATGAGAAACATTCTTTTTTCTTCTTTTCCAATTTTTTTAGATAGAATATTTCACATAATTATCGGAAATTGATTTGAGAATTAAGTTGCTGAGAAAGTCACAAATAAAATGACGAAACGTGTACGTCTTATTTAATATAAAACTAATTAAATTATGGATATGATTAACCAAACGATTAATCAGAAAAATTTACTCTCTTTTGATTAGAGTATATTTCATGTATCTGTGATTTCAATTTCGATATAAAGTTTTTAATTTGACCGGGCCATATTCGATCTTGTTTGAAATTGATCGCCGGGACATCTAGTGGCGGGAAAAGGAAGCTAAGCGTTGTTGCAAATTAATCTAGACAAATCTTATATAGTACTAGCTGACGCCCGACCACGCGTTGCTGTGACTAACTTTTTATCAAATATTTAAATATATTTAGAAAATAATAATAGTTTTGAATATAAATTGAAAATGCAAATAATTTTGGAATAGGTATTAAAGGTCTTTACCCACTACAACGTATAATAATATGACCATACTAGGAACGTGTCGGGTAAAAAAATATTCTTTGTATTGAAAAGTATGAGACTATGCCCACTAGACCGTTCCGTCACCGAGCAGCACCGTCGCCTACTATGCACGGAGCGTTAATAAATTGTCGGTGAGAATATTTAGCCGGTGCCAATACGCTCCGCGCATGGCACGCGACGTTGCCAAACCGATGCGCGCAGTCGGCGAAACGGTGAGCTGCATTATTGGTATCCAATTATTTATTTAATTAATTTAAGATTTGTATTTAAATGAGCGTTGTAAACGCCTTTACTTAGTCAACTTCTTCTCATCAACTAAGTGCCTGAATAACGTCCAATATTCTCCTTTAGTTTTTCGTTCTTTTATAGAATCGTGAATCCAGTAGCGTCGAGTGTTTTTTTGGTTCTATTCTTCTTCCTCATCCAATATTATGGCAACTATTGCCAGTTGTTGAAACGGTTTCCTATCAATTTTGGTGGATTTAGATCTGTATGATGATACAGATTACATACGGGCATCATACGGGATGTATACGGGCACAGAACGCCGTCGATCCGTTTCAGTGGGCATAGCAGGACGTCTCGTGTTGCTTTTCATGTCTGATACGTTCCTAGTACGGTCATAGTATGATACGTTGTAGTGGGTAGCGACCTTAAAACAGTAAATGAATTATATATTACTTGTCAAAATTGTTCTCTTAACCAAAAATAATATTGACAGTTGAAAGATTTCCAAAAAGCTATTATCGGCCATCTTGTTTGTTTGCTTTTACCCCCCAGAGAGGCGCTGGCGTTGTTTTCTCGAAAAAAATATTTTTTTAAATGCCACGGTTGTGATATCCATAAAAACACTATACGAGCCCCGTCCCATCTCAATTGGCCCACCAATATTTTTTCTTTTTAAATAAAATTATTCTAATTCACGGTAAATTTAATTTAAATATTTATTTTTATTATCATTTGGAACAACATTTTAAACAATTTAAAACATTTTATTGTAACATTTAACTTAAAATTATTTTTTAATTGTTAAAAACAAGGAAAACATACAAAATCCAAAACCTTTACCACTGTGTGACGTCGCCTTTATTTTTAATTACGGCTTGAATTCTTTTGGGCAACGTACTTATTAAGTTTTGACACTCATCTTGAGTGAAAGTATCACAAATATTTTGAAGTTTGTGTTTTAATTCGACTACGTTTCTAGCTGGTTGTATTCGTAATAGCTTTTTCATTGTGTGCCAAAGAGTTTCTATTCCAAATATTTCCAAATATTTCCAAATATTTACACTTCCAAATATTTCCAAATACTTCCAAATATTCTCAAATACTTTCAAATATTTCCAAATACTTCCAAATATTTCCAAATACTTCCAAATATTTCCAAATATTTCCAAATATTTCCAAATATTTCCAAATATTTCCAAGTACTTCCAAATACTTTCAAATACTTCCAATATTTCCAAATATTTCCAAGTACTTCCAAATATTTCCAAATACTTCTCAAATATTTCCAAATATTTCCAAGTACTTCCAAATATTTCCAAGTACTTCCAAATATTTCCAAATATCTTCCAAATATTCTCCAACTACTTCCAAATATTTCTAAATATCTCCAAATATTTCCAACTACTTCCAAATACTTCCTAATATTCTCCAAGCACTTCCAAATATTTCCAGACTGCTTCCAAATATTTCCCAACTACTTCCAAATATTTCCAAACATTTCCAAATATTTCCAAGTACTTCCAAATATTCTCCAAGCACTGCCAAAATATTTCGAAGTGCTTCCAAATATTTCGAAGTACTTCCAAATATTTCCAAATACTTCCAAATATTTCCAAATACTTCTAAATATTCTCAAACACTTCCAAATGTTTTGAAGTACTTCCAAATATTTCCAAGTACCTCCAAAGAGTTGTACACCTACTTCCAATCGCGGATTACCCCTCGAGGTGAGCTAACTCGACCCCATTTTGTTTTATGAAATTCATATTGTTTGGAACTCCAGGGTAACTCTCAACCCGGAGTTGAGTACCATCAGCCGAGGATTATTTTTTTTAATGAAACTGGCTGTTGTGATGGCTCACGCTAGAGGTCGTGGCAGGCACCCTCCTGAGTGAGACAAGAGTGACGAGTGGCAGTCATGGCCATGTTATCCAAGTGAACACATTAAAGAATGTCAACACTCAATCGGTGTACTTGTTTTATTTAAAATACCTAACACAACACTGGCCCTAAATTTCACAAATCTATAATGATAAACACTTAAATAAATTTCAATATCTGTAGAAAATTCTTCTATTGTTAAATAATTGTACTTTGAATTGTAGGTAATACAAATTTTCGATAATAAATATTATATTAAAATAATAACACTTTATATTCTTTATTCTTTTAACTATGTTTTAAATTCTTATGGAGACTTCTTCAAGCCTTAAAATATCTACCAACTTAAAAAAATTGCATTATATAGTAACCATAGCAACGGTCGTTGCTAAACTTTATCCAAATTCATTTGAAATATTAATATGTTTGTTCCTTTATTATTAATCAGATATCACTTGCAATTTGTAGTTCATATTGACATTAATTCAAAAATAATTCTCATTTAATAGTTGAGGAATAACCATTCTACATTTGATTTTTGACATTTCGGTTATTATTGTAACCATTGCTGAAGACATGGAGGAATCGACTTAAAATCAAAAATAGCCATCGATTCTCATCTAATACTTGAGGAATAACAATTCTACATTAGGTTTTTGACGTTTCGATTATTATTGGTAACCATTGCTGAAGGCATGGAGGAATCGACTTAAAATCAAAAATAACGATCGATTCTCATCTAATACTAGAGGAATAACCTTATTGCATTCCATTTTTGATGTTTTGACTATTAATGGCAACCTCTACTGAAAACGTGGAAGAATAGACTTAAAATCAAAAAGACTAAAATCTTTTATGGCAAACAACTCAAGCTTGAGTTGTTTACCAAAAAAGATTTTAGTCTTTTTGATTTTAAGTCTATTCTTCCACGTTTTCAGTAGAGGTTGCCATTAATAGTCAAAACATCAAAAATGGAATGCAATAAGGTTATTCCTCTAGTATTAGATAAGAATCGATCGTTATTTTTGATTTTAAGTCGATTCCTCCATGTCTTCAGCAATGGTTACCAATAATAATCGAAACGTCAAAAACCTAATGTAGAATTGTTATTCCTCAAGTATTAGATGAGAATCGATGGCTATTTTTGATTTTAAGTCGATTCCTCCATGTCTTCAGCAATGGTTACCAATAAAAACCGAAACGTCAAAAATCCAATATAGAATGGTTATTCCTCAAGTACTAGATGAGAATCAATCGCTATTTTTGGTTTAAAGTCGATACCTCTATGTCTTCAGCAATGGTTACCAATAAAAACCGAAACGTCAAAAATCCAATATAGAATGGTTATTCCTCAAGTATTTGATGAGACTCAATCGCTATTTTTGGTTTAAAGTCGATTCCTCTATGTCTTCAGAAATGGTGACCAATAAAAACCGAAACGTCAAAAATCCAATATAGAATGGTTATTCCTCAAGTACTAGATGAGAATCAATCGCTATTTTTGGTTTAAAGTCGATTCCTCTATGTCTTCAGCAATGGTCACCAATAAAAACCGAAACGTCAAAAATCCAATATAGAATGGTTATTCCTCAAGTATTTGATGAGAATCAATCGCTATTTTTGGTTTAAAGTCGATTCCTCTATGTCTTCTGCAAAGGTAAGGGATAAGAAAACAACGCAGTTGCTATGGTTACTTATAAAATTTCCTCCCAAATTTTTAGCATTTCACAGAGAGAAGCCTATCCATTCTTATTTAAGCAAGGCTAAATGAGCTATATTAAAAGGTTCAAATGAATAAATTTTAAAGAATTTAAAAAATTAAAAAGTACTCTCTTACTCTAGAGTAAAGTACTTTAAAATATAATTTTACTAAAAACTTTATTTATCCTTTTTTGTGGTCCCCAAGGTACTTAATTAGGATATTAAATTTCATCAAAATTGGTTAAGTCATTTTCAAGATATTTAGAAAAAACTAAAAAAGTACTGAAATAAAGTACTAATGTTTGTGGGTCGATATGTACCAAAAACTAATCAGCGCTTCATTTTGTTAAACTAATGGTAGGTTTTCAATTTCATTTCAATCGGTGCAACGGTGTGGAAAAAATCGTGGGCCAAAAAAACGATAACATACATCCATACATCCATCCATCCGCACGCACTAAATGAAAAAATGGCACTTTTTGGCCTCTCGACGAGACCCCATGTAATTTTTGGCAAAACCGTCACGTGCTAAAATTCAACCTAATTGAATACTACAATTTGTGACTTTAATTGAGTCCATGGGTTCCGTAGTCTTTACCTGAGGACCCTTTGAAGCCACGCTTGCCCCGAGAGCGATTGCAATACTTTACCCATGCTTTGCATTGGATAAAGTAAAAATTTAAAAACAAGCATATTTTAATGTAATTTAATGTTCTTAATAATTTTCTTTTGAGTTGAAACCTAGTCAAAAAATAACGTATTTTTATTTTAAAAAATTTTCTTTAACCGCAATTTATTATGGTTCTGTTTTTAAGTTAAAAGGAACCTTATTAGAGTCAATACAACGTATATCCATGTATCAGATCATTGTAGCTTGAAAATTAATTAGAATACAACCCGAAAATGCCATAGTCCGTGATTTTCATCAAATATCGATAGAGCCGTTTTCGAGAAACGGATTCTATAGAAATATATCTATATATACTAGAATTTCTCATCTATCTATTCTTATTATAATCTTAGCTGTAAAATCGATGGTAACTGATCATTGTTGCTCTGATTGTTGGTCGGATTAACAAAACCAGAATAAGAAAATTAAAAGAGAGAAAGAAAGTAGGTGAAAATCGTGTGGTGGACATATATACCCAAGAAAGAGAGAGAAATAGATGGGTCTTTTTAACTTGAAAAAAATTTCCATTAAGAGAATTTATTGGAAAAATTATCTCGTTAAAATTATAATAAAGTTTATACTTATACCTATATATATATATATTCTAAATGAGATAATTTATATTTGCTTGGCGAGTTTGTTGCAAAAATAACGATACCCTGTGGGATTTCAAGAGGGCACTCTAAAAATTGTCTCCAAGGGAAATAAAGTAGATTCTAGAATAAAGGTGAATGGAATCTTTAAAATGATTCTATATATATATATATATATACGCGTTTATTTAAAAATGCGCTAAAAAAGCAGAAAATAAATTATGCCAGATTATATAGACTTTTTGTTAATATATTTTCAAAAATAACTTGTAAATTTCTATAGGTATATGTATCTTAAGCCGATTATGAAATTATGATAATGATGAAAAAGTTAAAAAGCTAATATTTACGGTATTTTGAAGGTAAAGAGAACTAGATAGGTAATACGTGCAATGCAAGTGTAATTGTTTATTTATTATTGCGGTTATTGACATTGTTGATGAATGTAAACAAATATCTTTTTCAAAAATAAATAAATTAAATTATAATTTATTTTAACTAATTAATTATATTTAAAGAATAATAATTATAAAATAAAAATATATAGTGCCGTAGCTAAGCAGGTGCAACAGGTGCACCCGCACAGAACCATGAAATATTTTTAAAAATTGTATAGAAAAAATATGACAAATTAATTGCTTAATACTGAATACTACTAATAAGAATAAAATGGAATTCTTAAAAAATGTATTACGCTAATAGTGTTAATAAATTTTTATCATTAAAAAAATGTTATCTGTGTTGATTCATTTAAAAAAAATAATAATAATACCCTAATAATAGTAATCTCAAAAGAATAAAACAGCCTCTAAAAATTCCTTAATAGCTTTGTCAAAGGCTGATCATGATCCTTAAGTGAGTTTTCGAAACGTCCCTTATGACAAAATTTTTTCATTCTTATAAAAATAATCATAATTTAATTTTCGTCTTAGACCAACCAAATACAGATTAAAAATGTACAATTAATTGTATTTGTTTTACAATAAATCAAAAATTCAAAAGTTTTATTATTAAGGCAAGGCTTCCCAGCCCAATTAACCCTTTTCGAAATTTAACAATAAAATTCAAATTTTATACAGAAATAAACAATAATAATAATAATAATAATTAAATCAGTGTGTTTACTTTTTTGTTTATTTACATTGTTAGAAAATTTTTTCGGATTTCTATATTCCATGACTTCTATCTAAATCAACAAAGAAATATTTCTTATTCTAACCTAACATATTGTATCTATTGTTAACAATAGTTGAATTTAAAATTAGATAAAAAAATATAAATTTCCAAAAAAAAAAAGGAATTATAAATGAAAAAATATTATCCTATGACGCACAAACCATTTATTTATGTATGTATTTATTTATTTTTTATATAATTGTTGTTCGTAATTTATTCTTTTATTTCTTTTTTTCCTATAGAAATTAAAACTTATTTCCTCCTCCTATTAATAATATTATTAATTATTTGCGATCTCTTAAGCATTTTCTATTATATATACCATATAAAAGAAGAGTTTTGTCTTTGTTTGAGTTTTTGACATTTCTATTAAGATCAGAATCTTTGTTTGGGGGGTGGATAAAAAAGAATTCTTCACCCTCATCATCACCACCCCTTACTTTTCACAAAACTCTTATTCCAATTTAAGGGGGGGGGGGAGGGTGCCCATAACAGAATATATATATATATATCAGGGATGCCAACTTCCTTTCTTAGATATATTTCCCCTTTAATTAAAAAATAATCCTCAGCTTTTCTCAAATTTTCAACCCTTCTAACCCCGAAAGTAATTTAATCATTATATAGATTTTCAACCAATGGTCGTAGAAAGTACGTTCTAGTGTCAATTGATTCGTTTGTTTGAGGGGGGGGTGTAAGCTTTTATGATTTCAGACAAAAATATTGGTTGTTGCTAAAAAGCTGAAATTTGGTACGTAAGTTTGTTTTGAATAAAGTATAACCATGTGGCAAGCCTTAACTCAAACCTATTCATTAGATATAAACGAATATTAAAAATTAATTTAGAGAATTATTAAAATTAAATTCTAAATTTGGAAGAGAAAAAGAATTCATTTTCAAGCCTCGGTGTACATTTTGAGCAAATTTTTTGTGATTTGGTGGTTTTTTCAGCAAACAATTTAAGCAAAGTGAAATATGGCAGAAGATTCAGTTTACTATTACAAGCTTCTCTGTTAAATTTCTCCACAGTTACAATCAAAATCAGTTCACTATATTAGCTTAATTTAACAATGGCACGGCATTAATGATACTTAATATCTACGATTTTTAATTATTTATTTAAAAATAATATATTAGGGATATACCTGTAATGTAAACAAATATCTAATTATAGTTATTTTTTTAGCCCCTTCGATTTATTGTTTCTCTATGTTTATTTATTTATATAAAGGAAAGCTGATGCTTAATTTCGTACAAATCGATCAAAGAGTATTATTGATGTTTCTATTTTTTAAAAAACCCTCCCCATTTCGGTTCCGAATGAAATAAAGACTTTAATTTTTAGTAAACATATCATTTTTATTTTAATTTCTTAAATAATTGAACCGCGCAAGTTTAACTTAACAATGGCATGGCATTAATATCTATGATTTTTAATTAGTAATTTAAAAATAATATATTAGGGATATACCTAGAATGTAAACAAACAGATATCTAATTAGTTATTTTTCTAGCCTCTTGGCCTCATTGTTTCGCTGTTTATTTATTTATTTAAAGAAACAAGAGCTTAATTTAGTACAAATCAATCAAAGAGAGTATTATTAATAGTTCTATTTTTTTAAATCCCTCGCCATTTTGGTCTCGAAAGAACTAGGTAATGACTTTATCTAAACAGGTATTTATTTTAATACAAAAACACTACATTTTTACCAAATTTTGTTTTGATATTAGCATTAATTTTTGAGCTAGATGTATTAAAATAGTTTTGTTGACTAAAATAATTAATATCTCGTAAAATATGTTTTTGATGTACATTCTATAAGGCGAGGGGTGAACCGGGAACTAATTTCGTGTACACCTACTTCCATTTCAATTTATATTTACAAGTAGAAGAAAATAGATGAAGGGGCATTATTTAATTAATTCCAAAGATGTGTACACCTAATTCCTCGTTATAAAGAATTCTTAAAGAGCAAAACATCCATGATTTTGCTTAATTTTTTGAGCCGTTTTTGAGATAAATCTAAGCAAACAATAACCCACTTGTTCATAACCTGTATGGTAAAGTAAAAATAGTGAATATTTAAAAAATCCTATGGTAGAGCGTATTGTTAAATATATATAAGTTTGCCCTTTTGAAAACCTGCCCACGCATATCCAGATAAACTTTCTTGTTGTCTAATCTTATATATAGAGAGAGTTAGAGTGGATGTGTCTGGGTTGTATTCAATATGTATGCAAATTTGTGTGTGGAATTAAGGGTACCTTTCGGGCATCCAAGTTGAACTCGCCAACTATTAAATGATGAGCCTCTGTGAACAAATTCGACTCTGCAGGTCATAAAGACCGAAGGAGTTCCTCGACCACACTGGTTGGTGTCTCTACTAGGTAGGTACTACTACTACTACTACTCCCACAAGTATTAAAAACAACTCCCAAATCAGACAAACATCTGACAAATGGAGATTCGTTGCTCACTGATTAACAGCCATTACATACATACAGTAATGGGGGGGGGGGACATTGTACCTAGTACACCCACGCATTTGCATCTCCTTCCCTTTAACCCTTATACTATATATAAGAGCCTAGATTAAATTGTAACAACGTTCTGCGAATGCTGCCGACAGGGAGCGCTGATGTCGTCGGTATATTTGCGGCAAATTTGAAATATAATTTTAATTGTAATTTGAAATGAAAGACTCCAATTGATTTTAAATTAAGAAACATTAAATATATTGATAATTATTCCTCCTCCCCCTCCCCCGCCTCACCACTCAAAAATTAAATATTCAATTCGCTTTTCTTTGCGCACAGAAGAAGAAATTAATCACATCTTATTTGATTTATATTTTTTGTATTATTTGTTTATTTTTTTTATAATTTGCCACTTTTTTAATAATTTTTTCAAAAATCTAAATTTTGTTATTCTTATTTTTTGATTTTTACAAAATTGAACGACTTAAGACACGCATGCCCATATGAGTTTCTCATGGCAATACTGGAGGGAGCAGCCTGTCATATCAAACAACACCTGATCTCTTTTAAATATTTGGAGCCTTATATACATTATCGAATTTTAAAAAAATGATATAATATAATTCTCCTCCTCACACAATCCCACTTATTTAAATAAATCTATTTCCACACAAAAAATATCACAATGCTGTAGATTATAGAAAAAAAAAACACTTCCAGATTCATATCTAGAGCCTCATTTTTGTAGCTGTGTCAGGACGAAAATGAGCCGAAACTTTTAAGAGACTATGTATTTTCGGGAGTTTACAGGTATACATTTGGAGTGTGGTTTTTTAAGAGGAATAAAATTTTTAAACCGAGACGCTGCCCGCCAGGGCACCAGCCCGGAGGGCCAAGTTTCGAGGGCGTGCCGAAGGCACCGCACGAAAAGCTCACTTTATTATATTAAACCACGCATTATTGCGACGAATTCGGGTATCAAAATCTTTTTTTTTAAATAATAAATTAAATTTCCTAGTTTTAATAAATTTTATTTGTCATGAACTATTAGTGAGTTTTAAAATAATGATTATAATTAAGATTGGAGTAATTTTTGGAGACGGACTGATAAGTGAATTAAGTGGATATTGATGAGGCAGTCCAAAAAGAAGAAGATAATTTACACTATCTTTTTATTCATAAAACCGACGTTTCGGAGGCTATTCCTCCTTCTTCAGGGTTTTGAAAAGTCAGTGAAGGAAATCCAATGCGGCATTCCCCTCTGTCTCCTCTTTCAGTGGCAATAACAATAATAATATCTCGTATTTCATTCTCAGCAGAATTATAATGTATTAATACATTGAGAATGAAATACGAGATATTATTATTATTATTGCCACTGAAAGAGGAGACAGAGAATGCTGCATTGGATTTCCTTCACTGACTTTTCAAAACCCTGAAGAAGGAGGAATAGCCTCCGAAACGTCGGTTTTATGAATAAAAAGATAGTGTAAATTATCTTCTTCTTTTTTTGGACTGCCTCATCAATATCCACTTAATGATTATAATTTTAATAAATTGCATTTATTATAAACTATTAGTGGGTTTTAAAATAATAATTTTAATATTTCATTGTTCGCACCCACCCATAGTCAAATCCTTTAAAAAGGATCGTAGAGAGTTGGTATGAATAAAGGCCGTATTTCTTTTGCAGTAAAAACTGCCAAAATATGCAGTTAAAATTGCTGAATTTCGGTATTGTTGAAATATTTAATTAATACAAATTTATTATAATTAATTGAATTTTGATACCATGTTTCAGCTTTTTAAATAGAAAGCGACAAAAAATTGACTATTATAAAGACCCTGTACACAAGTCTTGAAAAAATATCCACTTTTAGTTTCAATAATTATTATAATAATAATTAAATGTTTCCTGATGAATTTCTATTTTTTTTTATTTTTTTTTATTTATTATTATTTTTCAAAATGTACATATTATTAGTTAAATCATCATATTTTCATTCTCAATATCGATAAGGGATAAAAACCTCAAAAAAAAAAAAACGATAACGACAAAAAATATTCGACTTTCATAGATGAATCATTTCATTATTATTATTATTATCATTATTTTTTTCAACCCCCCCCCCCCCTTTTTTTTTATTAATCGATTTCCCATGTTTCTATGTTCTTTTTTTTTATTTCCATCTATAAAATAGAATTTACGAGTTTCCAGTCAATCAAATACGATATCGTATTTATTAACCCTTGTAAAAAATAGAAAGAGCGAGAGGGAATTGTAATTTTGAATCTACTTCCTGACAATAAATAATCTATATATGGTAACTATAGTTGCGTACTTCTCGTATAGAATCAAGTAGGCGTGTTCATGTTCAGGTATATCCTAAATATATTATTTTTAAACATGTTTCCAATTAGCTCAATTTATTTTAAACTTTAGTTTTTTTGAAGTAAAAATGAACCGTGTAAGTCAATAGATAATTCTGACAGAGTGAACTCTACAAATTTATAAATGATTTTATTATTAAAAAAAAAAAAAAAAAAAAAAATAGATATGAAATTGAGCACTCCGACAGGATTCGAACCTGTGATCTTTCTTGTATAGCTCAAGAAAGCTCAAACGTTTCACTTTTTTGACAAACATAGTTACTGCGTAGTAAGTTTTTATCTCGGTTTTTATACAATGAACAAAAAAAAAAATCAATTACTACTACTAGAATAACTACTTACCCGCTTAACCGATTTTGATTAAACATACCTTGTCATCGAAGAAATCAAATTGTCCATCTTTATATTAAATTTCATCGAAATTGGTTCACTAGTTCTTGAAAGCATATCGTATATCTATATAAAGGTTGTTTAACTTCAAATTCGGGATTTTAAAAATCAAAATCAGACTTTTTAAAATCAAATTCAGAATTTATTAATAAACATTTGAAAAAAAATAGAAAAAAATTATAGTTAAGAAAAACTCACAAAAAGAATGAGAAAGAAAAAGAAAATCCTAAGATAGTTTTCTCATATTATGGACAAATTTCGGAAAAATTAAAACAAAAAATGAAAAAATTAGGGTTCAAAACAATATTCAAAACTCCAATTACTCTAGGAAAAGATTTAGGTTCAAATAACCCCAATATAGAAAAAGAAGGGGTTTATAATTAGAAATGTAAAGATTGCGAAGCGATCTACGTAGGGAAACACAGAGGAATCTGAAAATTCGATTAAAATGAACATATTAGAGATTTTAAAAATAAAAAGAATGAAAACTCTTTTGCGGAACATTTAAATTCAAACGATCACTCTTTCCCCAGAAGGACCCAGAATTTAGATTAATAAAAAGGAGAAAGAAACCCAAAATTAATTAGCGCAATCGAATCGTTAGAAATTTTGAAATCATTCAATAGAAATTCAAAACTTTGTTTGAACAGCCAAATTGAAATTATCAAATAGCAATTTGCTTAAGATGTTTGCTAACAAAAGATAAAGGAAATAAACTGCAACGGATCGTTGCTAAACTTTATCCAAATTCATTTGAAATATTAATATGTTTGTTCCTTTATTATTAATCAGATATCAGTTGCAATTTGTAGTTCATATTGACATTAATTCAAAAATAATTCTCATTTAATAGTCGAGGAATAACCATTCTACATTGGATTTTTGACATTTCGGTTATTATTGTAACCATTGCTGAAGAAACCAATAAAAACCGAAACGTCAAAAATTCAATATAGAATGGTTATTCCTCAAGTATCAGATGAGAATCAATCGCTACTTTTGATTTTAACTCGATTCCTCTATGTCTTCAGCAATGGTTACCAATAAAAACCGAAACGTCAAAAATCCAATATAGAATGGTTATTCCTCAAGTACTAGATGAGAATCAATCGCTATTTTTGGTTTTAAAGTCGATTCCTCTATGTCTTCAGCAATGGTTATCAATAAAAACCGAAATGTCAAAAATTCAATATAGAATGGTTATTCCTCAAGTACTAGATGAGAATCAATCGCTATTTTTGGTTTAAAGTCGATTTCTCTATGTCTTCAGCAATGGTTACCAATAAAAACCGAAACGTCAAAAATCCAATATAGAATGGTTATTCCTCAAGTACTAGATGAGAATCAATCGCTATTTTTGGTTTTAAAGTCGATTTCTCTATGTCTTCAGCAATGGTTACTAATAAAAACCGAAACGTCAAAAATCCAATATAGAATGATTATTCCTCAAGTACGAGATGAGAATCAATCGCTATTTTTGGTTTAAAGTCGATTTCTCTATGTCTTAAGCAAAGGTAACGGATAAGAAAACAACGCAGTTGCTATGGTTACTTATAAAAATTTCTCCCCAAATTTTTAGCATTTTACAGAGAGAAGCCTATCCATTCTTACTTAAGCAAGGCTAAATGAGCTATATTAAAACTTTCAAATGAATAAATTTTAAAGAATTTAAAAAATTAAAAAAGTACTCTCTTACTCTAGAGTAAAGTACTTTAAAATATAATTTTACTAAAAACTTTATTTAACCTTTTTTGTGGTCCCCAAGGTACTTAATTAGGATATTAAATTTCATCAAAATTGGTTAAGTCATTTTCAAGATATTTAGAAAAAACTAAAAAGTACTGTAATAAAGTACTAATGTTTGTGGGCCGATATGTACCAAAAACTAATCAGCGCTTCATTTTGTTAAAAGAATGCCAGGTTTTCAATTTCATTTCAATCGGTGCAGCGGTGTGGAAAAAATCGTGGGCCAAAAAAACGATAACATACATACATCCATCCATCCATACATACATCACATCCGCACGCACTAAATGAAAAAATCGCACTTTTTGGCCTCTCGACGAGACCCCATGTAATTTTTGGCAAAACCGTCACGTGCTAAAATTCAACCTAATTGAATACTACAATTTGTGACTTTAATTGAGTCCATGGGTTCCGTAGTCTTTACCTGAGGACCCTTTGAAGCCACGCTTGCCCCGAGAGCGATTACAATACTTTACCCATGCTTTGCATTGGATAAAGGAAAAAGAAAAAACAAACCCTTCCTTTGTCAGCCCCCTTTCTCTTTCTAAGCTGACCACCAGTGAAGAAGGAACATCAAATTTCCAGTATCCGCACGATATTGACTCCGTGAAAAACAACATTTATAATTAAAAAAAGACTGATGATGAAGACCAAGTCTTCGAAACTATAGTCTCAAACAAATAAATAATATATATATATATATACAGATATATCATCTCGATATATATGTGTGTATGTTTATTTGCATCAAGCAGAGGACAACCTCTGTGTTTCTCTTGGTGAGTCAAGAAAAAGTTTTAATTTAATTTGACTCTCAGGAAAACGTTTATCAGCTAAAAAAGCTAAAATTTGGTGAATCATAAGATATTTGCGAACCAATTTTCAGCTCATTAACTAAAACTTTGACTAAAACCTTTCAAGATTGGCATTTTGTATTTCCGGAAACATTTTCATGTAAAAAGCTATAATTTATTAATATGCAAGATATACATGGTTATCTAAAAATTCTGATTCTGATTTTAAAATTCTTGATTTGAAATGGAAAAGCCCAAATTTGAAGTTAAATAAACATATATACCGGGTTTGAGTTTTTATGTTGAGACAGTCTTAATTCAAAAACAGTGCATTATATGAAAACAAGTTTCAAATAAAAGTCTATTTATATCAGGGGGGAAACTAAACTATGCTATTGTGTGTCGACCTAGAACAAGCTTTCAAGGGTATTTCGAGGTCAAGTTCTGTTTTCCAAGTAAAACCCTATATTTTTCTGTGCATATTCTGAATCTACATCAAAAATTGAACAACTTTTATTAGAACTATTTTTTTAATCGACATCAAATAAACAAAATATTAAATCAATTAGATCTCAAAAAAATCTTAATAATTATTTTTAACAATTATTTAACTTAATTATCAAATAATAATGATTAAATAATTAATTATTAAGTAAATAATTATTAAATTGAAAAGTCACAACAATGAAAATAAGTGTTTATAATAATATGAAAACTTCGTTATACTCAGATTTAAGAGATTATTTTTTACTTAATAGAACTACTTAAAATTCTTGAGTTTAAAAAAGTTTATTTCTCGTGTCAATCCAGTAGAATATAGTTATAATTGTATTACCATAATACAAATGGAGCATTTTTTGTTCAAGACAGAGTTGAAATAGTCTTAATTTATGCGGTGAATGTGGAAGAAGTGTTATGGGGCTGCCATTGAAATGGAAGCCGAGCGTTTTCCTGATAGGAATACACCCTCACAAGCTTCATTTTATTGTGTTGCAAATCTGTTTAAAAAAATTTAAAAAAAAAATGTAAAGGCTAGGAAGAAACTTAAAAGGGCAAAATAAGGAAATTGGAACTGGAATTCATCCAGAAGACTTTGAGATAAAACTCTGGAATGTCTCAAAACAGTGTCGAAAAATTATTAAATTATTTATTTAATAATTAAATATTTGATCATTATTTTTTGATAATTAAGTTGAATAATTGTTAAAAATAATTATTAAGTTTTTTTTTTGAGATTCAATTGATTTAATATTTATTTTTTTATTTGATGGCGTATAAAAAAATAGTTTTAATAAAAGTTGTTCAGTTTTTTTTTTTTTTTGTAGATTCAGAATATGTACAGAAAATATAGGTTTCCATTTAAAAAACAGAACTTGACCTCGAAATACCCTTGACAGATTGTTCTACTTCGACAAACAATAGTGTAGTTTAGTTTCCCCCTGATATAAACAAACTTTTATTTGAAACTTTTTCCATATAATCCACTGTTTTTGAATTATAAGACTGTCTACAACTCGGTATATCATCATCATCATCATCATCAGCCTGTCGATAGCGACAATCCACTGCTGAATATAGGCCTCTTCCATCAAATGGAAGGGGTTGGCATTAAGTCACCACGCTTGCCAGACGTCCGTTGGTGACTAGGAATCAGATTATAGCCGGTCAAATATCAATGCAGGGACTCGGACTCGAACCCGGGACTCCTGCTTAGAAGGCTAGTGTCTTTAAGCTCTCGGCTAATCCGATTCCTTTATACTGTCTCACCCGGTATATATGGTACATAATATGCTACAATTTTAAATCTAAGTAAAAATAATTGCATATTTCAACAATACCGGAATTCTTTTCTTAGCTATTTATTGCTCAATTATTAATCTCTTTATTAGTAACAATGTTTTATTTTCATTTATATATAAACAAATAAAATAATTCATAATAATTAAGATTGGAGTAATTTTTGGAGACGGACTGATAAGTGAATTAAGTGGATATTGATGAGGCAGTCAAAAAAGAAGAAGATAATTTACACTATCTTTTTATTCATAAAACCGACGTTTCGGAGGCTATTCCCTCCTTCTTCAGGGTTTTGAAAAGTCAGTGAAGGAAATCAATGCGGCATTCCCTCTGTCTCCCTCTTTCAGTGGCAATAATAATAATAATATCTCGTATTTCATTCTCAATAGTAATTATAATTGTAATTACTATTGAGAATGAAATACGAGATATTATTATTATTATTGCCACTGAAAGAGGAGACAGAGGGGAATGCTGCATTGGATTTCCTTCACTGACTTTTCAAAACCCTGAAGAAGGAGGGAATAGCCTCCGAAACGTCGGTTTTATGAATAAAAAGATAGTGTAAATTATCTTCTTCTTTTTTGGACTGCCTCATCAATATCCACTTAATTCATAATAATTAATGATGTACTTATTTATATATAAATTAACATATATATATATAGGAATGATCGGTTATCCGAATACCCCCACTCTCGAATTTTAGAGATAATCGATACTCTACTGTAAACCCATATATATTTTTAGCTTTAGTGTACTTGAAGATTTAAGGAAGGTGGTGGAATCTTTTGCAAATAAATCGCGAGTCTTGAGGAATGAACCCGGCTAAGTTTAATTGGGGACTCTGCAGGATCATAATTTACCGGATTCCTCCCGGGTTAGAATAGAACATGAACCGGGTCACAAATTTCAAAAACCACAACGAACAACTAGTAATAGACAATGGATCTTTGCTTCTTGCTTAACCCCCCCCCCCCCACCCCGCACCCCTTCCCTACCGATAAGTTTCAAAAGAGAAGTAAAAAAAAAAAAAAAATTCCAATTTTCTTTCCAATAGAAAATTCTTTCTTTTAATGGATTGGCTTTCAATTTTATTGGGTTTTCCCTCCATTAGCAATCCAATTGGGTCAACTTAATTAATAATTCGCTCAACAAATACAATATCGCAAAGACATTTTTTATTTTCACTCACCTAATATATACCGGGTGAGTTTTTACTTACCATACGGCTCAAACTATTTCGATTAGAAAAATTGAGCGAAACCATGGCATTTCGGTCTACAAAAAAGCTCTAATAAGTGAACATCGAAAAAATTATATTTTTTAGAGATAATAATTGTTTTGTCAAAATGTCTGTTAGTTAGTTAGTTAGTCTGTGCGTTACCAAATTTGTGGACGAGCTAGCTCAAAAACTAGTGTGAATTTCGAAATCAAATTTCACATGTAGTTTTGGTTCATTGAGATTAAGAGCTGATTAGATTTTGGTGTATATCGACCCAAAATTAAGGGGGTGGAGGGGGGTTAAAAATTAAAAAATCTAGGCCATTTGAGAAAACTCAAACAAATTTTGTATACAAAATCAGTGGATCCCCAGAAGTCTAAAAATGCAAAAACTAACCCCCTACATGATTATAAATAATTATATTAAATATTAAATATAAGTGAGGGGCCAGGTTGTATTGTAAAGTCAAGTGGATGGCCACATCAGAACACGTCAGCTTATTTTATTTTGAGACAGTCTTAGAACTCAAAAACAGTGCATTATATGAAAAAAAGTTTCAAATAAAAGTTTATTTTTTTCAAGGAGGAAACTCGAGAGGTGAACCGCGATTGGAATTAGGTGTACATGTCTTTTGGAATTATGTGAAATTATTCATTAGATAATCCCCCTTCTACTTGGAAATGAAAGTGGAAGTAGGTGTACACGATATTAGGTCACGGTTCACCCCTCGGGGAAACTAAACTACGCTATTTTTTGGTGACCTAGAACAAGCTTTCAAGAGTATTTCGAGGTCAAGTTCTGTTTTTTAAAAAGAAACCTATATTTTTTGTTACATCTACTTAATGTACAAAAAAAAAAAAAAAAAAAAAAAACTGAACAACTTTCATTAGAACTATTTTTTTATACGACTTCAAATAGCCAAAATATTAAAACAATTAGATCTCAAAAAAAAATCCAAATAATAATTATTCTTAACAGTTATTCAATTTAATTAAATAAAATAATAATGATCAAATATTTAATTATTAAATTAATAATTTAATAATTTAATGATAATAATTAATAATTTAATAATTTTCCGACAATGTTCTATGACATTTCAAGGTGATTATCGCAAGTCTTCTGGATAAAATATGTGGATCAAATGCAATGACCGCCAGTATTCCAATTTTATTTTTTGGCATGTTGTAGTTTCTTCGTAGCCTTTACATTACCTGTTTTTTTTTGTTTTTTGTTTGTTTGTTTTTAAACAGATTTACAACACGATAAAATGAAGTTCGCGATTGTTTTAAGATCATTGTAAACACTTATTTTCATTGTTGTGACTTTTTGATTTAATGATAATTTATTTAATCATTATTATTTAGCGGGTTTTTGGGTTGACAATTTGATCTGTCATGGTCTCATCTTCGACAAAATTGTTTTTGATGGAGTTTTTCGTAATCGAATTCAATTATTCTCATGGAGAAAAAATGGCAATCTTGGGCTTTTAAAAAAGGTTCTCTTTACTTTTGTACCCAGGCAGACAATGGGTCGGGTTAATCCTTTATTCTCAAAGGTCTTGAAGAAGTATTGTGATTGTGGATTTTAACATATTTTGTTCTCCATAAACGTTAGAAATATTAATAAACGTTTTATAAAGAACTTTATTTATTTAATAGAATAAAAAATAATCAAGAATTTATTTAAAAATATATTTCGCATATGCAGGTCTCAATTTTCTGAAAAAATAACACATTTTGATAGGTTTTATTTATTAACAATTGGATGAATAAAAATGAATCATGTGGTTGAATCAAAACAGGTGCAGGAGGTGGGGGATCCGGTTGTAGGGCGAGGTTTCGGTGGTGGGTGGAGGTGGGGGACGGTACAGTGGGCAAATACTATATATATATTTGTATTTTTTTTTAATTTGAAAACGGCCCTCAAATAAAAAATCTACCTTTTTATCAGAATTTTAAATTAAAATTAATATTAAAATAAAGCTTTTAACTGAACGAAGAAGTTACCGAGCATCGCTTGGTGCCTCCAGGTACTTATATTAATTCTTCATAGATTAGAAATCTTTCTCCTGGTATTACATGATGTCTAATAGAGCCCTATACCCGTTTTGGATGAGGTATTATTAAAGACGACTTTAGAAGGAATCGATTAAATTATCCGATCACTCATGCATATTTTTCTGCCGAATTGCTTACAATAAGAGAAGCCATATATATATTCTAGCAAGATCTCCCTAAGCTTCATCAAAAGTACATGATTATATTAGTGATTCGCTAAGGTCTCTTCAAGCCATATGGAATTTAAAAAACAAGAACGGGCAATCATTCTCGAATTACAGAGAATTCGCATAATAAATTCGTTTCAAATCAAATTGAAAATTCAGGGAAATTAAATACTCTAAATCGTCTAAATAATGGTAAAAATTAAATTTATTTATGTCTAATAATATTTCATTATTGAAATTGAATCCTACTCTAATTAAAGAATTAATTAAATTGAATTAAATTTTATTTTTAATTAGATGATTTAGAGAG